>JAUCMX010000020.1:20636252-20673752 GCA_033459395.1 Hemibagrus guttatus
CCTGCTATACACGTGCACAGAAATGTGGGGCGGGGTCACATGACAGGAAATAAACCAGCAGCACAGAGTGTGAAGGCAGAGGACAGTGTGATAAATGTGTGTGTGTGTGTGTGTGTGTGTGTGTGTATGATTCATACACAGAATGAAGAGCTCACATTCCTGGAATGGCTTTAATACTTTCTCTTATCGTTCTGAGAAATGGCTGACATGGTTTAGCAGTATATGTGTGTGTGTGTGTGTGTGTGTGTGTGTGGCTGCGGGACACACACGTGATCCCAGCGCTAAACTAAATAAAGATGTTTAGTGACAGGCTAATGAACAAATGGTCCGTCTGGGTTTGTGTGTGATGAATGGGCAGCGCAGGTGTTTTCACTAACGACAATAAGCACGGTTAGCCGCAGACCCCCGCGCACGCTATAATGCATTATTAGGCCATTAGAGGCTCGGCCAGGGAGAGCACTTACGCGGCGGCCTATCAATAACGCCGTGTCCCCGGCTACATTTAGACCCAGGGAATTAGTCATACTGATATTTCTATTTAATAAAAAAATCGCAAGAAGACGCATAAAGAATCTCATTACATTTTAACAGGGTTACAGTAACCCCGGCCGAGAGCCGCTTTAATTTTCATAAGAGCATCCATTCTTCAATTATGTCAAAGCTCGGGAATGTAAATGGCAAATGGAATGCTAACAATATCTCTACAAGCGCATTGGCAGATAGAGAGGGACAGCGCTGTGTGTGTGTGTGTGTGTATGAGGGGCTACATATCAGAACAGGTTGTTCTGCTGGGAAACCAACAGACTCACTGAAGAGAGAGAAATGAGAGTGTGTTTTAGTCACATTAGTGTGTGTGTGTGTGTGTGTGTGTGTGTGTGATTAAGGAGATTGTGATTCTAATGAATGTGTGCTGCTGATTGGTCAGCTGACATCATCAGCTTGTTATAATAAATTACATTTTTAATTCTAGAGAAGTTTCCCTTTTGAATCTGAAGCTGTGTAAGGTTTATAAACGCAGCGTGAGGAACCTGTGTATCAGAGAAGGAGAAAATAACACCGCTCGCTCGTCTGGATGCTACTTTAAAGGAGATATATGGAGAATAATGAAAGAATGTAGAATCCCACTCTCTGGATGAACCCATGCTCCTGGGCTCTGTGTGTGTGTGTGTGTGTTTGTGTGTGTGTGTGTGTGTTCTGCACCAAGGCCTCTGTGCTAACAAAGCGCTAATTGAGTAGTGCTGCCTGCTCGCTGCTGAAAGATGCCTGAGGCGCTGAAACAGGCCATTACTGCATTAACACTCTACCTGAGAGGAGTGTTAACACTGAGCATGTCTCTCACCTCAAACAACAACACCGCTCTGTCAGGAGCGCAAAGGATCATGGGAAATGAGCTGACCTCTCACGTGCTGCTTCAGTGAACACATAGTGCAACAAACACACACATTCCATTACTGAAAAACACAGACAGACGTCTCACTCACGCAACAGATTAGACAGACAGATTAGTGAGGGATGTGTTAGTGTATTAGTGTGAAGTGTGTTAGTGAGGAGTGTGTTAGTGTTCAGTGTGTTAGTGTATTAGTGAGGAGTGTCTTAGCGTGTTAGTGAGGAGTGTGTTAGTGAGGAGTGTGTTAGTGTGTTAGTGAGGAGTGAGGAGTGTTACTCTTCACTGTTAGAGTGTTAGAGAGGAGTGTGTTGGTGAGGAGTGTGTTAGTGTGTTAGTGAGGAGTGAGGAGTGTTACTCTTCACTGTTAGTGAAGAGTGTGTTAGAGTGTTAGTGAGGAGTGTGTTAGTGTGTTAGAGAGGAGTGTGTTGGTGAGGAGTGTGTTAGTGTGTTAGTGAGGAGTGAGGAGTGTTACTCTTCACTGTTAGTGAAGAGTGTGTTAGAGTGTTAGTGAGGAGTGTGCTAGTGTGTTAGAGAGAAGTGTGTTAGTGAGGAGTGTGTTAGTGAAGAGTGTGTTAGTGTATTAGTGAGGAGTGTGTTAGTGTGTTAGTGAGGAGTGTGTTAGTGAGGAGTGTGTTAGTGTGTTAGTGAGAAGTGTGTTAGTGAAGAGTGTGTTAGTGTGTTAGATAGAAGTGTGTTAGTGAGGAGTGTTAGTGTGTTAGAGAGAAGTGTGTTAGTGAGGAGTGTGTTAGTGTGTTAGATAGAAGTGTGTTAGTGTGGAGTGTGTTAGTAAGGAGTGTATTAGTAAGGAGTGTGTTAGTGTGTTAGTGAGGAGTGTGTTATACAGTATATCATACAATATCACACACACCATCACATTACACACTCCACTATATCACACACACCATCACATCACACACTCCACTATATCACACACTCCACTATGTCACACACACCATCATATCACACACACCACTATGTCACACACTCCATCATATCACACACACCATCATCTCACACACACCACTATGTCACACACTCCACTATATCACACACACCATCACATCACACACTCCACTATATCACACACTCCACTATATCACACACACCATCACATCACACACTCCATCATATCACACACTACATCACATCACACACTCCACTATATCACACACACCATCACATCACACACTCCATCATATCACACATTACATCACATCACACACTCCACTATATCACACACACCATCACATCACACACTCCATCATATCACACACACCACTATGTCACACACTCCACTATATCACACACACTCCACTATATCACACACACCATCACATCACACACTCCATCACATCACACACTCCACTATATCACACACACCATCACATCACACACTCCACTATATCAAACACACCATCACATCACACACTCCATCATATCACACACACCCCACTATATCACACACACACCATCACATCACACACTCCACTATATCACACACTCCATCATATCACACACTCCACTATATCACACACTCCACTATATCACACACACCATCACATCACACACTCCACTATAGCACAGACTCCATCATATCACACACACCATCACATCACACACACCATCACATCACACACTACATCATATCACACACACCACTATGTCACACACTCCATCATATCACACACTCCACTATATCACACACTCCACTATATTACACACACCATCACATCACACACTCCATCACATCACACACTCCACTATATCACACACTCCACTATATCACACACTTCACTATATCACACACACCATCACATCACACACTCCATCACATCACACACTCCATCATATCACACACTTCACTATATCACACACTCCACTATATCACACACTACTATATCACACACTCCACTATATCACACACTACTATATCACACACTCCACTATATCACACAGTACTATATCACACACTCCACTATATCACACACTCCACTATATCACACACTCCACTATATCACACACTACTATATCACACACTCCACTATATCACACACTCCACTATATCACACACTCCACTATATCACACACTCCACTATATCACACACTACTATATCACACACTACTATATCACACACTCCACTATATCACACACTTCACTATATCACACACTCCACTATATCACACACTACTATATCACACACTCCACTATATCACACACTCCACTATATCACACACTACTATATCACACACTCCACTATATCACACACTCCACTATATCACACACTACTATATCACACACTCCACTATATCACACACTCCACTATATCACACACTACTATATCACACACTCCACTATATCACACACTCCACTATATCACACACTACTATATCACACACTCCACTATATCACACACTCCACTATATCACACACTACTATATCACACACTCCAATATCACACACTACTATATCACACACTCCACTATATCACACACTACTATATAACCCAACACACCACTATATCACACACTCCACTATATCACACTCCACTATATCACACACTCCACTATATCCCCACACTCCACTATATCACACACTCCACTATATCACACACTACTATATCACACACTCCACTATATCCCCACTACTTTCCAATATATCACACACTCACTATATCACACACTACTATATCACACACTACTATATCACACACACTCCCACTAATATCACACACTCCACTATATCACACACTACTATATCACACACTCCACTATATCACACACTCCAATATCACACACTCCACTATATCACACACTACTATATCACACACTCCACTATATCACACACACTCCAATATCACACACTCCACTATATCACACACTACTATATCACACACTCCACTATATCACACACTCTATATCACACACTCCACTATATCACACACTACTATATCACACACTCCACTATATCACACACTACTATATCACACACTACTATATCACACACTCCATATATCACACACTCCACTATATCACACACTACTATATCACACACTCCACTATATCACACACTACTATATCACACACTACTATATCACACACTCCACTATATCACACACTCCACTATATCACACACTACTATATCACACACTACTATATCACACACTCCACTATATCACACACACTATATCACACACTACTATATCACACACTCCACTATATCACACACTCCACTATATCACACACTACTATATCACACACTACTATATCACACACTCCACTATATCACACACTCACTATATCACACACTACTATATCACACACTCCACTATATCACACACTACTATATCACACACTACTATATCACACACTCCACTATATCACACACTACTATATCACACACTACTATATCACACACTCCACTATATCACACACTACTATATCACACACTACTATATCACACACTCCACTATATCACACACTATATATCACACACTACTATATCACACACTCCACTATATCACACACTAATATATCACACACTACTATATCACACACTACTATATCACACACTACTATATCACACACTACTATATCACACACTCCACTATATCACACACTCCACTATATCACACACTACTATATCACACACTCCACTATATCACACACTCCACTATATCACACACTACTATATCACACACTACTATATCACACACTCCACTATATCACACACTACTATATCACACACTCCACTATATCACACACTCCAATATCACACACTACTATATCACACACTCACTATATCACACACTCCACTATATCACACACTCCACTATATCACACACTACTATATCACACACTCCACTATATCACACACTACTATATCACACACTCCACTATATCACACACTACTATATCACACACTACTATATCACACACTACTATATCACACACTACTATATCACACACTCCACTATATCACACACTACTATATCACACACTACTATATCACACACTCCACTATATCACACACTACTATATCACACACTACTATATCACACACTACTATATCACACACTCCACTATATCACACACTCCACTATATCACACACTACTATATCACACACTACTATATCACACACTACTATATCACACACTCCACTATATCACACACTACTATATCACACACTCCACTATATCACACACTCCAATATATCACACACTACTATATCACACACTACTATATCACACACTCACTATATCACACACTACTATATCACACACTCCACTATATCACACACTCCACTATATCACACACTACTATATCACACACTCCACTATATCACACACTACTATATCACACACTCACTATATCACACACTCCTATATCACACACTCCACTATATCACACACTACTATATCACACACTCCACTATATCACACACCCCCCATCCCCATCCCCACACTCCACATATCACACACTACATAAACACACACTCCACTATATCCCCACACCTCCATCACACACTCCACATATCACACACACCACTATGTCACACACTCCACTATATCACACACACCCACAATCACACACACCATCACATCACACACTCCATCACATCACACACTCCACTATATCAAACACACCATCACATCACACACTCCATCATATCACACACCCCCACTATATCACACACACCCCCATACACACACACTCCACTATATCACACACTCCATCACATCACACACTCCACACATCACACACTCCACTATATCACACACACCATCACATCACACACTCCACATAAAACCCCAACACACCCCCACATCACACACACCCCCATCACACACACACTTCCCACACCATATTTACACACTCCATCATATCACACACTCCACTATATCACACACTCCACTATATCACACACACCATCACATCACACACTCCATCACATCCACATCCACTACATCACACACACCATACATCACACACTACATATATCACACACACCACACATCACACACTCCATCATATCACACACTCCACTATATCACACACTCCACTATATCACACACACCTACATCACACACTCCATACATCACACAGTACTATATCACACACTCCACTATATCACACACTCCCCTATATCACACACACCTATACACACACCCCCACATATCACACACTACTATATCACACACTACTATATCACACACTACTATATCACACACTCCACTATATCACACACTACTATATCACACACTCCACTATATCACACACTCCACTATATCACACACTACTATATCCCCACACTTTCCCACTAAAATCACACACTACTATATCACACACTACTATATCACACACTACTATATCACACACTCCACTATATCACACACTACTATATCACACACTCCACTATATCACACACTACTATATCACACACTACTATATCACACACTACTATATCACACACTACTATATCACACACTCCACTATATCACACACTACTATATCACACACTACTATATCACACACTACTATATCACACACTACTATATCACACACTCCACTATATCACACACTACTATATCACACACTACTATATCACACACTACTATATCACACACTACTATATCACACACTCCACTATATCACACACTACTATATCACACACTACTATATCACACACTACTATATCACACACTACTATATCACACACTACTATATCACACACTACTATATCACACACTCCACTATATCACACACTACTATATCACACACTACTATATCACACACTCCACTATATCACACACTACTATATCACACACTACTATATCACACACTACTATATCACACACTCCACTATATCACACACTACTATATCACACACTACTATATCACACACTACTATATCACACACTACTATATCACACACTACTATATCACACACTCCACTATATCACACACTACTATATCACACACTCCACTATATCACACACTCCAATATATCACACACTACTATATCACACACTACTATATCACACACTCCACTATATCACACACTACTATATCACACACTACTATATCACACACTCCACTATATCACACACTACTATATCACACACTACTATATCACACACTACTATATCACACACTCCAATATATCACACACTACCCATATCACACACTACTATATCACACACTACTATATCACACACTACTATATCACACACACCACACATCACACACTCCACTATATCACACACACCTACATCACACACTCCACTATATCACACACACCTACATCACACACTCCACATATCACACACACCCTATATCACACACTCCACTATATCCCCACACTACTATATCACACACTCCACACATCACACACACCATCACATCACACACTCCACTATATCACACACACCATCACATCACACACTCCACTATATCAAACACACCATCACATCACACACTCCATCATATCACACACACCACTATATCACACACTCCACCATACATCACACACTCCACTATATCACACACACCATCACATCACACACTCCATACATCACACACTCCACTATATCACACACACCATCACATCACACACTCCACTTAAAAATCAAAACACACCATCACATCACACACACCATCACATCACACACACCCCACATTCCCCATACACAACCCCTCACATCACACACACCACACATCACACACACCATCACATCACACACTACCCCATATCACACACACCACTATATCACACACACCATCACATCACACACTCCACTATAGCACACACTCCATATATTACACACACCATCACATCACACACACCATCACATCACACACTACCCCTATATCACACACTCCACTATAGCACACACTCCATATATCACACACACCATCACATCACACACACCATCACATCACACACTACCCTCATATCACACACTTCACTATGTCACACACTCCATATATCACACACTACTATATCACACACTCCACTATATTACACACACCATCCCCAAACACACACTCCACACATCACACACTACTATATCACACACTCCACTATATCACACACTCCACTATATCACACACTCCATACATCACACACTCCATACATCACACACTCCATATATCACACACTCCACTATATCACACACTACTATATCACACACTACTATATCACACACTCCACTATATCACACACTACTATATCACACACTCCACTATATCACACACTCCACTATATCACACACTACTATATCACACACTCCACTATATCACACACTCCACTATATCACACACTACTATATCACACACTACTATATCACACACTCCACTATATCACACACTCCACTATATCACACACTACTATATCACACACTACTATATCACACACTACTATATCACACACTACTATATCACACACTCCACTATATCACACACTCCACTATATCACACACTCCACTATATCACACACTACTATATCACACACTCCACTATATCACACACTACTATATCACACACTACTATATCACACACTCCACTATATCACACACTTACTATATCACACACTCCACTATATCACACACTAATATATCACACACTACTATATCACACACTACTATATCACACACTCCACTATATCACACACTACTATATCACACACTCCACTATATCACACACTACTATATCACACACTCCACTATATCACACACTACTATATCACACACTACTATATCACACACTCCACTATATCACACACTACTATATCACACACTCCACTATATCACACACTCCAAATATCACACACTCCACTATATCACACACTACTATATCACACACTACTATATCACACACTCACTATATCACACACTCCACTATATCACACACTACTATATCACACACTCCACTATATCACACACTACTATATCACACACTACTATATCACACACTACTATATCACACACTACTATATCACACACTCCACTATATCACACACTACTATATCACACACTCCACTATATCACACACTACTATATCACACACTACTATATCACACACTACTATATCACACACTACTATATCACACACTACTATATCACACACTCCACTATATCACACACTACTATATCACACACTACTATATCACACACTACTATATCACACACTACTATATCACACACTCCACTATATCACACACTACTATATCACACACTACTATATCACACACTCCAATATCACACACTACTATATCACACACTACTATATCACACACTACTATATCACACACTACTATATCACACACTCCACTATATCACACACTCCACTATATCACACACTCCAATATCACACACTCCACTATATCACACACTACTTTTATCACACACTCCACTATATCACACACTCCACTATATCACACACTACTATATCACACACTCCACTATATCACACACTACTATATCACACACTCCACTATATCACACACTCCACTATATCACACACTACTATATCACACACTACTATATCACACACTCCACTATATCACACACTCCAATATCACACACTCCACTATATCACACACTATTATATCACACACTCCACTATATCCCCACCCCCTTTCCCACTAAAATCACACACTCCACTATATCACACACTACCCATATCACACACTCCACTATATCACACACTCCACTATATCACACACTACTATATCACACACTACTATATCACACACTCCACTATATCACACACTCCACTATATCACACACTCCACTATATCACACACTACCCATATCACACACTCCACTGCTATCACACTTCCACTATATCACCACCCCCTATTCTGACATCCAGATCTAACTGGCATTATATGAACCCCCAACACACCCCTACTAATATTTACCTCCATATATAAATACTAATAAACTCCCAAAGGACACCCCCAAATCACACATTATTCACAACTCCAGTGTGTTTTGTGTGTGCCGTGTTTGTGTTTGGGGTTTTGGTAAATCTTTTGTTTCTTTTTTCCCAATTTAAAATACCCTGTTTTTCCCCGTTTTTTTGGTGAAAGAAATATCTCTCACACATCAGTCCAACATTACATCCTGTCTCTCTGTCTGTCTCCATTGCCCTCCCTCCTCCCCTCCTCCCTCCCCCCTCCTCCCTCCTCCCTCCTCCCTCCCTCTCTCTCTCTCCCTCCTCCTCTCTCTCCCTCCTCCTCTCTCTCCCTCTCTCTCCCTCTCTCTCTGTCTCTGTGTTGTTCATACTCTCCACATCTGCCTGTATGTTGGTGTAAAAGCTCAGACTCGCTTTACTTCTGTTCAGAACTCGTCTCCTATTAAAAGATCGAGTTGGAATTTAATGAAACATCTTAAAGGAGAAAAACCTCACAATCACACAATGTCACAATCACATCAGAGAGATCCAGCTGGGAGAAGAAGAGATTACTACGAGGCAGGTGTGTGTGTGTGTGTGTGTGTGTGTGATTCCATGTCACACTGTGTGAGTAAAGTGCTTCTATAACACGTCAGATTATATGATGAAGATCTTCACACACTCACTCTCTCTCACACACTCACAGACACACACACACAGAACATTTTGTAGGAGTTTGTAATGCTTTTGTGCTTTTTGGACGTGGTGATGTTTATGTGCCACTGCCGCAGCGCCGTGTCTCCTCTCACCTCTGAAGCGTGTGCTGCGCTACACATTTAGCTGCAGTCACTTAGGGCAGTACAGGAACTGACCTCAGCTTCATTTCAGAAAAACACACACCACAAGAACGTTCTTTCTTGATAAATAAAATGTAATGTTAAATCTATCAGGGTTTAGCAGTGTAGTACGTGTACGTAGCATGCTAGTGTCAAATGCTAACTGCTAACTAGCTGGAAGGTCATTATCTCGCTGACAAACAGAACTTGTTCTTTTAGTGACTGCACTTCTCAAACTTCATGCCATGTACATTTTTGGATAAATGGAGATGTATTTGGAGTGAAGGACTGCGTTCTGTCTCACTTCTGATAGAACATTCAACTGGATTGTTTTCTTCAGTGTAACACTAGTGGCTGGAACACAGCGTTAGCACAGTTAGCAGGTTAGCACAGTTAGCACACTTGGCGAGCTGGTCAGACTCTGAGGTTTTGGGAGGCTCTGAGAGGAGTGTGTGTTTGGTGAAAAAACAAATTCCCTCAGTGTGTCCAAGCTGTGCTAACACACCGCCGCACTCAGGGTGGAGATGTGCAGCGCCTGATTATTGTGTTTAAGGTCAAACACACACACACACACACACACAGAGTGAGTGAGAACATTTCTTACTGTATTTTTACCTTTATCACTGTAGCAGAGATGGCGCTGATGCTCACAACGCTCCACTGTCTCACTGCGTTCCCACAGAGAGAAAATAAACTGGTGTGGAATGTGCTGTTTGTAGAGATGGTGAGAATCACTGTGATGTCACTGCACAGTGTGTGTCTCCAAGTCAAACACACACACACACACACACGGTGAGGAACTTAGTTTAGTTGAACAGGACATGTGAACTGTAAATTAAAACTCTTGTGTGTGTGTGTGTGTGTCTGACAATGAGTGAGTGAGTGAGTGAGTGAGTGAGTGAGTGAGTGTTTAATGTTGGTGTTTTTACATCTCTACTGATGGAGAGGATTCAGGATCTGTACAGAACCTGTGTGTAATAAACACTCATGCAGCGTCACTGGACCTCAGTGTTCTGAAGTCAGCGGAGCTTCAACTGAAACACAAACCTGTGCACCTTCATGATGGAGTCACAGCTTCTCACTCTAACTGCTTGAACCAATTTTATCCAAATTGTCATTATATATTTATAAAAACTTGTAATGGTGGGTTGTCATTTCCATCTCTCTCAGAAACAATAAAACAAACAGTTTATAAATAAATCAAACAAATCGAGAGTGGACCTCTGACCAGCTCCGACACACTACTCTGGGAAACCTCGTCAATCATCCAGCCAGGTCCAGTTACACCAGAGAAAATATTCATCAGAGCTTTATTCATAAAGCCTGTGGTCTAAAAATAAAAAGTGATCAAAGTGGATATATGGTAATGAATCGGAGGAGCAGCGACGTCTCTGTGTCCGAGTTATTAATAAAGTGTGATGAGGAAACTCTGATACACTGAGCTTGACCAGTCACTGTTTCAGCTGAATTATAGTGCTGTAGCACCCCCTGCTGCACACACACACACACACACACACACACACAATACAGTTAAAAGTTCATTATTTTCTGTGTGTGTGTGTGTGTGTGTGTGTGTGTGTGTAGTTGTAAATTAAATAATGCAAAAACACAACACTATTTTATAGTGGCCTGCTGGGGGTCAGCATTAAGGACATTAAGCAGGATTAAGAAGCTAATTCTCAAGGCTGGATCCATCATTGGACACAAACTGGACACGTTTGGGTCAGAACAGGAGGTCACTGAACAAACTGCTCTCCATCATGGACAATCCGTCTCACCCACTCTACACCACACTACAGAGTCAGAGGAGCTCAAGACTCGTGTCACAGAGAACGTTACAGGAGATTGTTCACACCATTCACTATAACATTATACAGTATCTCACCTGTGTGTGTGTGTGTGTGTGTGTGAGAGAGAGAGACAGGTGATAACACTCTCACACTGCACTACTACAACTATTAACACTTTTCTCTAGACTAACAATGTTCTTCATATTCATTATCTACTGCCAGTGTGCACTGTACTGTAATGTAAATACTGATGTAAATAAATCCACAACTGTGTTTCAGATCCAACCACCCACCCACCCACCCATCCATCCATCCATCCATCCACCCATGCACCTACCTATCCATCCACCCATGCACCTACCTATCCATCCATCCATCCACCTACCTATCCATCCACCCATCCACCTACCTATCCATCCACCCATGCACCTACCTATCCATCCACCCATGCACCTACCTATCCATCCACCCATGCACCTACCTATCCATCCATCCATCCACCTACCTATCCATCCACCCATGCACCTACCTATCCATCCACCCATGCACCTACCTATCCATCCACCCATCCACCTACCTATCCATCCACCCATCCACCCACCCATCCATCCACCCATGCACTTACCTATCCATCCATCCACCCATGCACCTACCTATCCATCCATCCATCCACCTACCTATCCATCCACCCATGCACCTACCTATCCATCCACCCATCCACCTACCTATCCATCCACCCATGCACCTACCTATCCATCCACCCATGCACCTACCTATCCATCCACCCATGCACCTACCTATCCATCCACCCATGCACCTACCTATCCATCCACCCATGCACCTACCTATCCATCCACCCATGCACCTACATATCCATCCACCCATCCACCTACCTATCCATCCACCCATGCACCTACCTATCCATCCACCCATGCACCTACATATCCATCCACCCATCCACCTACCTATCCATCCACCCATCCACCTACCTATCCATCCACCCATCCACCTACCTATCCATCCACCCATCCATCCATCCATCCATCCACCCACCCACCCACTATCTCTCTCTTCTTCAAGGTTTCCCAGAAGTATTTTCAGCGTTTCACAGTAACAGGTGAATATTTATACACTCACCTTTTTTTTGTCGTCAATATTGCAGTGCGGTCGTGTCCAGTGGAATATTATGGGATGTTTTTGTTCCAGTCTATAATGAATGTACCTGGTTGCTCTGGACTTTGGTGCTGTATGTTTTACTGTAATTACCTTTTTATCTATCTGATTAACAGCAACTGTGTAAAAGGTGAAACACTGTTATTAACTGTAGACTTGTTATTTGTTTTATTTATTTAATTTACTATCAGATTGAGATTACAGTGAAAAATCAGAACTCTCATCACAAATGTTCAGCAGTCATTAGTTCCAATTTACTGTTATTACAGATCTAAACTCCTGATGTAATAAACTACAGGAGACGTAGTAAATCCCCGAACCTGATGTCAAACCATACACACACACACACACACACACACACACACACACACTTCTTCTAAATAAACAAATCAGAGGCATGAGGTTTCTGTGATAGTGTATTTCAACTCAAACACACACACAGGATATAAAAGTACAACAATGATAAAGTTGAATTAAATTAAAGCGATAGAAAATCAAAAGAATTCCGTGTTCTGTCCCACATCCTACACCACACACACACAAATACAAACAGAAGTCGTCCGAGTCATGTGACAGGTTTATAAAGCCTGAGAATGAGAGAGATTAATAAGGAGCGTAGGAACGAGCGTCTGATCGTGTCTGTCGTGACCTCAGCGGTAACTCTGAGGATTACTGCGGATCATGAAAATCATTTAAAGACAAACGTCTGTGTAAAACGTGTCATTTTTACAAAGGTTCATTCTGTGAGATGAATCATGTACACAGTGGTGTGTGTGTTTGTGATCCAGATTTGTGTTACCTTCAGTCTGAAGGAGTTGTTAATGCACTTCTGTCACATGTTCAAATAAAATGAAATTTCTACACTCTCCATGTTTGTAAAATAAAACACACACACACACCTCGCTCATCACAATCCTAAACTAATTTAAATACAAGATCACGGACATGTTTTCGGCCCTTGGGATATTATATTGGGGAAAAAACCCAGAGGAACAAAAAAAGTCTCTCAGTCTCAGCTGTGTCCCAAACGCCAGTGTGTAATGAAGTGTTACAGTTAATCTAAAGCTTTATTAACAACACCATGTGTGTGTGTTGCAAAAAAACCCCAGAGACATAAAACACACTGTGCTCGACCTCTGTGTTCCAGACAACAGAACTTTATATTCATACTTGCAGTGCATTATGGGAAATAAACACATGCCTTTCCACACAGCGTTCGGGACACAGCCCTGATCTCTTACAGTGCTGTTCATATGGAAGCCCCTGAATGTGATATGTACACACACACCTCAGAGTGACACTTTGTTTGAGTGTGTGTGTGTGCGCGCGCGTGTTACCCTGCAGTGCCCCCATTTGGTCTGTGTGATGTCTCTGAGGTGTTAGCCGCTGTGGTCCAGTTTGAAGGCGAGTGTGACGGTGACAATGACGCCACAGATCATCAGGAATGGCAGCCATGTCTTCAGGAAACCCACAAAGCTGCAAACAGCACACACTCTTTATTATTATTATTATTATTATTATTATTACATAAGAAAAGGGCGGGGCTGTGAGGGACTGAGCTTAGTCCTAAGCGACAGGGCGGGGCTGTGAGGGGTGGGGCTGCAGGGGACAGGTTGCATCTCACCTGACGTGTTTGCTGTAGATGAAGCACAGGACACACAGCTTGACCATGTTCCACGATGTGCTGTTGTCATAACGCATCAGATTCAGCGCCATGGCAACGTGAGAGTGACAATTATCACAGCAGAGATTGTGCTGCAGGACAGAGTCAGATACACACAGGTCAGATTTACATCACCACCATCAGCAATAATAATAATTTTATTCATAAGAGCATTAATCAATAAGGTTAAAGCTACAAAGAGAAAATACAGTAACTATATAAAGTATAGAAAGAGAATAATTGTAATAAACGATGTCCTAAAGCTTTAGATGTAGAATTATCACCATTCTGTGTTTGTACTCTTCTGAGGCGTCGTGTACTGCAGCATCCCACGCACTCAGACCTCCACCATACACTCTGTTCTTATCCAACTTCCAGAACCTGCAGAACCACAAACACATCAGACAACCATATCACACCTCACACACACACACCTACACCTGTACCACACACACACCACACACACAAACACCTGCACCTCACACACACAAACACCTGCAACCCACACACACACCCCTGCACCACACACACACACCCGCACCTCACACACACACACACCTGAACCACTCACACACACACACACACACACACACACACACACACACACACACACACACCTACACCATCATCATGGCTTCCTTACATTACTTACAAAGTGCTCACTCACTTTGTGGGTTTCCCAAACGCCATGTTGTCCTCCTGCACACACACACACACACACACACACACACACACACACACACACACACAGAGATCAGGCTAAGTTCGAGTTGAAGTACATTACAGGAATAAATTACTGCACACTTACAGACACAAAGTAAGGGCCCGCAAAGTCTCGGATCACTCCTGTAGAGGTACAGATTCCCATGTGACCAATAAACGGCAGGAACCATCTGCAATAACACACACACACACACACACACACACACACACACACACACACACACACAATTCTAACACATTTCCATGTATTTTATTTAGTAATTTCATTTAACACAGTGTCTTTTATGTTCATTCCTGCAGATAAAGACTAGATAATCAGAAACACATGACCAGAGCTGGACACAAACAGATCTATTTATAAATATTTAAGAAAGCCTAGACACGGGCGTTCAGGTGATGTTACACTGTTAAATAATATCTATATTTATTTGGGATAAAGAGAATATCATCACTCTGACCTCTGAGAAAAGTCTATTTTTGTTGTTTAGTCGTTTTAGTTCTGGAGCATCACCTTATATGGAGTTTTGTGGGCGTGGCCAAATGCAAATCTGTGTACAGTGTCTGCACGCACCTGGTCATTTACAGGTGATCACACACATACATACACACACACACACACACACACACACGTTCATAAAAGACCAATAAACAAAACCCACTGTTTTCAATCATTTATTTATGTTTAACTTATTTTCTTATTAGATATGACATTATTAATCACCGTGCTATATGCCTGCTGGTTATAGATTAGTGTTATAAAAGGATTATAGAGTTATTTATTCAGATTATTAAACACACATTACAGCACTTTAACAGATTCTTCTGTCATTATTACTGCACTAAACATTAAACCTTATCAAACTTATTACTGAAACTTCCGGAGCATTAGCCAGCTCTCACTTATCAAACCAATTATCTGACAAACAAGAAATGTATATTTTATTCCTGGAATAATGTAAACAATATTAACGGAGTAATTTTTAATAAGAATGGAGTTTGGTGCGCGAGCTCACTCTGAGCTAACACACAGCTACAGGGTTTTAGCTAAACAGCTAGCTGCTGGTTATCCACAACCTATTAAACCCTAGGAAACAAGGCTATAAACTTAAACACACTCACGTCAGACCGGGGATCGGAGTCCACACGATACAGAAGGGATATCGGCTCGTTTCACGGTCAATTTTTTCGTATCCTGACTGAAAAGTCTTCATGGTGTCCAGCGCTACCTCTGACACATCGGCCATTACACGCCCGCCTGTGACGTCACCGCGCATGCTCAGCTGACACTGAGGTTAAACTGTCCTTACAAACTAAACAAAAATATGAAGAAATGATCAAACTGGACATTACTGGTGCATTAATGTGATGTGAATCAATGTGAAACACTAATCCCGTTATACTTATACAGCACCATCAAGCTGAGGGTTCCCTCATTTCCCCATCTGTGTGTGTGTGTGTGTGTGTGTGTGAGAGAGAGAGAGAGAGACCTGTTTTCCTGATGTGTATGTAGGTGTTTCAGGATATAAAATGAACAGAAGAGAGAACAGACACAGCATGAGCTCTGAACATTTTTATTCTCTTTATTCTGGCAGCAGAACAGCATTACTGTAATTCCCAAAGAAAAAAAAAACACGGGAGAAACCAGAAGAGGAGCCTGGAGCCAATAAATACACACTGCAGTAGTGTTAAAGGATGAGCTGCTGCAGAACTGCCTTTGTGCGCGCGCACATACACACACCCTGTATGAAATCATTGATATTAATGCTGTTGTTTCATTAATGTGTGTGTGTTTAACCCTTTAATCAGCTGAGATGTGTTCCTCTGTAGTTCTAGCATTGGAGCTACATGGGTCATGCTAACTAATAGAAGTGTAAAGCCACCAGTTTAGCGTAGAGCTCTAAATGGGCGTGTCTAACTACCAAAATTCACCATTTAGTACATGAAGCTTCCTAAACTAAGAAAAAAAAATGAAATACGCAACTCAAATGTACACTTTATCATCAGATTACTTTCTAATTTATAAATTCCGTCTCCAGATGTTGGTCACACCCCTTACATGGATCTGAGACCGAACTCTGCAGTGAGAAAGGAAGTGCTCTCATAGTGTTTTCCTTTCTGTGATTTATTTAGTCAAGCATGCTAAACTATAGAGGCCATACACTTCATTACTTGTTAGATACATTAGCATCACAGAAACAAACACATCTCAGCCAAGAAACTGAGAACCTTGTGAACTGCTCATTTAATCCTGAAACACAAACAAGTGAAACACCAGAAGATCAAAGAGAAAAATAAAACATTTATAATCCTGGAAAAGTCCTCCATTTAAACAAAGTGCTTAAGTCTGACAGACGGATATGGCCGAGTGATGGGCGGGGTCTCAGCTGCACGTACAGGAAGTGACATCAGAGCAGGGACAAACCAAACAAAACTACACACAGTCCCAGAACCACCGAGGAAACGAGTTTGTCATCATCCAGTCTGAACGAGCCGGTCTGAAGCTCTGCCCACTCTAGGGATCAAGTGCCTTATTCTTTGTTCCCTTCCTCTCCAAGTGGGAGTGTGCATAGCAGAGCCACAGGTGGAGGAAACACGCGAGCGCGCACACACACACACACACACACACTCTAGCTGGTGCGGCACTGCACCTGACCCTCCGCGTTGTCCTCGTCCTCATCGGAGGCGTCGTGGCCGCCGCTCAGCCCTGTGATGCGATAGCCCATGTTGAGCAGCATCACCTCCAGAGGATCAGCATTCATCCTCCTCTGATTAGCCTGAGATGCTCCTTCCATATCCTCCACCACACGACCATTCTCACTGTCCGTCTGACACACACACACACGTTATACAATGTTAAGTCATAAGTTGCACAGTGAACTGATGGTGTTTATGGGACATATACTATACAACTGCATTATCTCAGGTGTTGTGTCTGTGTGTGTGCACTACCTCAGGTCGGGGGCTCCAGAGCCGCACCACAGGGTCGATGCCACTGGTTGCTAGGAAACAGTAACTGGGATGCGGCTGGAGGCAGTTGACTATGGACTCGTCCCCCTGTAGCACTCGCACTAGGTTCGTGGTCTCCTTCTCCCAGATAAAGAAAGAGCCGTCATCTGACCCACTCACAATGTACTGTCCTTTACTACACACACACACACACACACACACACACACAGAAATACACAAGCTGATGTGTATCGTTCTATTTACCACTTTTGTTTTTCGGTAGATTCTTATCAATGTAAAGTAACATAAATAAAGTGTGTTTGATGTGTGTAGTGTGTGGTGTGTGTGTGTGGTGTGTGGTTTGTACGGACCTGCCGAAGAAGTTAGCCTCTTTGATGTCAGTGGTGGTGTTGCAGTGACCACAGTATCTGTGCTTGTAGTCGTAGCTGCGCTCTCTCAGGATAATCTCGTCCTCAGGGATGGACTCTTTACGGCTGAAGTTGTGGAAGCGGATGGAGCTGCTCCCTTTCTTCTCATCTGCTGAAACAAACCAACACATGATAATTAACACAACCGAGACAAACAAGGTCCGCAATCACAATCGTGTTGTGCTGCTTAACGAAACCTGACGAGCGGACGCTTTTTCCTGCTATTTAATATAGCGTATTCTTTCCATATTAATAACATTTTCCCGAAATACCTTCACAACTGTTCCACTAAAACAATAAAAAATAAGAAAATATCCGTGATTAGAAATCCTGATGGTCTGTTCTGCAGTAAACACTGTGCTTATCATGTAGCTCTCTGGCTTTTATACAGGAACATGATGATAATTAGCTAATCCCGGTTCTCATCACACTAACCCTAACCCTGCTGTCCAATAAAATTCAGCGTCTCACCAGAGTCGTTTTTGGAGAACAGAGCAGCTTTGATGTCCTTGTCGAGGGCGCTGCAGGCGCTGCTGTGAGCCTGTTCTGGAAATTTCCCTTTAAAATCATCCAGACACTCCAGAGCCTCGGCCACGTACTTCAGCTCGAACAGACAGCGTGCCAGCCGGAAGTGAGCCTTCAGGTGAGCCGGGTTCAGAGACAGAGCTCTCAGACAGTCGCGCAGAGCGTCGTAATGATCCCCGTCCCTGGACAGAGGACAGACCAGAGTGTCACGTTTAACATCACAGGTAAAGGGAGATGATTAGAATACAACAGATCTTTTAGAGCTACCATTAACTACAGTTTCTCAAAAACTCCAGAGCTCAATGATGATGATGAGATGGAAGAGTGAGCATCACATTCCCCTCTCTCTCTCTGGTTGAATAATTGTTTTTTTTTTAATCCATACCATTTGCGCTTCATGTAGGCAGCGGCGCGGTTCCCGTACAGCATAGCATTGCTCTGTCCTGCTGTGTGGATCCCCAGACTGTACAGCTGGATGGCCTGAGTCCACTGCTGACGCGCAAACGCATCATTAGCCTGCTGTTTAATGCGCTCCAGGTGGGGGGGCAGCTCACTGACACTGACACACACACACAGAGACAGAGACCTAGATGTCTTACCCCACATCTCAAATCAAATGTCAAGTGTCCAAGAGTCCAGCTCTAAGACACAGTTGTCTTATTACTCTGGATGTATAAACTCCTCCTCCTGGCAGTGATGTCACTTACCTGGAAGGTTTGTTATTAGCGAGTTTCAGACAGTTGGCAGGAAGATGAAGTCCGTTAGACACGCCGTTTGTGGCTTTCCCATTTTGCACCTCTGCAGAAACATTGAGAACTAGTGAACAGGTGAAACCGAAAATAATAAATAAGTCAGTGTGCTTCAAACACAATACAAATAAATCATATTTAATAATTAAAACATGTTCCAGACTCTCAGTAAATTCCATCAGAGGAATAATCTGTGTGTGTGTATGTGTATGTGTGTGTGTGAGATGGTGTTACAGCAGAAGAGACAGGTACTGTGTGTACAGCTTCTAAACATGCACTTCAGCACCTTTAATGTTGTAATGACTAGAGTCTACTGTACACATACACACACACACACACACACACGGTAAAGAATAAAAAAGAAACAGTAATGATGATGTCACCTGTTGAGGAATGGCACCTCTTGGGCAGCAGGAAGGTGTACGGTCTCTGTTTAAACGTCAGATCAAACAGATACACCTTACAGAATAAACACACACACACACACACACACACACACACATACAGGCCTGTGTTCATCAAGGTGATTTAATTAGGTTGGTAAGAGAAGTTAATGGTGAAGTAACATGATTGAGTTTATGATTGGCTGATGCAATGTAACCTAAGCTCCACCCTCGATCATAACACCTCCTCACCTGTTCTCCACCCATATTCACCAGCAGCTCCGTCCCATCAGGACTGAACGTCACATACGTGGCCACCAACACACGCAGCCTGTTATTATAATCTGGCAGTTTCACTGGGAGGTGACCTACAGACAGAGGGAGAGAAAGAGAGAGAGAGAGGGAGAGAGGGAGAGAGAGAGAGAGAGAGATTTGATTAGTTTTAGTCTTTACTGTTTTATTCCTCTCACACCAAAGCAACTTACCTGTGTTCTATCAGCTATAAACACTCCTCCCCTTAGCAGTCTCTCGTTATTCTCTCTCTCTTCAGCTATAAACACTTGTCCCCTCAGCAGTCTCTCTTTATTCTCTCTCTCTCTCTTCAGCTATAAACACTCGTCCCCTCAGCAGTCTCTCTTTATTCTCTCTTTCTCTTCAGCTATAAACACTTGTCCCCTCAGCAGTCTCTCTTTATTCTCTCTTTCTCTTCAGCTATAAACACTTGTCCCCTCAGCAGTCTCTCTTTATTCTCTCTCTTCAGCTATAAACACTCGTCCCCTCAGCAGTCTCTCTTTATTCTCTCTCTTCAGCTATAAACACTCGTCCCCTCAGCAGTCTCTCTCTTTATTCTCTCTCTTCAGCTATAAACACTCGTCCCCTCAGCAGTCTCTCTCTTTATTCTCTCTCTTCAGCTATAAACACTCGTCCCCTCAGCAGTCTCTCTTTATTCTCTCTCTTCAGCTATAAACACTTGTCCCCTCAGCAGTCTCTCTCTTTATTCTCTCTCTCCAGCTATAAACACTCATCCCCTCAGCAGTCTCTCTTTATTCTCTCTCTCCAGCTATAAACACTTGTCCCCTCAGCAGTCTCTCTTTATTCTCTCTCTCTCTTCAGCTATAAACACTCGTCCCCTCAGCAGTCTCTCTTTATTCTCTCTCTCTCTTCAGCTATAAACACTCGTCCCCTCAGCAGTCTCTCTCTTTATTCTCTCTCTTCAGCTATAAACACTTGTCCCCTTAGCAGTCTCTCTTTATTCTCTCTCTTCATCTATAAACACTCGTCCCCTCAGCAGTCTCTCTCTTTATTCTCTCTCTTCAGCTATAAACACTCGTCCCCTCAGCAGTCTCTCTTTATTCTCTCTCTTCAGCTATAAACACTTGTCCCCTCAGCAGTCTCTCTCTTTATTCTCTCTCTTCAGCTATAAACACTCGTCCCCTTAGCAGTCTCTCTTTATTCTCTCTCTTCAGCTATAAACACTCGTCCCCTCAGCAGTCTCTCTCTTTATTCTCTCTCTCCAGCTATAAACACTCGTCCCCTCAGCAGTCTCTCTTTATTCTCTCTCTTCAGCTATAAACACTCGTCCCCTCAGCAGTCTCTCTTTATTCTCTCTCTCCAGCTATAAACACTCGTCCCCTCAGCAGTCTCTCTTTATTCTCTCTCTCTCTTCAGCTATAAACACTCGTCCCCTCAGCAGTCTCTCTTTATTCTCTCTCTCTCTCTTCAGCTATAAACACTCGTCCCCTCAGCAGTCTCTCTCTTTATTCTCTCTCTTCAAGTTAATAAGAGAAAATAATCTCAGCTGTTCATGTTACTGAGAAACATAAAGAAGTGTAAACTCCTCTGTCCTGAAGATGTGGAGAACGTCAAGTTCCAGCTTCAGCTCTGACTGATACACAGCACTGACACTGGAGACTCCTTCACCACATCATACACACACACAACTAAATCATTCATTCATTCATTCATTGTCTACCGCTTATCCGAACTATTCTCGGGTCACGGGGAGCCTGTGCCTATCTCAGGTGTCATTGGGCATCAAGGCAGGATACACCCTGGACGGAGTGCCAACCCATCACAGGGCACACACACACTCTCATTCACTCACACAATCACACTCTACGGACAATTTAGAGACGCCAATCAACCTACAATGCATGTTTTTGGACCGGGGGAGGAAACCGGAGCACCCGGAGGAAACCCCCGAGGCACGGGGAGAACATGCAAACTCCACACACATGGCGGAGGCGGGAATTGAACCCCCAACCCTGGAGGTGTGAGGCAAACATGCTAACCACCAAGCCACCGTGCCCCCACAACTAAATCATATCAATGATTATTATTTATTCAGTGTATTATCAGTGGAGTGTGTGCTGTACACGTCCCTGTGAGTGAGCTGTTGCTATGGAAACGATAAGGTATCAGAGCGAGTACATTAATATAAAACTGCGCTACAGTCAGAGCTGCTGTTAGAGAGAATTAATCAACACCTGATCCACCAATCAGAGCGCAGAACTCAGCAGCGGTTCGGTTCTCACCTGCGACGTAGTACTGTCCGGCTCCATCAGGGATGGGCTTCTTTTTATCACAGAACGTGTGAACTCCTGCACTCTGACTTAGAGACTTCCTGTGGAACACACACACACACAAATACATTTCACTTGGTAAGGCTTTCCTGGTTACTATGACTGCTGTGTGTGTGTGTGTGTGTGTGTGTGTGTGTGTATGTGTGTGTGTGTGTGTTGACCTGTGGTTGTGGATCATGCGGATGTCATAGAGGCGTACAAACGGGCCATTAGCTCCCACAGCGAGGTAGTTATTATCCCGCGGGTTCACAGCGAGACATTTGGCCTCCACCAGCTGACCACAGTATTCCGTCAGATCGATTAACACGTCTGAGCGTTTACTGCTCTCTCTCAGATCATACTGCCTGTGTGTGTGTGTGTGCAGGAAAGAGAGTGAGAGAGAGATTGTGTTAAACATTACCTCCATCACTTGTACACACTCACACACAACCCTTGTTGTCTTCATATACCTGATGACGCCGTCCTCGGCTGCGCTCCAGAACGTGTTTGGCCACATGGGGGCGGTGGCGATGCGCTTCACTCTGTTAGTGTGATCGGAGAACATGTGGATCGTCTCCTTGACCGTCACATCGTGAACGTGGACCTTTGTATCTGCAGCTCCGGTCACCAGGATCCGATCTCCAGTGTGTGGCAGGAACTACACGTGACATATAACCTTTAAACTAACTGAACCCACAAAAAGTAAACAGTTTATTTCATCTTCTGTTAATAAACATCAAAACACTGCATCTCCTCCTTTACACACCAGCAGCCAATCAGAGAGCAGAGTCATCACTACGGACATTCGTAACACTCTTATAAACACTATATTCATGTGGTAATGTACCTCAGTAAACAACAGCCTTTTATAAACTAACAGAAAACTACAAATAAATAGTGTAAATAAACTCAGAAGATGGGTGACGTGTTGACGATATGTGTGACATGTTGATGACGTGTTGACGATGTTTTGATGACGTGTTGACGATGTTTTTTGACATGTTTATGACGTGTTGACGATGTTTTTTGACATGTTTATGACGTGTTGATGACGTGTTGACGATGTGTGATATGTTGATGACGTGTTGATGTGTTTATAACATGTTGATGATGTGTTTATGACGTGTTGACGATATGTGTGACATGTTGATGACGTGTTGACGATGTGTTTATGACATGTTTATGACATGTTGATGTGTTGACGATGTGTTGATGACGTGTTGACATGTTTATAACATGTTGATGATGTGTTGACAATGTGTTGATAATGTGTTTGACATGTTGATGATGTGTTGATGTGTTTATGACATGTTGATGATGTGTTGACAATGTGTTTGACATGTTGATGACGTGTTGACGATGTGTTTATGACATGTTTGACATGTTGATGATGTGTTGACAATGTGTTGATAATGTGTTTGACATGTTGATGATGTGTTGATGTGTTGATGTGTTGACATGTTTATGACATGTTGATGACGTGTTGACAATGTGTTTATGACGTGTTGACGATGTGTTTATGACGTGTTGACAATGTGTTTAGGACGTGTTTATGACATGTTGATGATGTGTTGACGATGTGTTGATGACGTGTTGATGACATGTTTATGACATGTTTATGACATGTTTATGACATGTTGATGATGTGTTGACAATGTGTTGATAATGTGTTTGACATGTTGATGATGTGTTGATGTGTTGATGTGTTGACATGTTTATGACATGTTGATGACGTGTTGACAATGTGTTTATGACGTGTTGACGATGTATTTATGACGTGTTGACAATGTGTTTAGGACGTGTTTGACATGTTGATGATGTGTTGACGATGTGTTGATGACGTGTTGATGACGTGTTGATGACATGTTTATGACATGTTGATGATGTGTTGACAATGTGTTGATAATGTGTTTGACATGTTGATGATGTGTTGATGTGTTGATGATGTGTTGACATGTTTATGACATGTTGATGATGTGTTGACAATGTGTTTGACATGTTGATGACGTGTTGACGATGTGTTTATGACATGTTTATGACATGTTGATGACGTGTTTACGATGTGTTTATGACATGTTTATGACATGTTGATGATGTGTTGACAATGTGTTGATAATGTGTTTGACATGTTGATGATGTGTTGATGTGTTGACATGTTTATGACATGTTGATGACGTGTTGACAATGTGTTTATGACGTGTTGACGATGTGTTTATGAGACGTTGATGATGTGTTGACAATGTGTTTAGGACGTGTTTATGACGTGTTGATGATGTGTTTACGATGTGCTGACCAGACAACTTTACCTTGACAGAGAAGATGTTAGCAGCGTGACCCGTGTGCATGCTCATCAACTTTCTGTGTCTGAGAGGATCCCACACCATCACATGCTGATCATCGGACCCTGATGCTAACACACTGAACATGCGCACACACACAGACACACATTATATATATATATATATATATTAACTTACTCATTAAACTCACTCATCTAAATATTAGTGAAGGAGGTGTGGCCTCTGTATTACTACTTACTCTCCTTTCTCATTCCATTCCAGACAGTTCACACACCCTGAGTGACCCTGAAACAACACACAGAGACACAGTGTGGGACAAGAGCACGCACACGCACACACACACACACACACACACACACACACACAGAGTGTGATGATGCTCACCTGTAGCTCTGCCTCCAGGCCGAGACGTTTAATAAACGGGTCAGTCACATGGTGGTGTCTCTGTAAACTCAGAGCCCTGTTCTCCTGCACACACACACACACACACACTTTATAAACACACATCTGCTTAATACCCTGCTACATGTAGTGCACTACAAAGTGTATACCTCAGAGTGAACTCAGGCTGTGAGTCCTGAGCTCTCTGTGTGTGTGTGTGTGTGTGTGTGTGTGTGTGTGTGTGTGTGTGTGTGTGTGTGTTCTGACCTGGATTTTTCTATTCAGTAGGTCAGCAGCGATGTTCCTCTGACTCATGACTTCACAGTGTAACACTGATCATGGCCTTACACCAGAGAACACAGGGGTCAGAGGTCATCAGGAGCCTGGGCACACAAGAATTATAGCAGAATAAAGACAGGAAGCGACGCATACACAAACACAAGCTATTACATTTCAGAGTGTTTTAAATGGTATAATATGAAGAAAATGTGATTATTTATGTTAAATGAATCTGTTCTGTGATGATTACAGAGAAAAGTCTACATTTAATCATGTTACACTCTCTCCCTGAGGATAAAATGTAAAGGGTTTATTAAATGTTTATATCTGAGAAACACTTTTTATAAACATATGAATAAGTTCTTAACTTAACTCCACAACATTAGCTTGCTTTCTCCGTTAGCTGTGTGAGCTTATTAACTCCAAACTGTGACATTTCTACATTATAGACATTTCCTGCTGTTAAATGAATAAAGTCAGGAGTTTAATCCTCGTGTCATTGAAATCATTCCCTCAGTCTCAGCCTCTGTAATTAGCAAACAAATAGCTTAGCATAGTGTCATGTTTGCTAACCCTGTGACTAGCCTCGTCGCTGCTGTACTCGAACTTTAAACAGATATCTCATCTGATTTCATTCCTCTTGAGAAAATATTCATTTATAGTTAAGTATGTGTTATTAACACTATTAGCTGTGTAATTAGTGTTAGCATTAGCGTACCTGTTAAAGCTCTGCTTGAGTTGCGTATGTTGTTAGCCTGTGAGTCGATGTGCTAACACTCTGACTTCACTTTAAGAAAACGGCGTGTTAAATATTTATTCTAGTTAAATTGCTTGAATATTTATAATCACACATTGCTCAGATCAGGTGATTATGCTATTTTAAACGCACAAGCTAAGCTAAGCTAATCAAAAAGCTAAACAGATAGTGCCCTGGTTTCATTTTGACACGGGTTGCCAGATCACCGGATCACACAAAACCCCCCGTCTGTAGTCATACACCACTCCCTGTTACACAACTAGTGCACTAGATAGTGAGCAGGGGACATCGATTATCTAGTTAAACCTGAAATAACTTCCCACTGCGTGTGTATGTGTTTTTTATTCTCTTTATTTTTTTTAAGTGAATGAGTAAAATGAGTAAATGCTGATTATTGTGTATTTTTTCTCTTCAAACTGATGCAGGAAATTGTGAATGTCAGATAATACACGCATTCTGAGAAAAGCATCAGCTCCGTGTCCTGTGTGTTATTTAATGATAAACATCTCTCTGCAGTGCTGCATGGTGTAGGATTATGTTCTGTGAACTCAGGCTAGAACAGAGATTCTCTACACTGTTCAATCAATTAACAAACGAGGAAAGACACATGTGCACCTTTAACGATGAATCGATGTGTGTGTGTGTGTGTGTGTGTGTGTGTGTGTGTGTGTGGAGGTCAGAGGCTGCAGCTGAGAGTACACATCACACAAGAGCAATGAACCTTCATAAACATCTCGTATATAAATACTGCATGGATAAATCACAGAGTTCAAGAGCTTCATCGGTTCACTTCATAGATTTCAGTTAATATTCTAAGGAGCTGAGAGCCCAGGGTCACCTTTTACACCAAAAACACCAGGGTCCATGTGCCTCAGGTGTGATGCCAGTGTGTGGTGTTAGTGTGTGTGTGGTGTTAGTGTGTGATGTTTGTTAGTCTGTGGAGTTAGTGTGTGGTCTTGAAGCCAGAGTGTTGAACCTGTGATCTGCTTTATAAAATTCATCCTTAGAGATTAAGAATTGTGTCCTAAACATTGTGCTGTAGAATACATAGTTCATTACATAGGGTACAGAATTGTTTCTATTTCTTCAGATAAAATACAGGACTGTAAATCCCTGCTGGTCATGTAGCTTAAGGAGAAGAAAATAGTGAACTTCTCATCTTAAGCACTTCCTTCAGGACTACAGAGAGCTCTGTGGGAAGAAGGTCTTAGTTTATATTATGAAGTGCACTTACTTTATTTTAATTTCTTATAGAACAGACAGTGCAGTAGATAAAGATAACAGCAGTAGTTTAACAATGTAAATGAAATAAATAGTAGATTTGGAATGTAAACATTAGACAGAAACTTTTACATTGCTTATAACATATGTTTTTGTCCTAGATAAATCATATGATCCTTAGAATCTTACGGATGTTGCATTTCACTCCAAAGGGGAATTCTGATCTAACGTGATGGTTTGAGTTCTTAAATGGCCCAATCTGGCAACCTACATCCTTCAACTCACACATCTGTTCTAAAAACTACATAATAAAAGTCTCCTGTTTGAAAGGATGAGATCCTCATAGCCTGGGTTCCTTCTGGAGCATGAAGATGCCTTGCCTTATGTGGTCAGAGCATGGAGGCAGGTTCTAGATGACACAGGTATTGATGCCACTGACTCCCATTTACTCATGTCTCCCAGACCTCAATCCAACTAAGAAGGTCTTGGACATTATTTATCAGAGCTTCCAAAGCTGCCAGATAGCATCACAGACTGTCCAGGAGCTCACTGACCCAGGTTTGGCCTGATGTTAAACACACTACTGACCTGGTCAGATCATGTAAGTCAGATCAGACTGTAATTTCAATACTGTACTTTGATTTTCGGTGTGATTTTTACCCAGCCCTCGGCCCCCACATCACTCTCACACCAGTTTGTTATCAACACATTCCACAACAAATTACACAATGTATATCTTACTTACTCCAGAAGGTTTGGGACACCGCTACAAATCATTGAATCCAGGCGTTCCAATCACTTCCATAGCCACAGACAGGGGCGTAAATTCCACTGAGGATAGGGGGACATGTCAAAATCCCGTTTGTGCCCCCCCCCCACCTTCAAATTTGTTTGTTATGACAGAGAGAGTCTGAGAGTTGGAGAGTCTGCCTGTGGCGATGCATACATCCGTGTCCGGGAACGTCATGTGCACACTGTAAAAGTAGCTCAGTGACAGGTGTAATGAACAGGTATGGTGGGCGTGGCACAGACAGAGATGAAACACCAGAAGCAGCAACAGATGACTTTAATGTCGTCATGGATGAAAAGAAAGAAAGGAGATGTGAGTCGGTTGATTCAGTAAATTATCTCAGGTCAGGATCATCATTTTTACTGTCTACACCTGTTGATGCTAGCCTAACGTTGACTGAGCTAACTGTTACATGACTAATATCCTGATGTTTGTCGTGTTAATAATAATGGGTGTTGGTTACTTTAAGAGTTTGTGTAAAATGGAAGTGATGTAAACGTTTTGGAAAATGAAAGCACAGTTAAGCTAATAGTTGTGGTTATAATTGTTGGAGAATAAAGAGACAAGGAGAGTTCACAACCGAGTCATCTTTTTCAGGCGACGAGGATGGCTGATGATTCGCACGTGTTGTCGTTGTCTCCCCCAAGCCCTTTCTTACCCCACCCTGGCGAGCCTGTGGTCCCATGGGAGCAATTGAAATTGTCCTTTGAAACATACCTGTTAGCAGTGGGCCTCGATGCGGCCCCGATGAAGCGGAAAACAGCCATACTTCTTCACTGTCTTGGTGCCGAAGGTCAGCGTATTTTTCGCATGCTCGGAAACACGGACAATTCCGGACAAGTCTCCTGTTGAAACGGCTGCAGTTCCGACAATGCGGACAGCGTGCTGGTGAGTCGATTGCTCAATATGTCGCTGATTTGAAAGGATTGACAAAACTGTGCTGTTTTGGAACTTTATTGGACGAGATGATATGAGATCAATTAATTGAAAAAACAAACAATACATTCGCTTGGGTGAGACTGCTATTGGAGGATGATGATCTCATCTTGGAGAAAGCTGTTAAATTAAACACGGTGCATGACGTAAGAGTAAGCAGTGGGGACGTGATACAGGAATGCACAACAGCTCACGGGGCAGAGGCAGATATACCTTCCAATATAAATGTACAATATGCAGATTCTCAATCTCGGCGACGGTGTGGAAATTGTGGCTCTGCTAGACACTCATAACGTGCATTTGAATGTCCTGCACGGGGACAAACATGTTGACACTGTCAAAAGTTGAACCACTTTGCAAAATACTGTCGGTCTGCTCCAGCTCAAGTTCCTACTCAACAAAACCCACGTGCTAAAACGGCAACCGCTACCATTATTCATTTAATTAATACCAACTCACCTAGTTTTTCCACATGCACTGTCACTGTAGCTGACTCTTGTATTCCCCTGCTCCTGGACTCAGGCGCTAAAGTCTCACTCCTCAATGTGGCCACTTATGAACGTTTTCTGTCGCACTTGCCCCTCCAACCGCCCTCTCTGAGTCTGTTTGGATATGGAAGTTCTGCAATCGAAGTCATCGGTCTTATACACGCGCCTGTCCACTATGGCAACAAGACCCTGTCCAACTTCCCATTTCACATTACACGACATGGCAGCAACATTCTTGGACTTGACCTTTTACAAATTTAAACTTCTCTCTGCTGGACAATAAAGGGGCTCAAATTCTGACTGTCAGCTCTCTCTGGCAACAGGAATGGCCAACACTGTTTACAGGCCTTGGGTGCCTAGTTGCATTCACACACCAGCCTCTTGTGGATCCCACAGTCAAACCAGTCATTCAACCCCTCGCCGCATTCTGTTAGCATTACGTGACGAAGTCACAGCAGAGCTTGGCAAACTGCAGGCGGAGGGTATCATTGAACCTGTCGATGCCTCCCCGTGGGTGTCTAACTTGACAGTAGCTAAGAAAAAATCTGGTGGCCTAAGAGTTTGTGTGGACTTAAGAGCTGTCAATAAAGCAGTAATTCCAGATTGCTACAAAGAGCTGACAACACACTTTCATGGCTCAACAATATTTTCAAAACTTGATCTTCATCAGGGCTATCTCTAGGTTCCCCTCCACCCTGATAGCAGGAATCTTACTGCTTTTGTTACGCACGCTGGTGTTTTTCGCTACACAAGGATGCCATTCGGACTCAGTTCGGCCCTTAGCTGCTTTCAGAAAATAATGTCCACCATCTTGGCTGCCGTCCCTGGCGTTGCCATCTACCTTGATGATGTCATTGTCCATGCTCCGAATGCAACGATGCACGAAGAGCACTTGAGGGCCACTTTTGCTGCTCTCAGTCAACATAATCTGACACTTAATGTGGATAAATGCTTCCTGACATAACCAGAGGTTGACTTTGTTGGCTTTCATGTCTCTGTTGCGGGCCTTTTGCCATTGCACTCCAACGTTGAGGCTATACATCAGGTGCCAGAACCTTCGTGTGCCGGTCAAGTTGCATCGTTTCTGGGGATGACAACATACTACAGTGGGGCAAAAAAGTATTTAGTCAGCCACCAATTGTGCAAGTTCTCCCAGTTAAAAAGATGAGAGAGGCCTGTAATTTTCATCATAGGTACACTTCAACTATGAGAGACAGAATGAGAAAAAAAATCCAGAAAATCACATTGTCTGATTTTTAAAGAATTTATTTGCAAGTTATGGTGGAAAATAAGTATTTGGTCACCTACAAAAGTTCATCTCAATACTTTGTTATATACCCTTTGTTGGCAATGACAGAGGTCAAACGTTTTCTGTAAGTGGCCACAAGGTTTTTACACACTGTTGCTGGTAGTTTGGCCCATTCCTCCATGCAGATCTCCTCTAGAGCAGTGATGTTTTGGGGCTGTCGCTGGGCAACACGGATTTTCAACTCCCTCCAAAGATTTTCTATGGGGTTGAGATCTGGAGACTGGCTAGGCCACTCCAGGACCTTGAAATGCTTCTTATGAAGCCACTCCTTTGTTGCCCGGGCGGTAAAATGCTGAAATGCTGAAAGACCCAGCCACGTTTCATCTTCAATACCCTTGCTGATGGAAGGAGGTTTTTACTCAAAATCTCACCAGGAATGTAAAGATTTTAATTTCTTCACTAACTAAGGGTGGCTGTTTATGCATGAGAGATGATTATATGAAAATGTTGATCATTACTTTAATAATTACATATTATTGCTGCAACTGATATTACAAAATAGAGATTACACACACACACACACACACACACACACACACACAGTTAAAAGCTTTCTGTTTCCTCTGTTCTAAACCCCTGCGCTTTAGTGGATGTGTCTCTGACAAGCGTCCTGTGCTACAAGTCATTTATTTGACATTTTCAGGTACAGCGGTTAGTTTGAAATAAAAGTTTGGAAATTGAATCTCACTTTATTTACATTTTATTCACACACAAAACATTCATGATGGACATTTTTGACTTTATAAAATGATTCTCTCAAGTCTTGGTGATTAAACAATAAAGAAAGTAAGACATCTTTTTTTATATACGTAGTTTAGTAGCCTACTATTCTCCCATTCTCGGGTCACGGGGAGCCTGTGCCTATCTCAGGCGTCATTGTGCATCAAGGCAGGATACACCCTGGACGGAGTGCCAACCCATTGCAGGGAACACACACATTCATTCATACACAACAGGCAATTTAGAGATGCCAATCAACCTACAATGCATGTCTTTGGACCGGGGGAGGAAACCGGAGTACCCGGAGAAAACCCCCGAGGCACAGGGAGAACATGCAAACACGGCGGAGGCGGGAATCGAACCCCCACCACTGGAGGTGTGAGGCAAACATGCTAACCACCAAGCCACCACCACAGATTGGGGTCAGCGCATGCTGAGGAGCACAGTGCGCAGAAGTCACCAACTTTCTGCAGAGTCAATAGCTACAGACCGCCAAACGTCGTTTAGATTAGCTCAAGATCAGTGTGTAGAGAGCTTCATGGAATGAGTTTTCATTGCGGAGTGGCAGCATCACCAAGTGCAATGCAAAGCGTCGGACACAGTGGTGCAAAGCACGCCACTACTGGACTCTAGAGCAGCAGAGACGTGTTCTCTGGACTGACCGATCACGCTTCTCTGTCTGGCAATCTGATAGACGAGTCTGGGTTTGGAGGTTGCCAGGAGAACACTACTTGCATTGTGCAAAGTGTAAAGTTTGGTGGAGGGGGGGGATTATGGTGTGAGGTAGTTTTTCAGGGGTTGGGCTTGACCACTTAGTTCCAGTGAAAGGAACTCTTAATGCTTCAGCATACCAAGACATTTTGGACAATTTCATGCTCCCAACTTTGTGGGAACAGTTTGGGGATGACCCCTTCCTGTTCCAACATGACTGCACACCAGTGCACAAAGCAAGGTCCTGACCTCAACCCCATAGAACACCTTTGGGATGAATTAGAGCGGAGACTGCGAGCCAGGCCTTCTCATCCAACATCAGTGCCTGACCTCACAAATGCGCTTCTAGAGGAACGGTCAAAAATTCCCATAAACACACTCCTAAACCTTGTGGAAAGCCTTCCCAGAAGAGTTGAAGCTGTTATAACTGCAAAGGGCGGGACAACTCCATATTAAGCCCTAAGCATTAATATTGGGATGTCATTAAAGTTCATATGCATGTAAAGGCAGATGTCCCAAAACGTTTGGTAATATAGTGTATATCATATTCTCAAGATTTTTAACCAGAATATTTTGTTCATTGAGATCCAGTGTGTGATTTAAAAGTTATATTAATTTTTTTGAACAGTGTGTTTCTGAAGATATAAATACTTACACGAAATAATATATAAAAAAAGATAGTTAAACTAGTTGAAAAGGACAATCATCATTCTTATGTATAATGTGAAACGGTGTGATTTTATTGATATATTTTTTTTAATATAATATTTGTAAAGACTCTCTGAAGTTTATCATGACATCATAAACATTCTGATAAACAAGAGTGGCTCGGGGGGGTGACAGAGAGAGAGAGAGAGGGAGAAAGAGTGAGGGAGAAAGAGAGAGAGAGACAGGGAAGCAGGGAGAGAGTCAGAGAGAGAGAGAGACAGAGAGAGAGAGAGATTAGAAAATGAAAAGTTATAACATCATTAAAAGCGTGTGATTGATGAAGGTCAGTATAGAATCAGTTCTTCTGAATGTGAGAAACCTCGTGCAGGTAAGCGATGAACAGCTTTGTTCCCTCGATGTAGTTATACCTGAAAAACACAATCAGATCTCTCCAGACGTTTATCACAACCGTGTAGAAACACCACCTTCTCTCATATACAACTCTTTAGCAGGACGTTTGTCCCAACCATCCTGCATGATCGGTGAGAGCTGACTGCTGATTTCAGCTCTGTGTAAACTGACCTGCTGATTTTCTCGTTCTGAGAGTGAAAGCCGTCGTCGAAGCCTCCGATGGGCAGCATGATGATGTCTTTCTTCGTGACGTCCTGGAAAGTGCGAGCAATGGGAATGGTCCCACCCTCTCGGATCAGCTCTGGATCCACGCTGAACACTGCAGGACATTCCGTTAGTGTTATAAAGAGTCACAGCTTCTTCTGAGAACAGCTCAGTGTCTCAGCAAGAATCAGTCAGACATTAGAGTTACGATCTGAAAGGAACAATGGAGCTTCATCGTGCTGAGGCGTGTGAGTAATGAGACATGAAGACAGGATGTGATGAAGTCATCACATGATGACGTAATAATGTGACTCTGACCTCTCTTCACCGCTCTCTTCCCGGCCTCGTACAGCGCGTGTTTGGGGTCTGCTAACCACGGCTTGGCTCCGATAATCATCTTCACCTTCAGCTTGTTGGGACTCTTCCTCTGCTGGAACACGGTGTGCAGGTGATCCGTTACCTGGACAGAGAGGCGTGGTGTTTATGTGGGAAACTTGTTTACTTCAGTAAGACTTTACTCTCATTACTCTACCTGTTTCTCCACCACTGCGGGCTCCATGTCGGGAACCTGGCGTATGGAGAACTTGGCCGTGACTTTGGCGGGAATGACGGTTTTTGTTCCGGGGGCGGAGAACGCACCCTCAATGCCGTGGATGGAGACGGTGGGGAAACGCCACAGGTGAGCTAGAAGGTCGACCTGAGTGATGATGAGACCAAACACACGCAGTGGAACCTTTTACCGCATCAGCAGCAGATTAACGTGACATCACATCCTGATGTTTTAAAGGGCTTAAAGGTTCTTTCACATCAGCAACACGTTCTGTCTGTTTGATGTCTGCATATGTAAAATAGTGGGTGGAGTCAATGCAAAAGTAAAATAAATAGGCTCATTCATCACCTGCAGTGTGATTAACCTTCAGGAGCAGAGAGTGTGTGTTCATGATAGAGAGAGCACAGGTCATATGATCACGTTCCATCATGGAGAGTCTAATAGCTCTAGATCGCAACAACCGACATGCAGAACATTATAATATTAATCCTAACCCTGACCCTGACCCTAACCTCTAACCCTTAAACCAGCCCTAATCTCTAACCTTTCCCCAAACTCTAATCTCTAACCTTTCCCCAAACCCTAATCTCTAACCTTTCCCCAAACCCTAATCTCTAACCTTTCCCCAAACCCTAATCTCTAACCTTTCCCCAAACCCTAATCTCTAACCTTTCCCCAAACCCAACCCCAAATCGCAATCAAACCCCTATCCCTAAATTTAACCTCAACTTCAACCACCGTGCAACACCCCCTACCAAATAACCCCCCCCCAATAGTTTTGGTTTTATAAAACATGAAACAGATCCTCAAACCCAAAAACATACAACTTTAAAGGGCAGAAAATCTTTTTTAGTTATTTATGTTTTATTTGTTTTAGTTTGTTTATTTAATATTGTTGAAAATTATTTTTACTTTTAATAGGGAGCATATAAAACAAAATGTTTCATACAACAGACAAAATGAACTTGGAGCCTGTGCCTGTGCTTCCTCTGCTCCATTGGGAGAGAAGATGAACGTGCCCTAACATAACCCCTAACCCCTAACCTAACCCCTAACATAACCCCTAACCCCTAACCCCTAACATAACCCCTAACCCCTAACATAACCCCTAACCCATAACATAACCCCTAACCCATAACCTAAACCCTAACCCCTAACATAACCCCTAACCCCTAACCTAAACCCTAACCCCTAACATAACCCCTAACCCCTAACCTAACCCCTAACATAACCTCTAACCCCTAACCTAACCCCTAACCCCTAACATAACCCCTAACCCCTAACCTAAACCCTAACCCCTAACATAACCCCTAACCCCTAACCTAACCCCTAACATAACCCCTAACCCCTAACCTAACCCCTAACCCCTAACCTAACCCTTAACTCCTAACCTAACCCCTAACCTAACCCCTAACCCCTAACCTAACCCCTAACATAAACCCTAACCCCTAACATAACCTCTAACCCCTAACCTAACCCCTAACCCCTAACATAACCCCTAACCCCTAACATAAACCCTAACCCCTAACATAACCCCTAACATAACCCCTAACCTCTAACCTAACCCCTAACCTAACCCCTAACCCCTAACCTAACCCCTAACCCCTAACCTAACCCCTAACCCCTAACATAACCCCTAACCCTAGACGCTTTAGCAGCGAGACTCTGAGACAGAGAAACACTGCAGAAGTGAACAGTTTAGTAAAAAAAAAACATATTAAATTCTGACCTTATT
>JAUCMX010000020.1:20698752-20701252 GCA_033459395.1 Hemibagrus guttatus
CCATCGCAGGGCACACACACACTCTCATTCACTCACACAATCACACTCTACGGACAATTTAGAGATGCCAATCAACCTACAATGCATGTCTTTGGACCAGGGGAAGAAACTGGAGTACCCGGAGGAAACCCCCAAGGCACGGGGAGAACATGCAAACTCCACACACACAGCGGAGGCGGGAATCGAACCCCCAACCCTGGAGGTGTGAGGCAAACGTGCTAACCACCAAGCCACCGTGCCCTGCATGCTTTATGAGAAGTTGCTTTCGGCTGCTCCCTGTTCGGGGTCGCCACAGCGGACCAACTGGTCCGCACAACAACTTGGCAGATGTTTTACACCGGATGCCCTTCCTGACGCAACCCTCCCATTTTTCCGGGCTTGGGACCGGCACTGCATCCAGTGGCTGGGGTTATAGAGTTACAAATATTCTCTCTGGCACAAAGGTTTATTATATAACATTCTTGAAAGTGGTTTATGGCGTAGAATGTCATCATCATCATCATCATCATCATCAATGAGACACACAAACATCATAAAGTCCATGTACAGGAACAAGCCGAAGCAGAGGCCCTGACCATTGAAATGACCAACACTATTATTTTATTTTAAAAAAAAAAATTCAAATGTCATGGAAACACCTTCACCTAATGAACACACAAACACAAAAGAGTGTGTTCATTAATAAGAGTTCTTCTCTTCACCATAATGATTTACAATTCTGTACATGTACATGGTGATGGCAGGAACACCTGCTGAAATGAAATGAGAGAGAGGGGGAGAGAGAGGGAGAGAGAGAGGGAGAGAGAGAGGGAGGGAGAGAGAGAGAGGGAGAGAAAGTGAGAGGGAGAGAGACAGAGAGAGAGAGAGAGAGAGAGAGGGAGAGAGAGGGAGAGAGAGGGAGAGGGAGAGAGAGGGGGGCAAGAGAGAGAGAGAAAGCGAGGGAGAGGGAGAGAGAGGGGGGCAAGAGAGAGAGAGAAAGCGAGGGAGAGGGAGAGAGAGGGGGGCAAGAGAGAGAGAGAAAGCGAGCGAGAGAGAGAGAGAGAGGAAGGGGGAGAGAGAGAGAGAGAGGGAGAGAGAGGGAGATTTAAACCAAACATGTTTGCAGAGTTTGCTGGATTTGCTCGTTCTGCACGTTGCAGGTTTGCTCCTGGTTAATAATCCATAAATATTGAGTTAGTAGCGAGTTAATGAGTCACTGGAGCCGTGGTTATATAAGAACTGCAGCCATTTCATCAGAGAGATTATGATAGCTGATATAAAGCAGGACAAGGTGTACAGAGGTGTGAACTGGACTGAAAAATCCTCAACCTTCTCTGAACTGTCCATCATGGGCGTGGCCTACAGCGTGGGAGAGTAAGTCATTTCTGTCTCTTTTATTAGTTTTAATCTAATGATATCAGATGAATGATGGAGGTTTGTAGAGCTGCAGCATTACTCTAACAAATGACCTGTGAGATTTCCTCACCATGACACTGGGTCACATACGGTAATGAGCGGGTCAATAGTTCTGGAGCTGACTGTGAGAAATCTCAGAGAAAAAATTTGCTCTTATAATCAGCTCCACTCTTCTGGAGGCTTTTCCACTAGATGTTGGACCGTAGCTGTGGGGATTTGCTGGAACTGGTTTGAGCCTCTTAGCTCCAGTGAAGGGAAACTGTAAGCTCCAGCACACAGAGAAGCACACGTGGGTGTGAGGGTCAGGGCTGCACATACGTCTGAACACGAAATGTGTGTTCTTGTGTGTGTGTGTCTTGCTGGTGCTTCTCATATGTTAATAAATGTCTGAATGATTCTGATGTTTTCCCTCAGAGTGGATCATCTCTATACGTTCTTCGTTCAGTGGTCTCCCGACATCTACACTGAACACTGCAGGAAACACGGCTTCTTACTGGTCAATAAGAAGAAACTGGCTGAGATCGACAGCTTGCTGAGTGATCCGGATCCCGAACACTGGAATGTGAGAATTTTATTTTTAATTTTAATTTTATTATTAAACCCTTCCAGTCTGCACCTCTTTTCTATCCTGGGGGAAAAATGGGAACATTAAACATTATGTAACGTTGCAAAACATGATCTATTTTATAAATCAGTTAATCCACATGTGCGTGGAGTCAGGTGGTGTTACCGTCAGCACCATGACGTTTATTTTCCTCCATCAGCTCGTCCCCGAGTGTTTATTACTCTCCCACCACAAAATACCATTTTTAATTTATTGTCGAATAAAATGACGCTTCATGCTCTTCAGGTTCAAATAATCTCAGCTTGTCATGTTAGTGAAAAACCACAAAGAAGCGTAAACTCCCCTGACCTGAAGACGTGGAGAACGTACCTGGTTGTATAGCTGGAGCCGCTGCGTGAGCGTGAGGTTATACCGCTGCATGCTCCGCTAGCTATCGTTAACTGTAGCCTTATCTCTGAGGTGCACACTGTGTCTCAGTGACATAATAACACAAGATCTGAGGGATTTCTGTACACATCTGTGACATTGTGCTTCGAGGTT
>JAUCMX010000020.1:20708752-20711252 GCA_033459395.1 Hemibagrus guttatus
CACAAATCACACACATTCATTACACCTTTATTATATATCTAAGTGCAAAATACCTGAAAAATCTACAAAACAGTAACAGTGAGGATAAACATGTAGAGTTTTAATCACATCATTAACACAAGTCTTAATAAAACCTCACAACAAACACCAGAGTGAATACACTATTGTGTATTACTGAACAAACTGATCTACACCCTTCACTTTATTCATCTCTCTACCTCCCTACCTCTCTCTCTCTCTCTCACACACACACACACACACACACACACACACACGGTGCAGAATGTTGAGGAAGATGTATTAAAGCACAGTAGAGGTTTGTCCTGTACTGTAGGTTATTCTCTGACACTTGGAGGAGTTCATGATTATTTATGAATAAATTATATTCATGTACATGCATTTAATACCTAGATAATCCTTTAACACGCCTATAAAACTTAATATATAATCTTCCTACATTTGGCCTTTTTTAAATTTTACTTATTAATCCCTTTATCTTTCATTCCTCCTTCATCCCACTGTTCGTATCCTCATCTCTTATTCCTTAGTTCAGAATTTTTACACACCTCCTGTCTTATCACATTAATGTAAAAAGTGATCATATTCTGATAGCCGGTGTGTGTGTGTGTGTGTGTGTGTGTGGTCCTAAGCACAGTGTTATAATGGAGTCTCCTCAGGCGGATGATGATATCTGCATCCTGAAGCACGAGACGGCGTACGCCGCGGAGAGCCCGGTGGCCGTGTGCTCGGGGGACGAGTCGGTCGCTTCTCATTTCGCTCTGGTCACTGCCTACGAGGACATCAAGAAACGCCTGAGGGACACAGAGAAAGAGAACACGCTGCTGCGCAAACGAGTTAAACAGCTGGAGGACAAGGTGTGATTTTTTTATTCTTCAGAAATGTTTTTTAAAAATTTTGTGCCCACAAACAACAAACCTGTAGCACAGGTCACTGTTTACGCATTAGTCATGAACACAGCCTGGTTATTGTGTTAAATGGGTGTGTGTGTGTGTGTGTGTGTGTGTGTGTGTATGTGTATGTCTTTGTGTGTTCAGTTGTTCAAACCTGAAGCTCCTCCCTCTGAAGGCCCGCAGTACATGAATAAAGCGTTCAGTGCGTATCGGGGAATCTACATGGAGAAGAAAGACCTACAAGCTGAGCTTAATAAACTGGTACACACACACACACACACACACACAGTGAGGCTGTTGAACATACTAGCAAGGATGTTAGCAAATTAAATTTAAATATGCAACAAAGGTATTCATTAAACTAGCAGCAGGAAAGAGGACACATTCAGTTGAACAGAAACAGAGAATACAAACATCCCTGAGTCACATGACCACCCCAGAGTCACATGACCACCCCAGAGTCACATGACCACCCCTGAGTCACATGACCAGCATTATAGACTGAAGTGTATTTATTTACTTTATGTACAATAAGACAGTGTGTTTATAAAAAAAAAAACATACTGTATATTGCAGGTGTAAGTTGTGGTTTGGGAAGATTCAAGTGTGTGTGTGTGTGTGTGTGTGTGTGTGTGTGTGTGTGTGTAGAAAAAGGAGCGAGCTGAGGCTGAGAAGATTTTAACTGAACAGCTGCAGGCAAAGGAGCTGGAACTGCTACAACTCAAATCAGAGATGGAGACCAGTCAGGGTAAAACACACACACACACACACACACACACACACACACACACACACACTGCAGTTACCAGTTTGGTATGTAGGAACCCATGCCATGATCTGTGTGTGTGTGTGTGTAGTGATGAAGAGTCTGAATGAGACACAGGATTACTGGCACGTGAATCGAGAGAGCAGTGAAGAGCAGATACACACTCTACAGGAGGAGCTGCAGAGACTCCGAGTAGAAAACAACCACTTACATACACTCTGTACCATCCGACAGGTGTGTGTGTGTGTGTGTGTGTGTGTGTTTTACTGTATGAATCTCTGTGGTGTGTGTGTGTGTGTGTGTGTGTGTGTGTGTATTTTACTGTATGAATCTCTGTGGTGTGTGTGTGTGTGTGTGTGTGTGTGTGTGTGTGTGTGTGTGTATTTTACTGTATGAATCTCTGTGGTGTGTGTGTGTATTTTACTGTATGAATCTCTGTGGTGTGTGTGTGTGTGTGTGTGTGTGTGTGTATTTTACTGTATGAATCTCTGTGGTGTGTGTGTGTGTGTGTGTGTGTGTGTGTATTTTACTGTACGAATCTCGTGTGTGTGTGTGTGTGTGTGTGTGTGTATTTTACTGTATGAATCTCTGTGGTGTGTGTGTGTGTGTGTGTGTGTGTATTTTACTGTATGAACCTCTGTGGTGTGTGTGTGTATTTTACTGTACGAATCTCTGGTGTGTGTGTGTGTGTGTGTATTTTACTGTATGAATCTCTTTGGTGTGTGTGTGTGTGTCTATTTTACTGTATGAACCTCTGTGGTGTGTGTGTGTATTTTACTGTACGAATCTCTGGTGTGTGTGTGTATTTTACTGTATGAATCTC
>JAUCMX010000020.1:20713752-20718752 GCA_033459395.1 Hemibagrus guttatus
TTGCTGTTATCAGAAATAAATTTGTAAGTTATTAAATTCATTACTATAAAAACTGTTCTGTTTCAGTTTCTACTGAATTATTATTTAATAAATGGAGAGTTAAAGCTAGTTAAACTTGGACCTAAAGAGTCAATTGGTATGTTAGATTATTATAATTAGCTAACAAGCTAATCGCTCTTTCATAAATAAGGGACAAAAATTAGTGTAGCATTGTAGCTAAATGACAGCAGAAAAGAGCTTTAAAGTGAGTCTGAGGAGGTGGGGGGGGGGGGGGGGGACTTATAAACTCCACACAAAATCTACAGCGCTAATATACGTGTGTGTGTGTGTGTGTGATATTGTGAGTCAATCAGGGTGTGTAAACAGGAATCGGAGCACAGGGTGTGTGTGTGTGTGTGTAAACGTAAATGCAGGATATTCTGAAGTGTGTGTGTGTGTGTAAATGTTGTGTTCACACTGACACACTCCTCGTGCTGTATGGAACAGTGGAAGAGTATTAATGTGATAAATGAAGGAACTCTGTATGTGTGTGTGTGTGTGTGTGTGTTGCTCCTAATCATATTATTATTATTTGATTGGACGTGTTTTTGTTCCTCGGCGTTGGCGTCATGCCGAAATGCAATGTACAGCTGATGTGGGGTGTTTTTTAGCTCGGCTGTTTGTAAATATTAAAGTCAGATGAATGTAAGTGTTTGTGTTTCTTTACTGAACTGCATCTGGAGACTCTGAGCACATCTGTCACACTGAGACGTAAAATTAGAGCTGATTTTAAGTCTGATTTGTTTACACTGAAGAAGCGGCTGAAAGTCAAAACCTCCTCATTAAAAATTCACCTAAATTATTTATTTAGTACTGTCATACATCAGGGGCGTTTACTTTAATAATCAGTTTAGACTTCAGGTTTCAGCTCCACACACACGTCAGACCTCCGGACTCCGCCCCCCTGAAGCTTTTATTCACGTCAGACCTCCGGACTCCGCCCCCCTGAAGCTTTTATTCACGTCTGACCTCCAGACTCCGCCCCCCTGAAGCTTTTATTCACGTCAGACCTCCGGACTCCGCCCCCCTGAAGCTTTTATTCACGTCAGACCTCCGGACTCCGCCCCCCTGAAGCTTTTATTCACATTAGAAATATTCATCAGAGAATTCATACTGACACACAGTGATGTTTATTACGTTTGACATCATTTATACATTTTTCACTCAAACACATACAAACAGCTCAAAGTCCTTCTGATGTAGTGTGTTTGTGTGTGTATTCACTTTCAAACAAAACTGATGATATCGCAAAGAACAAGAAAAAAACAATCAGAACAAAATAAATGCATTCTTAAGAAAAAAAAGCAACAACAAATCTGTGTGTGTGTGTCTGAAAGAGAACGTCTCAGCGGAGGAAATTTCATCTGATGTGATTAAAACTCTCTCTATGAATTTATATGAGGTTTAGTCATGAATATAAACAGCAGTGTCAGTGTGTGTGTGTGTGTGTGTGTGTGTGTGTTCTACATGCCAGTAGGTAATCGGTGTGCTCTGTGCTTAGCGGAGATGCCGGTGCGCTCGTACTCCTGCTTCTCTTTGATGTACTGCTGCTTACACTCCTCATAGAACACCGGATCTGTGTAACTGAACACACATGACATCAGTATCGGCCTAAAACAAACACAAACACACACACACACACACACACACACGACTCACTGTTTGGTGAGACACTGTTTCAGGGTGTTGTTTTCCTCTCTGCATTTTACCACCATGAGCAGCCCGCTGTCCTTACAGCACTGTGTGAATGCTAACAACACAAAACACACAAAACACTGTTTAATGTTGAATTCACTCACATCAGGTAAATAAAGTGTGTATCAGAGAACCCAGTGGAACAGGGAACCTCTGTGGTCAAACAAGTCTAATCTGTTAGCTGACCTTGCTGTGACCTTGGCCCTGTTTGGATCTAAATCAGTTAATCTGCTGGTCATGATCATCAGTCCACATGAACCCCACAGACATCAAACCACTCATTCTGATACCATGCTAATAAAAATCTCAGAGGGAGGGATGGAGGGAAGGATGGAGGGAAGGATGGAGGGAGGGAGGGAAGAAGGGAAGGATAGAGGAAAGGATAGAGGGAAGGATGGAGGGAGGGAGGGAAGGATGGAGGGAGGGAGGGAAGGATAGAGGGAAGGATGGAGGGAGGGAGGGAAGAAGGGAAGGATAGAGGAAAGGATAGAGGGAAGGATAGAGGGAGGGAGGGAAGGATGGAGGGAGGGAGGGAAGGATGGAGGGAAGGATGGAGGGAGGGAGGGAAGGATGGAGGGAGGGAGGGAAGGATAGAGGGAAGGATGGAGGGAGGGAGGGAAGGATGGAGGGAGGGAGGGAAGGATAGAGGGAAGGATGGAGGGAGGGAGGGAGGGAAGGATGGAGGGAGGGAGGGAGGGAGGGAGGGAGGGAAGGATGGAGGGAGGGAGGGAAGGATGGAGGGAGGGAGGGAAGGATGGAAGGATGGAGGGAGGGAGGGAGGGAAGGATGGAGGGAGGGAGGAATAAATAAATAAAAATAAAAGTCCTAAAACAAACAGCTCTAGGAGCAGTACGATGTGGATTGAGTTTTCATCGCTTTACACAATGGTTTATAAAAAATTCTGTTCCATAAAAATATTGAGTAACGTTCATCCCAGCTGTATTGAGCCTCATGTACACTCTTCACGAAAGGAGTTCAAATCCTGCTGCAGATGTAACCTTATAACCACCTCACAATCACAGCGTCTAGACTCCTAGCTCAGACTCCAGTCACAGCGTCTAGACCCCTAGCTCAGTTCGTTTAGATACACTGACGCTGTGTTTATGTGTACACCCCACAGCTCCTCATCACACAGTCTCATCATCGAGAAGATCACAGCTAGAACTTCAGCCGGATGTGAAACCACCAAAAACAAAACAAGAAGTACCACAAACTGTCGTCCTGCAGTGCGGCTCGGCATATCCCCCATCCTCCTCACTTCCTCTCACACTGAAATACACACCATTCTCTGTGTGTGTGTGTGTGTGTGTGTGTAGGACAGAAGTGTTCATTAAGGTCATCCTGTTTCCCTCTGCAGGACACACACACTACAGCGGGGTTAAGTTAGACGGTTAACGAGGTCCTGCACTAATTACGGCTCGGTCACTGCAGGCTGATTGTTCTGTACGTCTGAGTCTCAGCCTCGTCTTTCATCTGCATGCGCACGACACCCAGCAAAAGCAATTCCAGCACTCACACACCGACACTAATCTAATACATACACACACACTAATCTAATACATATGTACACACACACACACCCTGACACTAATCTAATACCACATGCGTGCATGCGCACTCGCTCACACACACACACACACACACACACACACACACACACACACACACACAGATTACAACTTCATACTTAAAAAATAAAGTACATTGTTAAAGCTGATTTCTACATCTGTCTCTGTGTGTGTATCAGGATGCTATGTGTTGACGTGTGTGTACACACACACACACAGACACCCCTACAGTTGTATGCAGGGTGATAGGAGTGTGTCTTCTAGGAGGCGCCGTCACGTGAAGCACAGAATTGTCGGTAGATAAAGAAGTGCGAGTTCCGTGTTTGACTAAGAATAATAAAGAGAATGATGCTGTTCTGCTGAGGAAAGAAAGACAGCAGGGTTCTCTCGGGGATTTCTCAGTACAAAACCGCTCTCAGCTTCTGAAACCGGTTCTACTCAGAACATCTCACTGCAGCAGCGGGTCTGACGTGATGATGTCATAACGAGTGTTACAGCTCCACTCAGATATGGTAATTAGGTCATGTGACTGCAGTTCTCGTGTTTTTCTGTATTCAGGATTATATTTGCATATATTAAATGATTTATAATGTTATTAATTAATTGTAGGTGCCACGATATAAGTAATGCTTTACTTTATATCTCCTGATTTATTTTATATCGATTGTTTAGTCTTAATTTTGTAATATTTATCATCCATTTCTAAATGTAACAAGGTGAACGTTTCTATAAAGATAAAGGTAGCTCAGTGATGTGCAGGTGTGTGTGAACGCAGGTGTGTGTGAACGCAGGTGTGTGATGATGGAAAATCAGAGCATGTTTCTGATCAGAGCTTTAAGACAAAATACTGGTGTAAATGATGAAATGTAACTTAAAGAGGAACAGAATGAAATAAAGCCAGAGGATCAGCTGGAGGAACCAACTGCATGGAGCTGAGAGTCAGCTTCACACAAATTTACTGTGTGTGTGTGTGTGTGTGTGGGCGGGGGGGGGGGGGGGGGTAACTGCATTTGGAGAAGTTTAGCACAGGTTTAGCGTTTCCCCCTCTACACCCACATTACCCACAATCCTTTGTTGTGCTATTTTCCCGTTTCAATCTCTTTCTTCCGGTCGGCCGAGCGGCGGCGGTGCAGCAGGGATTTCGCTCCAAACTCAATTAATTCTCACCTGATTACAAACAAAGAAATTCGACTCCGCCGCGTCTCTCTAGCGAACGAGGAATCAATCAATCAGTGCTGATGTGATTTTCGGATTAAAGAATCTCAACGCATAATTCAGCGCAGCGACAAACCTGAGATCACATTCTCCAGAGAGCTAACAGGCTCGTCTGTAACCCCCCCCACACCCCACCCCACCCCCCCAACACACACACAAGAGTGCTGAACAATGGCTTTCTGAAGTACAGTTGCTCAGGACAGACTCATCTACACTGTCTTCTTTTCTCCAAACAGCACAAACCTGAGTGTGTTATTCCTCACATCACCCCCACATCACCCCAACATCACCCCAACATCACCCCAACATCACCCACATCACCCCCACATCACCCCAACATCACCCACATCACCCCCACATCACCCCCATCACCCCCACATCACCCCATCATCACCCCAACATCACCCACATCACCCCAACATCACCCACATCACCCCAACATCACCCCATCATCACCCCAACACCCACATCAACATCACCCCA
>JAUCMX010000020.1:20721252-20738620 GCA_033459395.1 Hemibagrus guttatus
ACACACAATATAGACACACACACACACACACAATATAGACACACACACACACACACAATAGAGACACACACACAATAGAGATACACACACAATAGAGATACACACACACACACAAAATAGAGATACACACACACACACACACAATAGAGATACACACACAATAGAGATACACACACAATAGAGATACACACACACACACACGAGATATACACACACACACACACACACACACAATATAGACACACACACACACACACACACACACAATAGAGATACACACACACAATAGAGATACACACACAATAGAGATACACACACACACAATAGAGATACACACACACACACACACACAATAGAGATACACACACAATAGAGATACACACACACACACACACACGAGATATACACACACACACACACACAATATAGACACACACACACACACACAATAGAGATACACACACACAATAGAGACACACACACACAGACACTAGAGATATACACACACACACACACACACAATAGAGATACACACACACAATAGAGACACACACACACACACACAATAGAGATACACACACACACACACAATAGAGATACACACACACACACAATAGAGAAACACACACACACACACACACAATAGAGATACATACACACATACACACAATAGAGATATACACACACACACACACACACAATAGAGATACACACACACAAAATAGAGATACACACACACTATAGATACACACACACACAGAATAGAGATACACACACACACACGCGCACACACACACACACAATATAGATACACACACACACACACAATAGAGATATACACACACACACACACACACACACACACAATAGAGACACACACACATACACACAATAGAGATATACACACACACACTAGAGACACACACACACACACACACACACACACACAATAGAGACACACACACACACACAATAGAGATACACAATATACACACACACACACACGAGATACACACACACACACGAGATACACACACACGAGATACACACACAATAGAGAAACACACACACACACACACACACACACATGAGATACACACACACATACACACAATAGAGATACACACACACACACAATATAGATACACACACACACACACACACAATAGAGATACACACAATAGAGATACACACACACACACACACAATAGAGATACACACACAATATACACACACACACACACGAGATACACACACACGAGATACACACACAATAGAGAAACACACACACACACACATGAGATACACACACACATACACACAATAGAGATACACACACACACACACACACACAATAGATACACACACACACACACGAGATACACACACAATAGAGATACACACACAAACACAATAGAGATACACACACACACACACAATATAGATACACACACACACACACAATATAGATACACACACACATACACACAATAGAGATACACACACAATAGAGATACATGCACACACAATAGAGATATACACACACACACACACACACACACACAATAGAGATACCCACACACACACACACACACACACACAATAGAGTTACCCACACACACAGAATAGAGATACACACACGATAGAGATACACACACACACACACACATAATAGAGATACACACAATAGAGATACACACACACACAATAGAGATATACACACACACACACAATATAGATACACACACACACACACACACACAATAGAGATACACACACACACAAAATAGAGATACACACACACACACACAATAGAGACACACACAATAGAGATACACACACACACAAAATAGAGATACACACACACACACACAATAGAGACACACACAATAGAGATATACACACACAAACAATAGAGATACACACACACGAGATACACACACACACACACAATAGAGATGCACACACACACACGAGATACACACACAAACACACAATAGAGATACAAACACACACACACAATAGAGACACACACACAATAGAGATATACACACACACACACACACACACACGAGATACACACACACATACACACAATAGAGATACACACACACACACACACAATATAGAGATACACACACACACAATAGAGAAACACACACACACACAGAATAGAGATACACACACACACACAAGATACACACACACACACACAATAGAGATACACACACACACACACAATATAGATACACACACACAATAGAGATATATACACACACACACACAATAGAGATACACACACACACAATAGAGATACACACACACAATAGAGACACACACACACACACAATAGAGATTCACACACACACACAAGAGACACACACACACACACAATAGAGATTCACACACACACACAAGAGATACACACACACACACAATAGAGATACACACACACACACAATATAGATACACACACACACACACACACACACAATAGAGATATACACACACACACACACACTATAGAGATACACACACACACACACACACACAATAGAGATACACACACAATATAGATACACGCACACACACAATAGAGATATACACACACACACACACACACGAGATACACACACACATACACACAATAGAGATACACACACACACACAATAGAGAAACACACACACACACACACACACACACACACAATAGAGATACACACACACACAATAGAGATATACACAATATAGATACACACACACACACACACACACACACGAGATACATACACACACACACACACACACACAATAGAGATACACACACACACACAATAGAGATACACACACACACACATAATAGAGATACACACAATAGAGATACACACACACAATAGAGATATACACACACACACACACAATATAGACACACACACACACACACACACACACAATATAGATACACACACACACACACACACACAATAGAGATATACACACACACACACAATATAGACACACACACACACACACAATAGAGATACACACACACAATATAGACACACACAATAGAGACACACACGCACACACACACAATAGAGATACACACACACAATATAGACACACACACAATAGAGACACACACACACACAATAGAGACACACACACACAATAGAGACACACACACACACAATAGAGATACACACACACACACACAATAGAGATACACACACACACACACACACAATAGAGATACACACACACACACACAATAGAGATACACACACACACACACAATAGAGATACACACACACACAATAGAGATACACACACACAATAGGGATACACACACACAATAGAGACACACACACACACACACACACACACGAGACACACACACACACAATAGAGACACACACACAATAGAGACACACACAATAGAGACACACACAATAGAGACACACACAATAGAGACACACACACACACAATAGAGACACACACACACACAATAGAGACACACACACACACAATAGAGATACACACACACAATAGAGATACACACACACACACAATAGAGATACACACACAATAGACACACACACACACACAATAGACACACACACACACACAACAGAGACACACACGCACACACAATAGAGACACACACACACACACACACACACAATAGAGATACACACAATAGAGACACACACACACACAATAGAGACACACACAATAGACATACACACACACAATAGACATACACACACACACCATAGAGACACACACACACAATAGAGACACACACGCACAACAGATACACACACAACAGATATACACATACACACACACACACAACAGATACACACACACACACACACACAACAGATACACACACACAACAGATACACACACACAACAGATACACACACACACACACAACAGATACACACACACACACACACACACACACAACAGATACACACACACACACACACACACACACACACAACAGATACACACACACACACACACACACAACAGATACACACACACACACACAACAGATACACACACACACACACACACAACAGATACACACACACACACACACACAACAGATACACACACACACACAACAGATACACACACACACAACAGATACACACACACACAATAGAGACACACACACACACAATAGAGACACACACACACACACAATAGAGACACACACACACACACACACAACAGAGACACACACACACACACAACAGAGACACACACACACACACAACAGAGACACACACACAACAGAGACACACACACAACAGAGACACACACACAACAGAGACACACACACACACAACAGAGATACACACACACAATAGAGACACACACACACACACACACACACAATAGAGACACACACACACACACACAATAGAGACACACACACATACACAATAGAGACACACACACACAATAGACACACACACACACACAATAGAGACACACACACAATAGAGACACACACACACACACACAATAGAGACACACACACAATAGAGACACACACACACACACAATAGAGACACACACACACAATAGAGACACACACACACACACACAATAGAGACACACACACACAATAGAGACACACACACACACACACACACACAAACAATAGAGACACACACACAAGAGACACACACACACACAATAGAGATACACACACACACACACAATAGAGATACACACACACACACACACACAATAGAGATATACACACACACACAATAGAGATACACACACACACACACAATAGAGATACACACACACACACACAATAGAGATACACACACACACACACAATAGAGATACACACACACACACAATAGAGATACACACACACACACAATAGAGATACACACACACACACACACACAATAGAGATACACACACACACACAATAGAGATACACACACACACACAATAGAGATACACACACACACACACACACAATAGAGATACACACACACACACACACACAATAGAGATACACACACACACACACAATAGAGATACACACACACACACAATAGAGATACACACACACACACAATAGAGATACACACACACACACAATAGAGATACACACACACACACACACAATAGAGATACACACACACACACACACAATAGAGATACACACACACACACACACAATAGAGATACACACACACACACACACAATAGAGATACACACACACACACACAATAGAGATACACACACAAGAGACACACACACACAATAGACACACACACACACAATAGACACACACACACACAATAGACACACACACACACACAAGAGACACACACACACACACACACAATAGAGATACACACAATAGAGATACACACAATAGAGATACACACAATAGAGATACACACGCAATAGAGATACACACGCAATAAAGATACACACACAATAGAGATACACACACACACACACAATAGAGATACACACACACACACACACAATAGAGATACACACACACACACACAATAGAGATACACACACAGTAAAAACAAAGAGCTCCGCAGTAATAAAGACAGGCTGCTGATAAACCTCATCATTATAAGATATTATATTGATATTATAAGATGGAGAGAAGAACACTAAAGAGCAGGTGAAGGAAGAAGAGGAGTTTTATTCTTTATTTATTTATTTTTCTGAAGCAGGAGGTTCATCCTCAGAGCTGCTGAAGGTGTTTATGGAGCTCAAGGCTTCTGCTCATGCTTCAGTATCTGACCTGCTGCACTGAGAAGATTCTTTCTCTCTGTGTTCTAGAACATGGATTTATCCCTTCGTCAAACTCGCTCAAACACATCACCTGCTAAGACATCACCTTTGAGGACAGAATGTTCACTTGCTGCCTAATATATCCCACAGGTGCCATGATGAGGCCGTGATCTTATTCACTTCACCTGGCACTGCTCAGTTATACCTAATAGTTGCTCCCTGTTCAGGGTCGCCACAGCAGACCAACTGGTCCACACAACAACTTGGCAAATGTTTTATGCCGGATGACAACCCTCTCATTTTTCCAGGCTTGGGACCGGCACTGCATCCAGTGGCTGGGGTTTGGGCATTGGGGCTGGGAATCAAACCCGGGCCTTCCGCATGATAGGTGAGAAACCTACCAGTGAGCCACCAATGCCCCTGCTCAGTGTTATACCTGATCTGTGTAAATATGTTCCTTCTGCATGTTTTGATATGCAAATGATCCTGAAGAGCCAATTAGAAAATGCAGATTAGCCTGTGACGTCACCTGGGGACGTAGCACTGCAGACTTTCCCCTGAACAGCGTTAGCATTAACTCCCTGTCACGGTGTTCACTCTGAAACTCTACACTGCTTCATTTATCATTATTCACCTGTTTACTGTGTAACTGAGACAGAGATCAGTACTTATTAATGATTTGTATTTAATTCATTTATTTACTTTATACACAATCAGTTCAGATGAATGTTTTGTGCTGTATGTGTGTGTACATTTTATATATTATATATATATATATATATATATATATATATATATATATATATATATATATATATACACACACACACACATATATACAGTATAGGTTTAGTGGAGTGCTAGCGTTATCTGTAAGCCATAAAGTTATACAAACATCAGTGTTGTAGCTAGCTTAGCTTATTTTAGCTAACTATGTAGCTATCCCCGCTAGCATCTGCTAATAAATCATTTTCCCCGGTGTTTAAGTCTAACCTGTGCACGGTGTGAGAGCTGTTACCTGGGTTTGAAGTCTCCATTTGTGAATAAATTATCTCACAGCTACACACTGCTCACTATAACGTCTTATAACACTCACATGACAGCTACAAGCTCAATGTCACCCTACTAACCCTGTTTCCGCCTCCTGCGCTCTGATTGGTCAGCAGGCTGTGTTCAGAAGCCCTACGCTGATTGGACAGAAAGATCCACTTCCGTCTGCGTCATTAAAAAGCTTCTACAGGGACAGAGAGCGCGGACCGGAGATTTAACATATTAAATGTTAAGTTTGAAGCAGTTTCATAAACATACAACTAAACAGTGTATTTTAAACTGTTTATATTATTGTTATATTTTTGTTCATATGTCAGTTTATAATCATCATCATCATCATCATTCTAGACAGAAAATCATATAAAAAATCTGCTCTCTTTGTCTTAAACCTTTATTATTAATAATGTAATGGTTGTTTTTCACCAAATAATCATCCTCCCTTCTGTAGTTTAATATTTAATTCTATTGTCCGTAATTAATAAAGAGCAAACTGTATTTATTATTAAAGTTACTGAGCTTCTCTCAGTGCAGGTGATTGCATCAGGACTGTGATATATTCCTCTAATACATCACACTTACTCAGATATTTTATTGTTTGTTTGTTATTTTTCACAAAAAATGTTTAATAAGCGAATAGTCCATAAGTTAAATCTTCTTCTTCTTTGGGCTTTTCCCTTCAGGGGTCTCCACAGCGAATCATCTCTCTCCACCTATCCCTATCTTCTGCATCCTCAACACTTGCACCCACTAGCTTCATATCCTCATTAATTCCATCCATATACCTCCTCTTTGGCCTTCCTCTTTGCCTCCTGCCTGGCAGCTCCATGTCCAACATTCTCCTACCAATATACTCACTCTCCCTCCTCTGAACATGTCCAAACCATCTTAATCTGTCCTCCCTAACTTTGTCCCCCAAACGTCCAACATGAGCTGTCCCTCTGATGTACTCGTTCCTAATCCTGTCCAATCTTGTCACTCCCAAAGAGAACCTCAACATCTTCAGCTCTGCTACCTCTAGCTCTGACTCCTGTCTCTTCCTCAGGGACACTGTCTCTAAACCATACAGCATGGCCGCTCTCACCACTGTCCTGTACACCTTCTCCTTGATTCTCACTAACACACTTCTCCATTCCTCAGGCATCCTCTCACTCTCTAAAACCCTGTTGAACAAACTAGTTAAAAATTCCACTGCTGCCTCTCCTAGACACTTCCAGACCTCCACCGGGATGTCGTCAGGACCAACTGCTTTTCCACTTTTCATCCTCTTCAAAGCCTTCCTGACTTCATCCTTCCTAATCTTATCTACTTTCTGTTCCACAGAGTTCACCCCTTCTACTCTTTTTTCCCTCTCATTTTCCTCATTCATCAGCTCCTCAAAGTACTCCTTCCATCTCCTCTGTACACTCTCCTCACTTGTGAGCACCCTTCCATCTCTATCCTTAATAACTCTAACTTGCTGCACATCCTTCCCATCTCGATCCCTCTGCCTAGCTAACCTGTACAAGTCCTTCTCTCCTTCTCTAGTGTCTAACCTAGTGTACAACTCGTCATATGCCTTCTGCTTGGCCTTAGACACCTCCCTCTTCACTCTGCGCTGTAACTCCTTGTATTCTTGTCTATTCTCTTCAGTCCTGTCCATGTCCCACTTCTTCTTGGCTAACCTCTTCCTCTGGATACTATCCTGAACTTCCTCATTCCACCACCAAGTCTCCTTATCTTCTTTCCTCCTTCCAGATGACACACCCAGCACCTTTCTCCCTGTCTCCCTGATCACTTCTGCTGTAGTTTCCCAGTCATCTGGCAGCACTACCTGACCACCCAGAGCCTGCCTCAACTTCTGTCTAAATTCCTCACAACATTCCTCCTTTTTCAGCTTCCACCACTTGGTTTTCTTCTCTATCTTTGACCTCTTCTTCTTACAGACCAACAAAGTCATCCTACACACCACCATCCTATGCTGTCTGGCTACACTCTCTCCCACTACCACTTTACAGTCACTAATCTCTTTCAGATTGCCTCTTCTACATAGGATGTAGTCTACCTGTGTTCTCCTACCTCCACTCTTGTAAGTCACTCTATGCTCCTCCCTCTTCTGAAAATAAGTGTTAACCACACCCATGTCCATCCTCTTAGCAAAGTCCACTACCATCTGTCCTTCTAGGTTCCTTTCCTTAACTCCAAACTTGCCCATCACCTCCTCATCACCTGTGTTCCCCTCACCAACATGTCCATTAAAATCCGCTCCTATCACCACTCTCTCACCCGTGGGAATACTCTCCATCACCTCATCTAATTCACTCCAGAATCTCTCTTTCTCCTCTAACTCACAACCTACCTGTGGGGCATAACCACTAACAACATTCAACATCACCCCTTCAATCTCTAACTTCAGACTCATCACCCTGTCTGACACTCTCTTCACCTCCAGAACATTCCTCACAAACTCCTCCTTCAGGACCACACCTACCCCATTTCTCTTACTATCCACACCATAATAAAACAGCTTGAATCCTGCTCCTATACTACGAGCCTTGCTCCCCTTCCACCTGGTCTCCTGTACACACAGTATATCCACCTTCCTTCTCTCCATCACATCAGCCAGCTCTCTACCTTTCCCTGTCATAGTACCAACATTCAGAGTTCCTATTCTCAGTCCTACACTCTTACCTTTCCTCTTCTCTCTCTGTCTGTGCACTCTCCTCCCTCCTCTACTTCTTCCACCAACAGTAGCCCAATTTCCACCGGCGCCCTGTAGGTGTACGGCGCCGATGGCGGTCGTTGTTAACCCGGGCCTCGACCGATCCGGTATGAAATTCAGAGTACTGACGATTCGCATGGTTAAATTCGGCAATGTTTTACGCTGGATGCCCTTCCTGACGCAACCCTCTCTATTTATCCGGGCTTGGGACCGGCACAGAAGTCACTGGACTGTGACCCCCATGGCTAGAGTCCATAAGTTAAATATAATACTGTAATAAATATATTATAAAAAGTAAAAGTACAAATATTTACTTCTATATTACTGTGTCAGTACAAAAACATTTAGATGTTTTACAAACTTTTGTTTTCCCACAAAAAAATTGTAAAAGAAAGGCATCTTTACACGTACACAAGACTAATTCACTGTATACACTTTATACGGACAGATAATAACAACAACAACAATAATAATAATAATAATAATAATAATAATAATAATAATAATAATAATAACTGACAGATACTTATTGTAAAGACTGTTCTCGTATTTAACAGCAGAGAGAGATTTCACCCGAAGAGAGAAGTTCAGAAAATTACATGAAATGTCTCTCTCTCTCTCCCCCCGCTCTCTCTCTCCTTCTCCCCCTCTCTTTCTCTCTTCTTCTCTCTCTCTCTCTCTCTCTCTCTCTTTCTCTTTCTCCCTCTCTCTCCCTCTCCCTCTCTCTCTCTCTATCTCCCTCCTCTCTCTCTCCTTCTCCCCCCCCTTTCTCTCTTCTTCTCTCTCTCTCTTTCTCCCTCTCACTCCCCCTCTCCCTCTCTCTTTCTCCCTCTCTCTCTCTCTCTCTCTCTCTCACTCTGTCTCTCTCTTCCCCCCTCTCTCTCTCACTCTGTCTCTCTCTCGCTCTCTCTCTCCCCCCCCTCCTCCCCCCCCTTTCTCTCTTCTTCTCTCTCTCTCTTTCTCCCTCTCTCTCTCACTCTGTCTCTCTCTCGCTCCCCCCCCCTTCTCCCCCCTCTTTCTCTCTTCTTTCTCTCTCTCTCTCTCTCTCTCTCTCTCTCTCTCTCCCCTTCTCCCCCCTTTCTCTCTTCTTCCTCTCTCTCTCTCTTTCTCCCTCTCTCTCTCTCTCTCTCTCTCTCTCTCTCACTCCCCCCCTCTCCCTCTCTTTCTCCCTCTCTCTCCCTCTCTCTCTCTCTCTCTCTCTCTCTCCTCTCTCTCTCTCCTTCTCCCCCCTCTCTTTATCTCTTTATCTCTTCTTCTCTCTCTCTCTCTCTCTCTTCTCTCTCTCTCTCTCTCTCTCTCTCTCTCTCCATCTCTCTCTCTCTTTCTCCCTCTCTCTCCCTCTCCCCCCTCTCTCTCCTTCTCCCCCCTTTCTCTCTTCTTCCTCTCTCTCTCTCTCTCTCTCTCTCTCTCTCTCACGCCCCCTCTCCCTCTCTCTCACTCTCTCTCTCTCTCTCACTCTCTCTCCCTCTGTCTCTCTCTTCCCCCTCTCTCTCTCACTCTGTCTCTCTCTCGCTCTCTCTCTCTCTCCCCCCTCTCCTTCTCCCCCCTCTCTTTCTCTCTTATTCTCTCTCTCTCTTTCTCCCTCTCTCTCTCACTCTGTCTCTCTCTCGCTCTCTCTCCCCCTCCTTCTCCCCCCTCTCTTTCTCTCTTCTTCTCTCTCTCTCTCTCTCACTCCCCCCCCCCCCTCTCTCTCTCTCCCTCTGTCTCTCTCTTTCCCCCTCTCTCTCTCACTCTCTCTCTCTCTCTCCCTCTGTCTCTCTCTTCCCCCTCTCTATCTCACTCTCTCTCTCTCTCCCTCTGTCTCTCTCTTCCCCCCTCTCTCTCTCTCTCTCCCTCTGTCTCTCTCTTCCCCCCTCTCTCTCTCACTCTCTCTTCCCCTCTCTCTCTCTCTCTCTCTCTCTCTATTTCTCCCTCTCTCTCTCTCTCTCTCTCTCGTTTCATTCTGCACCTGCTGTATTAAAATTCAAGACAGTGCAAGACGACTGTGACCACATCTGTATACATCTGTAACTGAACCTGACCACAGAGCTGAGACTGAACTTCATGCCGCATGTACGAGACCACAGTGGCGAGTGAGCAGGAGATGGAGAGAGCGCTTCTCTGCTCAACAGGAACCAGTCAGAACCCAGTGCCCTCGGCTCTCTCTCTTTACTGTAGGAATGGATGAAAGACCTCTGAAGCTTGTAATGAAATTGTTTATATAGACCATGGGAAGATTATGTGTTTTTGAAAGAAATCACAATTCTACTGGATGTAAAATATATTAAATATACTTTTATAACCGCTTACAAATTATTCAGAACTTCTTCAGAATTCGTCTGTTGTGTTGGAGTGTTAGTGTTGGAGTGTTAGTGTTGGAGTGTTAGTGTTGGAGTGTTAGTGTTGGAGTGTTAGTGTTGGAGTGTTAGTGTTGGAGTGTTAGTGTTGGAGTGTTGTGTTAGGAGTGTTGTGTTGGAGTGTTAGTGTTGGAGTGTTAGTGTTGGAGTGTTGTGTTAGGAGCGTTAGTGTTGGAGTGTTAGTGTTGGAGTGTTAGTGTTGGAGTGTTGTGTTAGGAGTGTTGTGTTGGAGTGTTAGTGTTGGAGTGTTAGTGTTGGAGTGTTAGTGTTGGAGTGTTGTGTTGGAGTGTTAGTGTTGGAGCGTTAGTGTTGGAGCGTTAGTGTTGGAGTGTTGTGTTAGGAGCGTTAGTGTTGGAGTGTTAGTGTTGGAGTGTTGTGTTGGAGTGTTAGTGTTGGGGTGTTGTGTTAGGAGTGTTAGTGTTGGAGCGTTAGTGTTGGAGTGTTAGTGTTGGAGTGTTGTGTTAGGAGCGTTAGTGTTGGAGTGTTAGTGTTGGAGTGTTGTGTTGGAGTGTTAGTGTTGGAGTGTTGTGTTAGGAGTGTTAGTGTTGGAGTGTTGTGTTGGAGTGTTAGTGTTGGAGTGTTGTGATAGGAGCGTTAGTGTTGGAGTGTTAGTGTTGGAGTGTTGTGTTAGGAGTGTTGTGTTAGGAGTGTTGTGTTGGAGTGTTAGTGTTGGAGTGTTGTGTTAGGAGCGTTAGTGTTGGAGTGTTAGTGTTGGAGTGTTGTGTTGGAGTGTTAGTGTTGGAGTGTTGTGTTAGGAGCGTTAGTGTTGGAGTGTTAGTGTTGGAGTGTTGTATTAGGAGTGTTGTGTTAGGAGTGTTGTGTTAGGAGTGTTGTGTTGGAGTGTTAGTGTTGGAGTGTTAGTGTTGGAGTGTTGTGTTAGGAGTGTTGTGTTAGGAGTGTTGTGTTGGAGCGTTAGTGTTGGAGTGTTGTGTTAGGAGCGTTAGTGTTGGAGTGTTAGTGTTGGAGTGTTGTGTTGGAGTGTTGTGTTTGTGTGTTGTGTTGGAGTGTTGTGTTGGAGTGTTGTGTTGGAGTGTTGTGTTTGTGTGTTGTGTTGGAGTGTTGTGTTGGAGTGTTGTGTTGGGTGTTGTGTTTGTGTGTTGTGTTGGGTGTTGTGTTGGGTGTTGTGTTGGGTGTTTGTTTGTGTGTTAGTGTTGGGTGTTGTGTTGGGTGTTGTGTTGGAGTGTTGTGTTTGTGTGTTGTGTTGGGTGTTGTGTTGGGTGTTGTGTTTGTGTGTTGTGTTTGTGTGTTGTGTTGGAGTGTTGTGTTGGGTGTTGTGTTGGAGTGTTGTGTTGGGTGTTGTGTTTGTGTGTTGTGTTGGGTGTTGTGTTGGAGTGTTGTGTTTGTGTGTTGTGTTGGGTGTTGTGTTGGGTGTTGTGTTGGAGTGTTGTGTTTGTGTGTTGTGTTTGTGTGTTAGTGTTTGTGTGTTGTGTTGGAGTGTTAGTGTTGGAGTGTTGTGTTGGGTGTTGTGTTGGAGTGTTGTGTTGGGTGTTGTGTTGGAGTGTTGTGTTTGTGTGTTGTGTTGGGTGTTGTGTTGGGTGTTGTGTTGGGTGTTGTGTTGGAGTGTTGTGTTTGTGTGTTGTGTTGGGTGTTGTGTTGGGTGTTGTGTTTGGTGTTGTGTTGGGTGTTGTGTTGGGTGTTGTGTTTGTGTGTTGTGTTGGGGTGTTGTGTTGGGTGTTGTGTTGGAGTGTTGTGTTTGTGTGTTGTGTTGGGTGTTGTGTTGGGTGTTGTGTTTGTGTGTTGTGTTGGGTGTTGTGTTTGGGTGTTGTGTTTTTGGGTTGTGTTTGGTGTTGTGTTGGGTGTTGTGTTGGGTGTTGTGTTGGAGTGTTGTGTTTGTGTGTTGTGTTGGAGTGTTGTGTTGGGTGTTGTGTTTGGGGTGTTGTGTTTTTGTGTTGTGTTGGGTGTTGTGTTGGGTGTTGTGTTTGTGTGTTGTGTTTGTGTGTTAGTGTTTGTGTGTTGTGTTGGAGTGTTGTGTTGGAGTGTTGTGTTTGTGTGTTAGTGTTGGGTGTTGTGTTTGTGTGTTAGTGTTGGAGTGTTAGTGTTGGAGTGTTGTGTTGGAGTGTTGTGTTGGAGTGTTGTGTTGGAGTGTTGTGTTTGTGTGTTTTGTTTTTGTGTTGTGTTTGTGTGTTAGTGTTGGAGTGTTAGTGTTGGAGTGTTGTGTTGGAGTGTTGTGTTGGGTGTTGTGTTTGTGTGTTGTGTTGGAGTGTTGTGTTGGAGTGTTGTGTTGGGTGTTGTGTTGGGGTGTTGTGTTGGAGTGTTGTGTTTGTGTGTTAGTGTTGGAGTGTTGTGTTGGAGTGTTGTGTTGGAGTGTTGTGTTTGTGTGTTGTGTTTGGTGTTGTGTTGGAGTGTTGTGTTGGGTGTTGTGTTGGAGTGTTGTGTTTGTGTGTTGTGTTGGAGTGTTGTGTTGGAGTGTTGTGTTGGGAGTGTTGTGTTTTTTGTGTTGTGTTGGGTGTTAGTGTTGGAGTGTTGTGTTTGGTGTTGTGTTGGGTGTTGTGTTGGAGTGTTTTTGTTTGTGTGTTGTGTTGGAGTGTTGTGTTGGAGTTTTGTGTTTGTGTGTTGTGTTTGTGTGTTGTGTTTGGTGTTGTGTTGGAGTGTTGTGTTTGTGTGTTGTGTTTGTGTGTTGTGTTTGTGTGTTGTGTTGGAGTGTTGTGTTTGTGTGTTGTGTTGGAGTGTTGTGTTTGTGTGTTGTGTTTGTGTGTTGTGTTGGAGTGTTGTGTTGGGTGTTGTGTTGGGTGTTGTGTTTGTGTGTTGTGTTGGTGTGTTGTGTTTGTGTGTTGTGTTTGTGTGTTGTGTTGGAGTGTTGTGTTGGGTGTTGTGTTGGTGTTGTGTTGGAGTGTTGTGTTTGTGTGTTGTGTTGGAGTGTTGTGTTGGAGTGTTGTGTTTGTGTGTTGTGTTGGAGTGTTGTGTTGGGGTGTTGTGTTGGAGTGTTAGTGTTGGTGTGTTGTGTTTGTGTGTTGTGTTGGTGTGTTGTGTTTGTGTGTTGTGTTGGAGTGTTGTGTTGGAGTGTTGTGTTGGAGTGTTAGTGTTTGTGTGTTGTGTTTGTGTGTTGTGTTGTGTTTGTGTGTTGTGTTGGAGTGTTGTGTTGGAGTGTTGTGTTGGAGTTTTAGTTTTGGGTGTGTTGTGTTTGTGTGTTGTGTTGGTGTGTTGTGTTGGAGTGTTGTGTTGGAGTGTTGTGTTTGTGTGTTGTGTTTGTGTGTTGTGTTTGTGTGTTGTGTTTGTGTGTTGTGTTTGTGTGTTGTGTTGGAGTGTTGTGTTGGAGTGTTAGTGTTGGTGTGTTGTGTTTGTGTGTTGTGTTGGAGTGTTGTGTTTGTGTGTTGTGTTTGTGTGTTGTGTTTGTGTGTTGTGTTGGAGTGTTGTGTTGGAGTGTTAGTGTTGGTGTGTTGTGTTTGTGTGTTGTGTTGGAGTGTTGTGTTGGTGTGTTGTGTTGGAGTGTTGTGTTTGTGTGTTGTGTTGGTGTGTTGTGTTTGTGTGTTGTGTTGGAGTGTTGTGTTGGAGTGTTGTGTTGGAGTGTTAGTGTTGGTGTGTTGTGTTTGTGTGTTGTGTTGGTGTGTTGTGTTTGTGTGTTGTGTTGGAGTGTTGTGTTGGAGTGTTGTGTTGGAGTGTTAGTGTTGGTGTGTTGTGTTTGTGTGTTGTGTTGGAGTGTTGTGTTTGTGTGTTGTGTTGGAGTGTTGTGTTGGAGTGTTGTGTTTGTGTGTTGTGTTGGAGTGTTGTGTTTGTGTGTTGTGTTTGTGTGTTGTGTTTGTGTGTTGTGTTTGTGTGTTGTGTTGGTGTGTTGTGTTGTGTTTGTGTGTTGTGTTGGAGTGTTGTGTTGGAGTGTTGTGTTGGAGTGTTAGTGTTGGTGTGTTGTGTTTGTGTGTTGTGTTGGAGTGTTGTGTTTGTGTGTTGTGTTTGTGTGTTGTGTTTTGTGTGTTGTGTTGGAGTGTTGTGTTGGAGTGTTGTGTTGGAGTGTTAGTGTTGGTGTGTTGTGTTTGTGTGTTGTGTTGGAGTGTTGTGTTGGTGTGTTGTGTTGGAGTGTTGTGTTTGTGTGTTGTGTTGGTGTGTTGTGTTTGTGTGTTGTGTTTGTGTGTTGTGTTTGTGTGTTGTGTTGGAGTGTTGTGTTGGAGTGTTGTGTTGGAGTGTTAGTGTTGGTGTGTTGTGTTTGTGTGTTGTGTTTGTGTGTTAGTGTTGGAGTGTTGTGTTTGTGTGTTGTGTTTGTGTGTTAGTGTTGGAGTGTTGTGTTTGTGTGTTGTGTTGGAGTGTTGTGTTTGTGTGTTGTGTTGGAGTGTTGTGTTGGAGTGTTGTGTTTGTGTGTTGTGTAGGTGTGTTGTGTTTGTGTGTTGTGTTTGTGTGTTGTGTAGGAGTGTTGTGTTTGTGTGTTGGTGATGGTGTACTGTAGATGATCAGACAGCTCGCTGTCTCCACATGTCCAGGTGAAAGCTTTAATAAAGCAGAGAGACGCCGCTGAGGGAGAAGGAGCCGTGTAGATTAGAGCTGAGAGAAAAGTCTCCTCTACGTCTCATCAGATTCTCCTCACATTTATATTTCTCTCGCTCCGAGCCTGATATCACACACTGCACTCAGAGTTCAGCTATTTAATATATTTAGGTACAATTACACCTTTTGCACTTAACACTGTAAACATCTCACACACACACACACACACACACACACACACACACACACACACACATTTCACTGAGAGAACACAAAATATAGTCCTGAACATCACACCTGCTCAGTGAGGATCAGAGGATCTCCTGCATGCTGAACTGACCACATGGCTGCTGGTCAGCCTACAGACTTCAACATGGACCTCAGTAACGATGCATTAATGTGTACAGAGTTTCTGTGTGGAGCAGCAACACGGAGCAGAACATAAGGGTTCATCAAAACGAGGTCAGTCTCCACTCTCAGACTCCATCAAGAGTCAAGTCCCTCTCTGCAGGCGTGTCACTCTCTCTCTCTCACTCGTACACACACACACACACACACACAAACACACGCACACACACACACAAAAACACACACACACACACACACAAACACACAGCTCAGAGCTGATTTTGTCCCAGGAGGAGGTTATGGCGCACAGGAAAATCTAATAACATCACATCGCCGTGTCACTGAGGGCTGCCAGCTCCCGGGCCGCGGCTCCGAAATCCAATATCCCCCATCAGCAGGCCTGGCAGAGGGAAGGTTAGCAAAGTTAAACCCTTTTAGGACACGGCTCGGTGCTCCGGCCCACCATGGACGCTCCAAATGTCCAAAAGATGTCCAAATGTCCAGGATACACGCCGCCAAATGCTAAAGAGACAGCCGCGCGCTGGGTTTGGTCCACTTCCCGTCCTGCTCCATCCACATGCAGAGGAAGCACAGATGGCCAGGCTGCTGCCATTAAACCCCACTACACCTTTACTGGAGTGGACTCAAAGTCACTCACTCACTCACTCACTCACACACACTCACTTACACACACACTCACCACACCCCACACTCACTCA
>JAUCMX010000020.1:20744120-20809120 GCA_033459395.1 Hemibagrus guttatus
GTGTGAGTGACCTGAATCACGCCGAGTGTGTCGAGTGTGTGTGAGTGACCTGAATCACGCCGAGTGTGTGTGAGTGACCTGAATCACGCCGAGTGTGTGTGAGTGACCTGAATCACGCCGAGTGTGTGTGAGTGACCTGAATCACGCCGAGTGTGTGTGAGTGACCTGAATCACGCCGAGTGTGTCGAGTGTGTGTGAGTGACCTGAATCACGCCGAGTGTGTCGAGTGTGTGTGAGTGACCTGAATCACGCCGAGTGTGTCGAGTGTGTGTGAGTGACCTGTCAGAAAAACACATCCTCCTGTTCATCAGGGTTAAAGTGACCAGTGTGCACAACTCACACAATGCAATATATATATTTACTCACAAGATCTAGGTCATTTTTAGCCGAGTGTATGATCAAGCTTTGGGTTGTGTTGTGTGTGTGATGTGTTGTGTTTGTTGTGTTGTGTGTGTGATGTGTTGTGTTTGTTGTGTTGTGTTGTGTGTACTTTCTCTGACCTAAACACTAAAAGTTAATGACTGTTGTGTTATCATTTCTATATTATACTTTACCTAATACACAACTACACAATGAGTGAAATGTACCAACGGGCACACAAACACACACACACCCACACACTCACAACCTTCTGTAAGTCCAACACCTTAACCACTGAGCTACCAATTCCCCACTACTACTCAACACACACTCAACACACACTCAATACACACACAACACACACTCAATACACACAACACACACTCAACACACACTCAACACACACTCAACACACACTCAATACACACTCAACACACACTCAACACACACTCAATACACACACAACACACACTCAATACACACAACACACACTCAACACACACTCAACACACACTCAATACACACTCAATACACACTCAACACACACTCAATACACACACAACACACACTCAATACACACAACACACACTCAACACACACTCAACACACACTCAACACACACTCAACACACACTCAATACACACACAACACACACTCAATACACACAACACACACTCAACACACACTCAACACACACTCAATACACACACAACACACACTCAATACACACAACACACACTCAACACACACTCAACACACACTCAATACACACTCAATACACACTCAATACACACAACACACACTCAATACACACTCAACACACAACACACACTCAATACACACACAACACACACTCAATACACACAACACACACTCAACACACACTCAACACACACTCAATACACACACAACACACACTCAATACACACAACACACACTCAATACACACTCAACACACACTCAATACACACTCAATACACACACAACACACACTCAATACACACTCAATACACACTCAACACACACTCAATACACACACAACACACACTCAATACACACAACACACACTCAACACACACTCAACACACACTCAATACACACTCAATACACACACAACACACACTCAATACACACTCAACACACACTCAATACACACTCAATACACACACAACACACACTCAATACACACAACACACACTCAACACACACTCAACACACACTCAATACACACACAACACACACTCAATACACACTCAATACACACTCAATACACACTCAACACACACTCAATACACACTCAATACACACACAACACACACTCAATACACACAACACACAACACACACTCAACACACACTCAACACACACTCAATACACACTCAATACACACACAACACACACTCAATACACACAACACACACTCAACACACACTCAACACACACTCAATACACACACAACACACACTCAATACACACAACACACAACACACACTCAACACACACTCAACACACACTCAACACACACTCAATACACACTCAACACACACTCAACACACACTCAACACACACTCAACACACACTCAATACACACACAACACACACTCAATACACACACAACACACAACACACACTCAACACACACTCAATACACACAACACACACTCAATACACACTCAATACACACACACACAACACACACTCAATACACACTCAATACACAACACACACTCAATGCACACAACACACAACACACACTCAATGCACACAACACACACTCAATACACACTCAACACACACTCAATACACACTCAATACACACAACACACAACACACACTCAATGCACACAACACACACTCAATACACACTCAACACACACTCAATACACACAACACACACTCAATACACACAACACACACTCAATACACACAACACACACAACACACACTCAATACACACAACACACACTCAATACACACAACACACACTCAATACACACAACACACACTCAATACACACTCAATACACTCAACACACACAACACACTCAACACACACTCAACACACACAACACACACAACACACACTCAATACACACACAACACACACTCAATACACACTCAATACACACTCAATACACACAACACACACAACACACACTCAATACACACTCAATACACACAACACACACTCAATACACACTCAATACACACTCAACACACACTCAACACACACTCAATACACACAACACACACTCAACACACACTCAATACACACTCAACACACACTCAATACACACTCAATACACACTCAACACACACTCAATACACACAACACACACTCAATACACACAACACACACTCAATACACACTCAATACACACACACACAACACACACTCAATACACACAACACACAACACACACTCAATGCACACAACACACACTCAATACACACTCAATACACACAACACACAACACACACTCAATGCACACAACACACACTCAATACACACAACACACACTCAATACACACAACACACACTCAATACACACAACACACACTCAATACACACAACACACACTCAATACACACTCAATACACACACAACACACACTCAATACACACAACACACAACACACACTCAATGCACACAACACACACTCAATACACACTCAACACACACTCAACACACACTCAATACACACTCAATACACACTCAATGCACACAACACACACTCAATACACACAACACACACTCAATACACACAACACACACTCAATACACACTCAACACACACTCAATACACACAACACACACTCAATACACACAACACACACTCAATACACACAACACACACTCAATACACACTCAATACACACTCAATACACACTCAATACACACACAACACACACTCAATACACACAACACACAACACACACTCAATGCACACAACACACACTCAATACACACTCAACACACACTCAACACACACTCAATACACACAACACACACAACACACACTCAATACACACAACACACAACACACACTCAATGCACACAACACACACTCAATACACACTCAACACACACTCAACACACACTCAATACACACAACACACAACACACACTCAATACACACAACACACACTCAATACACACTCAATACACACAACACACACTCAACACACACAACACACTCAACACACACTCAACACACACTCAATACACACTCAATACACACTCAATACACACAGCACACACTCAACACACACTCAATACACACTCAATACACACAACACACACAACACACACTCAATACACACAACACACACTCAATACACACAACACACACTCAATACACACAACACACACTCAACACACACAACACACTCAATACACACAACACACACTCAATACACACAACACACACTCAATACACACTCAATACACACAACACACACTCAATACACACTCAACACACACTCAACACACACAACACACTCAATACACACAACACACACTCAATACACACAACACACACTCAATACACACTCAATACACACAACACACACTCAATGCACACAACACACACTCAATACACACAACACACACTCAATACACACAACACACACAACACACTCAATACACACAACACACACTCAATACACACAACACACACTCAATACACACTCAATACACACAACACACACTCAACACACACAACACACTCAACACACACTCAACACACACTCAATACACACAGCACACACAACACACTCAATACACACAACACACACTCAATACACACAACACACACTCAATACACACTCAATACACACAACACACACTCAACACACACAACACACTCAACACACACTCAACACACACTCAATACACACAGCACACACTCAACACACACTCAATACACACTCAATACACACAACACACTCAATACACACTCAATACACACAACACACACTCAATACACACTCAACACACACTCAACACACACAACACACTCAATACACACAACACACACTCAATACACACAACACACACTCAATACACACTCAATACACACAACACACACTCAATGCACACAACACACACTCAATACACACAACACACACTCAATACACACAACACACACAACACACTCAATACACACAACACACACTCAATACACACAACACACACTCAATACACACTCAATACACACAACACACACTCAACACACACAACACACTCAACACACACTCAACACACACTCAATACACACAGCACACACAACACACTCAATACACACAACACACACTCAATACACACAACACACACTCAATACACACTCAATACACACAACACACACTCAACACACACAACACACTCAACACACACTCAACACACACTCAATACACACAGCACACACTCAACACACACTCAATACACACTCAATACACACAACACACACAACACACACTCAATACACACAACACACACTCAATACACACTCAACACACACTCAACACACACAACACACTCAATACACACAACACACACTCAATACACACAACACACACTCAATACACACTCAATACACACAACACACACTCAATGCACACAACACACACTCAATACACACAACACACACTCAATACACACAACACACACAACACACTCAATACACACAACACACACTCAATACACACAACACACACTCAATACACACTCAATACACACAACACACACTCAACACACACAACACACTCAACACACACTCAACACACACTCAATACACACAGCACACACTCAACACACACTCAACACACACTCAACACACACTCAATACACACAACACACACAACACACACTCAATACACACAACACACACTCAATACACACAACACACACTCAACACACACAACACACTCAATACACACAACACACACTCAATACACACAACACACACTCAATACACACTCAATACACACAACACACACTCAATACACACTCAACACACACTCAACACACACTCAACACACACTCAATACACACACAACACACACTCAATACACACTCAATACACACAACACACACTCAACACACACTCAACACACACTCAACACACACACAACACACACTCAACACACACTCAATACACACTCAATACACACAACACACAACACACACTCAATACACACAACACACAACACACACTCAATACACACTCAATACACACAACACACAACACACACTCAATACACACAACACACAACACACACTCAATACACACAACACACAACACACACTCAACACACACTCAATACACACTCAACTAAATGCAGACAACAAACTGGAAAATAGTACACTTAGCTTTAATTAGTACAGTATAGTAGATCAATTTTGTCTTCCTAATTTGTTATCTCTATATCACACACACACACACACACACACACACAAAACTTTGTTTAACACTGAAGTGCACAAAGCGCAGGTATGTGTTGATGCAGTGATGTATAATTATTTGGTTAATTAAGTAATTGTGTGTGTGTGTGTGTGTGTGTGTGTGTGTGTGTGTGTGTGTGTGTGTGTGTGATTATTCATCTTTACAGTTAAATCACTCCTCATGCTGATTTGGGGAAATTTACTGCATGTGGAGTGAAAGATAAAGAGCAGATCTTCGTACTGAGATTTATTTGTGTGGGTTTTTACAGACTGAGATCTTTAATGTAAAGCTCAGTGAAGATCTCAGTGAAGATCTCAGTGAAGATCTCAGTGAAGATCTCAGTGAAGCTCTCAGTGAAGCTCTCAGTGAAGATCTCAGTGAAGCTCTCAGTGAAGATCTCAGTGAAGCTCTCAGTGAAGATCTCAGTGAAGCTCTCAGTGAAGATCTCAGTGAAGCTCTCAGTGAAGATCTCAGTGAAGCTCTCAGTGAAGATCTCAGTGAAGCTCTCAGTGAAGCTCTCCCAGTGAAGATTCTCAGTGAAGCTCTCAGTGAAGATCTCAGTGAAGATCTCAGTGAAGCTCTCAGTGAAGATCTCAGTGAAGCTCTCAGTGAAGATCTCAGTGAAGCTCTGATATCATCTGCCATCAACATTTTAACAGCAGTGACATCAGCAACATTTCTGGAGAATACATTAAACACTTCAAGCTTGTTTTCTAACTGATCATTAAAAACGAATTTTAGATTGTAAATATAAACTCTCTCATTCCAGGTTACTGAGTGTATGAGAGACGAGAAGAGTGTGAGGAGGAGTGTGAGAGAGAGAGGAATATCACAAAGAATAAAGAATTCATATACATTAATTCACAAACAAGAGAGAGAGAGAGAGAGAGAGAGAGAGAGAGAGAGAGAGAGAGAGAGAGATTCGTTTATCTAATTTTATTTTATTTTATTTTAAAGAGCTTAGAGGAATCTGAGGAAAATAAATTAATAAAATAAACGCTTCAGAATTTTAAACCAATAAGATCCGCTACAGTTTAATATAAATACTGAACAAATATCTTATACATAAACAACCAGCGTCATAACCTCTAATAATAATAATAATAATAATAATAATAATAATAATAATAATAATAATAATAATAACTCACCTGAGGTGTAGAATATTTGCTCCGTGTCCTTCTGACTTTTTATCCTTTGCGCTGTATAGATGTCAGTCATATAGAAAGCCACGCCTTCTCATTTGCATAATACAAAGAGTGTGGATTTGCAGTGTAAGCGAGGTGAAGAGGGCGGAGTCAACACTGCATCTTAAAACTGCTCCTAATGCGCTACACACTGATTCATCAGCGATGCTCCACTACTTCACCTAGAGAGCCGTGTACAGAGCAGACTTTATTACCGAATTCTACTTTATTACCGAATTCTACTTTATTACCGAATTCTACTTTATTACCGAATTCTACTTTATTACCGAATTCTTTATTCAAACTTTTATTTCAGAGAAATTAAATCCTGTCTGCAGACAGAAGCGCAGAGACTCACCTGGAGAAGGAATCAGGAGGATAATCAAATAGCCCCCATCATCATCATCATCATCATCATCACTAGAATTGGATCTTTGTACGCAGGAGGTCTGAGTGATTCACATCCGGGTCATGCCAGGTGAAGGCGCGCGCGCTGGCGGAGCGGATCAGCCCAAAGGTCCGGCCGCTCACTTTGAGGAAGTTTTATCCTCATTCCCCGTGGACGGAACCGCCCCGAGCTCGAGCCCCGCGTACTTTATCCAGTCCAACACCACCCAGGATATCTCCAGCCCGAGTCCGGCTCACTTCCTGCCCTACCCGACCCGAAGCGGCCCAGGTGTTTCCAGGTGTGCAGCGTCTCTCCATTACGGCTTCTCCTCTCCATCTTCTTCCTCCTCCTCTCCCTCCTCATCCTCAACATCGCACGCGGCGTTCGGGGCCGCTTATCATCAGTTCACGCACGGATCCGCGAACCTGTACACACCTGTATACGACGGCGGGGAGCACTGCGCGCGCGGGAACCGGAGAGCTCAGGTGTACCTGTGTAACCGCGCGCTCTGGCTCAAATTCCACCGACATCAGACCGAGATGATCATCACCAAGCAGGGCAGGTGAGCGCGCGCACACACACACACACACACACTGAGCGAATTTTACTGATCACACACACACACCTCCATCCATCTCTGACCTTTGACCCCGACCCCTGACCCTTCCTCAGTCTACATTTTAAACATAATCACTCGGATCAACTTTACACTCCTTATTAAATATGTAGAGGAAGATTCCTGATTTTTTTTTTCACATTTCCACAGCGGTGTGTTTTGTTGTGAAGGTTTGGATTAAACACTTTCAGTTATTTATCACACACACACACTGAAGAACACTGAAACTATCATTATTTTGAGAATATTTAAAAATATCATTATTTTGAGAATACTGGACAGATTTTTATTTTACCGAGAAAAAAGAAAATGAATAAAATCGGAGATCTGAGCAAAGCTCCAGAACCCCGGGGTTCCCCGTGTGAGAAGAGCTCTGAAACCGAGCTGAGAAATTAAACTTCCTGTTAGAAAAGGTTTCATCTTTAATACTGTTTAAAAAAAATCACACCCGCGCACAACTACTGCAGAATACACACACTGCTGACAAAACCGAGCAGGGCTTTAATAACACTCAACTCATATAGGCTTCAAATCAGGTGTGTGTGTGTGTGTGTGTGTGTGTGTGTGTGTGTGTGTGTGTGTGATTGTATTTATAATGTTTGTTTTTTTATTTAAAGCTCGCTCCATTTCATTTATTCCGCTGATTTTTATTTCAGACATTCTGCTAAAATTTTGTTTCTTTTTCTTGAGATTTATTCAGTTTTTACAAACTTTTAGAAAAATAAAAAAAAATAAGTAAAGACAGTGCAGTTTGATGAAGTTCATTTCAGTCTCTGAAATTCATTTAGCTGTGTGTGTGTGTGTGTGTGTGTGTGTGTGTGTGTGTGTGTGTGTGTGTGTTAAATAAATGTAACTATAATTAATATTTATAATATTTATAATTAACGGTGCCGTGTCACATCCAATTATCACATCAGTGTTTAGCTCTAAAATCCAGCTACGGTAAAATAATACAATCCTCTGTGTGTGTGTGTGTGTGTGTGTGTGTGTGTGTATGTGTGTGTGTGTGTGTGTGTGTGTTATATTCTCAATTTCAGTATAAAGTAATTGAATATTTTAAGTCACTCAATCTGTCATATTTTTCTTCCAAAAGAAATTCTTTTAAATCTTTGTTATTGTTTACGAGACTGAAACCAACCACTGAAATCGTGCAGGGTTTGAAGTGTGTGTGTGTGTGTGAGAGAGAGAGAGAGAGCTTTTTAATGCTTTATGTGCATAACTGTACATTTCTGTATGCAAAATTTTGAAAATTCACAAATTTTAAAAACAAATTTAAAATGTTTAATTTGAAGAGTTTTGGTGTTTGTTTTAATTTTTTTGTTTTTAAACAAATGATATTTTTTTAATATGTATTATTGTGTTGTATAAAAATACACAACACTGTGTGAGATTCAGATGAGTGTGTGAGATCAAATTATTTCAGTTTATTGAAATAAAATTAAAAAAAATAAAATGAGAAAAAAAAAAGAATAAAAAAAATAAAATGAGAAACACTGAGAGTTTTTATCTGGCCTGGAGCCGGCGCGTCTCGCTCAGGAGTCACACACACTCTCAGCAGCTTTACAGCGCAGAAAACACTGATGGACATCGACTCGGAGATTCTGTCAGATTAAACTTCCAGTTAATGTGTGTGTTTAAAACACTGCACCTCTTACTGCTTAAAATAATACTGTTCACACACACACACACACACACACACACACAGCTTGTGTAATTACGAGTCTGGATCAGCTTTAAATCTGTGCATTTTATTTGTTTAATTTATAATTACAGTATACTATTCTTCAGTTTCTTACACACAGAAGAAATTAATCTAATAATTTGATTGTTTTTACACACACACACACACACACACACACACTATTTTGTCTGCAATGTGTTTGAGAATCAAATCAATAATTCATTTTTAAATGTTATTTAAATAATAAAAGAGGTAATATAAGTAAATATAGAAATACTAATAAAATAAATAAAAACATTTTTCACTTTATTTATATTTAAAAGTTTCTCAGATTAATCTGGATTTTTTAAAAATAGTTTTTAAATGCTGTAGTTTTTATTGTGAAGAACGGCAGCCTCAGCATTAATGATGGAGTCATAAAGGTGCCTCTGGGGTTCATTAACACTTTATTAATGTTTATAACATCCATCTGACTGAATGTGTTAGCATACACACACACACACGCACACACACACACTCTCTCTCTTATAAAACAGGTGTGATGAACGTGTGTGTGTGTGTGTGAATGATTAAAATGATTATAGAGAATAATTTTTTGTTGGAAATTTTTAAATAAATGAATATTTCTCTGGGGGGGGCACGGTGGCTTGGTGGTTAGCACGTTTGCCTCACACCTCCAGGGTTGGGGGTTCGATTCCCGCCTCCGCCACGTGTGTGTGGAGTTTGCATGTTCGTGCCTCGGGGGTTTCCTCCGGTTTCCTCCCCCGGTCCAAAGACATGCATTGTAGGTTGATTGGCATCTCTAAATTGTCCGTAGAGTGTGATTGCGTGAGTGAATGAGAGTGTGTGTGTGCCCTGCGATGGGTTGGCACTCTGTCCAGGGTGTATCCTGCCTTGATGCCCAATGACGCCTGAGATAGGCACAGGCTCCCCGTGACCCGAGAATAGTTCGGATAAGCGGTAGACAATGAATGAATGAATGAATGAATGAATGAATATTTGTCTTGTTATAACTCCAGTCTGAGGAAAAGTCGACTCTCAAGTGCCCCCTAGTGGCAGGGTTTCTAATCCATGTATTTGAGAGACATCTCTCTCTCACACTCACACACACACACACACACACACACAAATGTAGTAAGAGGAGTGGGAGTGAGACAGGAGTGAGAAAGTGAGATGTGCCACTTAGAAGCACATAAACACACAAATCTTCAGAAAGCTGATATTTAACCTGTTAAAAAAGAATGAGCACAGGAAGCTGTGACCATATAAGGAAGAGTAGAGGGTGTGTCCAGGTAAACATTGACACAATCAATGCAGAGAAAGTGATTAATCTAGTCTACCCCTGTGTGTGTGTGTGTGTGTGTGTGTGTGTGTGTGTGTGTGAACAGGAGGATGTTCCCCTTCCTCAGTTTCAGTATTTCAGGTCTAAGTGTTTCCTCTCACTATAATGTGTATGTGGAGATCACACTCGCTGACCCCAACCACTGGAGATTTCAGGGAGGGAAATGGGTGACGTGCGGAAAAGCTGATAACAACCTGCAAGGTAATAAACAAACAAATAAACAAGGAGTAATATATAGTGAATTTTGTCACATTATTATTATTATTATTATTATTATTATTATTATTATTATTATTTGTTTTTTGTAGAATTAAAATGCCACTCTGTGTGTACTCATATGTGTGTGTGTGTGTGTGTGTGTGTGTGTGTGTGTGTGTGTGTGTGCGTGTGTGTTGTTGTTGTAGGGAATAAGATTTATATCCACCCTGAATCTCCAAACACTGGTGCACACTGGATGCGGCAGGAAATTTCATTCGGCAAACTGAAACTGACCAACAATAAAGGAGCAAACAACAGTAACACACAGGTAATATACACACACACACACACACACACACACACACACACACACAGTTGCAGAAGTTTCAGCTGTATTGGTTTGTATGTATGTGTTTATCTGTGTGTGAAAACAGATGGTGAGATTACTAAAATGATGATGATGATGATGATGATGATGATGCAGATGATGATGATGATGATGATGATGATGATGATGCAGATGATGATGATGCAGATTATGATGATGCAGATGATGATGATGCAGATGATGATGATGATGATGATGCAGATGATGATGATGATGCAGATGATGATGATGATGCAGATGATGATGATGATGATGATGATGATGATGCAGATGATGATGATGATGCAGATGATGATGATGCAGATGATGATGATGGTGCAGATGATGATGATGCAGATGATGATGATGGTGCAGATGATGATGATGATGCAGATGATGATGCAGATGATGATGATGATGATGATGCAGATGATGATGCAGATGATGATGATGATGATGATGCAGATGATGATGCAGATGATGATGATGCAGATGATGATGATGATGCAGATGATGATGATGGTGCAGATGATGATGATGCAGATGATGATGATGCAGATGATGATGATGGTGCAGATGATGATGATGCAGATGATGATGATGATGCATATGATGATGATGACGTATATTTTGCTCAGATGATCGTCCTGCAGTCGCTGCATAAATATCAGCCACGGCTGCACATCTCTGAGGTCCCTGCGGACGGTCTGGACTCGGAGAGAGAGACGCGCACACAGACCTTCGTCTTCCCTGAGAGCCAGTTCATCGCTGTGACTGCATACCAGAACACTGATGTACGGAACACACACACACACACACACACACAGTTGTATCTGTAGTCTGTGTGTAGCTGTTCGTGTGCTGCTGATCATGTGACCAGTATGTTTTGATTCTTCTGTAGATCACACAGCTGAAGATTGACCACAATCCATTCGCCAAAGGATTTAGAGACAACTATGACTCGTCAGTTTTCTTCTTCTTCTTTTTATTGTCATTGAACTGTATTTAAATGGTCTGAATCCAGCGTGGTGCTGTGGTGTGTTACTTCTCTACATTAATGTTGGAGATGTTTTAGTGGCACAAACAGAAACCCATCTTGTCTTGCTCTGTGTTTTTGTAGGATGTACACAGCTCCTGAGGGTGAAAGGTTAACTCCGCCCTCTGCCGATTCCCCACGTACTCACCAGCTGGTCTCGAGCGCTCGCTACCCGGTGCAGTCGTTCCTGCATGATCAGTTTGTGAACGCTCTGCCCCCGAGTCGTTTCTACAGCGCTGACCGCTCGCTACAGCCTCCGGAGGAGTGTACCGCATCCCACCGCTGGCTCGTGACCCCGGTGCAGCAGCCGTACGAGTCTGAGTACCTGCCCTATGCCCTGAGCTCTCGTGCCCTTACCTGCTACTCCGACTCCGCCTTCGCCTCTATGGCCACCAGCTGGGGGTCAAAGGTCAGCTACCAGAACAAGATACCTGCCAGTTTGCCCTGGTCGCCTCGGCCGAGTAACAGCGAAAGTCAGGACAAAGTACGTGAGGATGACTGGGCGGAGTCTGTGGCATACACTGCGGTGTGTAAACGCAGACGCGTGTCACGTGATGAGTCCGGCACTGAAAACTCGGCACCAATCAAGTGTGAGGACTCGCAATCGGAAAACTACGGAAAAGACGTTTCATCTGGTCCCAAGAGTGTGAGCTGCTGCGCCTTCTACACTGCCACCTAAACTCACACACACACACACAAACACGTTCTCATATTCACTGTGTTCCACTCAGTAGGCAGCATTAACACACTCCCCAATAAACTCAGTCCCAGTGTGAGTCTGGGAGTCTCCTGGGAAACTTGTCCACAATGTCAGCTTGTTCAAAGCTCCATCAGATATGAAAATACACACACACACACACACACACACACACATCACACACATACACACACACACACACACATCACACACATACACACACACACACACACACAATCATCACACATACACATACAAACATCACACACACACACACACACACACACACACACACACACAAACATCACACATACACACACAATCACACATATACAAACATCACACACACACAAACATCACACACACACACACAATCACACATATACAAACATCACACATACACACACAATCACACATATACAAACATCACACACACACACACAAACATCACACATACACACACAATCACACACACACACACACACACACACACACACACAAACACATACATCATACACCACACATACACACACAAACATCACACACACACACAAACATCAAACATCACACACATACACACACAAACACATCAAACACATACACACAAACATCACACATACACACACAATCACACACACACACACACACACAAACATCACACATACACACACAATCACACACACAAACATCACACACACACACAAACATCACACACATACACACACAAACACATCAAACACATACACACAAACATCAAACATACACACACACACATACATCATACACATCATACACATACACACACACACAATCATCACACTTACACACAAACATCACACACACACATACAAACATCATATACATACACACACAAACATCACACATACACACAATCACACATCATACACATACAAACATCACACACACACATACACACACAAACACATACATCATACACCACACATACACACACAATCACACACACACACAAACATCACACACCATACATATACACACACACACAAACATCACACACACACAAACGTCACACACATACACACAAACATCACACACATACACACACAAACACATCAAACACATACACACAAACATCACACACACAAACATCAAACACATACATCACACACATACATCACACACACACACACAAACATCACACACACCTTATTTTAAAGTGCAGTAAAATACTAATGATCTCTTGATTTAGAAACAGTTACAAAAGAATCTTTCAGTGTGACAGAAATCCCCTTTCACATGCATGAGCTCAAAAGACACCCACCATTGGCTAGGGTCACTGTGACTGACAGGTATGCCCCTCCCTCCCTCCCTCCCTCCCTCCCAAAGACCGATCCAGTTTTGTTCCCTCGACCCCAGCAGTGTCAGACATCAGATTGGACATCTCCGTGCGTTTAGGGACAAACCTTTCTGTTACACAACTGAGGTGAAACCATTATTTTTCACACAAAGGCTGATTTTCCGCAGGCTTTCATGTGGTTTGTGAGGTGTAGTACCTGAAACTGTAAACACTGGGTGATGATATTTCCTCCCACGCAGCTGAAGTACGTAAAAGTCTTCAGATCTAGCAGATAGAGAACACGCTGGACCACACAGCAGCTTATCATGCTCATCCTCCGCAGCTCCAAAATAAACATCACACGCTGCTCTGGATGGCAGAACCGTCTCGGTTCTCCTCACTGTGCTGGAACGACGTCTCAGAATTCCAGCTCGGGAAGGTTCTCGGGAATTCTGAGTCTTTCAGATGGATGTGTCTGGCTGAAGGCAGCATCAGTGACTCACTGGTCCTGCACTTTCCACTCTGATATGAGTTTATAATTAAAAAATCTTTCTGTAGTTAAAGTAAATGTCACTGAAATTAAATCATCATATTGTTTTATTTTTAAATATAATAATTAAAAAATTGCTACTTCAGAAATTTGTTCAAGATGTCACTTTGATGTGAAATTTCAGAAAGAACAGAATTCTGAGGAAGCTCCTCAGTAAGAACATGTGGACCTCAGGGAGAACCTGTGAGAGAACAGGAGAGACGTTATCCAGCCGTCTGCGTTAGCGAGCCTCGTCCTGAACACGGCGCTGATGTGTGTTCACCATCACGGTGTGTTGTGTGAGCGATAATCAGAAGAAGCTTAAATGTACTTTAACACCTGATGAAACGAAGCACTTGGATTTTAAACATCTCATTTTTACAAAGGAATTGTGACGTGTGTACGCTGCGGTGTTACTGCTCCGGTTTACCCACAATGCATCAGTGTTAAAGCCGGGTCAGGTGTAACAGAGATTGTGACGTGACTCTGTGATGGTGTGACTCTGTTGTGTTTAATCTGTTTAATCGTGTAAGTAAAGTTTCTCATGACTCTTCCATGGTTTTATGTTGTTGAATGTAGCAGTGAGATTTTATCTGAATATTTTTATCTGCATTTCACATGAGATTTTATGAATAAAGATATTAATCCGATTCTGTAGCTGATGAAAGTTATATTACTACTTATTACCTTTTTACAGCGTTCATGTACACAGTTTACACACAAAGCTAGAGAGAGAGAGAGAGAGAGGGCGTGGTCATGTTAATGAGAAGGAGATTAATTGTCCTTGTGTAGGGTGTGAGGTTTGTGTTACTGAGCTGCTCAGATTCTGCTCTATAACCCCCAGGGGGCGCCGCAGCACAACCCAAATATACAGCTTCAGTCACAACAATAATCATCTTTTCTTAGTAAACAGTTTTAAAAATACGTTTTCACTCATTTTCCTTTCATTTTCCACATCCATAAATCCACATCTTTTCACAAAGTCATCATCTATACCTTTAAATTAACTCTTAAAATGTACTTTTTAGTTTTTATTTCACCTCTGCGGGCACTGAAACTAAAATAACTGGCCGAAACTTACTGAAAGTGAAAAGAAATTTCGTATAAAAATTTTATACTAAAGCAATTCAGCTTTTCAACCCTTACGTACTTCCGCCCGGTGTTGTGACGTCATCACGCAAGGGTTCGTGCGCGTTTTAGTTTTTGCTAAAATCAGGAGAATTTTCACTGCCTTCCAGAATAATGATCATTAATATCAGTTAATAAACATCTATTTTTAACTTCAGAATAATGATGACAGACTTTTCAGAAGCTAACGCCTTTTAAAAAATACATTTATATTTCTGGAAACTGATAAGTGATCATCTGTTGGATTATAAGTATTAAAAACATAATATGACTATATAACATATAGAATTTATAATATTCAAATATCAAATGATAAAATTCTACTATTGTCTGAAACTAATGGTACCTGCTTCAGAGGTTCTGTCTCCTGGCAGCTAAAAGTTCTTAAAACATGAATGGTTCCTAAAAGAACACACAAGGGTTCCTGTGGCAGATCGTGTGCTTGCAGTGTATGAGATGAGAATGAGGAGTGTTGGGAGGGAGTGAGATGTGGACCTGACGGACAGAAGATCCGCTTTAAGATGATTCAGAACCCGCCTGAGCTCCTCGGTGCGCGTGAACGCGGCGCGCGCGCGCCCTACCTGCGGCTCAGGTAAGTTCAGAGGAAGAGTCGGAAACGAGCCGCCTCAAACCGCGAGAACCCGGAGAAGTGTGTGACCGGGGAGTGTGTGGAGTGTGTGGAGTGTGTGAGCGCGGCTTTATGGAGTGTTAATGATAATAAACACGGAGATAAAGTGTGTTTAAAGAAGAAAAATAAATCTCTTCAAATCACAAAAACACACTTCCGCCATCGGAATCGCCGCGAGCGTCAACTCAGAACAACAGCAGAGTTCCTGTCGAGTCTATGAGGTGAGTTTACACACACACACACACACACACACACACACACACACACACACACAAACACACACACACAGTTTATTCCGAGTTAAGTTTAAAGATCAGATTAAGGTGGGAGTGTGAGGTGAAATGCGCGAGCTGAGAGTGTGTGTCAGGAACAATCCGTAAACACTCCACTTCTTTTCTCTTTCTTTCTTTCTTTCTTTCTTTCTTTTACTAACTCATTATTAACACCTTCATGTCCGCAGGCTGCCGTGTGTAAGATAAACTCAGATAAGTTTCGAACATTAAAACTCGTGTACATGTGTGTGTATATAAATAAAAAGAAGTCAAGTGGGTGGAACCTCACCGAGTTCTCCTGAACACAAACATGAGAACCCACCTGAACCCTACCCGAACCGTGGACTGCTGTCATGATGGGTGTTTTGTAGCCCAGGGAAAGTACCTGTGAAGTACCTTTCTGTCCCAGTTTCATCTGTAAAGCAGCTGGTAGTGGATTGCTTGTGTAACACAACTCTAATCACAAACAGCTGTTAAAGTCAGCATTCAGATTCTGACACACACACACACACACACGATGCTGTGGACTTTAAGACACAGCTCTTCAGTGATTTGGAGTTAATTAAGAGCTGGGAGTGTTCACACTTTCCTGGCATCAAAAGCTGCACAACATGTCCTAGAGCGTTGATTATAAAATAGTCATCTGAAAATAAATCACAGACTGGACCTGAGTCAAGCAGTTGACTCTGGACTATTGCATTCATCCCTCTCACACTCCCCACACACACACACACACACACACACACACACACACACACACACACACACACACAAAAATGTGCTTTATAATGCAGGTAAAATACCACCAATCATTCCATTTCTCCTGAAAAGTTTTTAAAGTGATGATAATTCCATGTCCACAGGCTGTGGTGCTGTAACCTTGTCCTTGTCTTTACATGATGTTTCATTTGTGTGATCTCCAGCGGCATTTATCACTGATGATACAACACTGAGGTCCAGGTGACTGACCTGACTGGACATGTCGCCGTGTATCGTTCCACTCGTGTGTGTTCACAGTGTAAAATTCCAATTCTAGTGACCATTCATTAGACTGAGATCAGATTTTGACTCAAAATCATTAAACATATTTAACACTTTGTTATAACACTTTGCAAATAATGTTAATGGTGATGATAGGAAATTGCTTTAATATGAGATGTGATTATTGTGTGAAATTCACCTCTTCATTGTGTTACTGCACAGATAATGTAGTCATGTGAGTGCGTAAACACCAGTGTAATGTGTGTGTTTGCCAGGTCCTGACTGAAGTGTGCAATGCCTGAACACAGCACCAGGACCAAACACAAGTCCCGCCCACACTCACACGGGTCGGGACGCTGCAGGTCCGAGTGTTACAGGCCGACTCGATCCGGTTCTAGAGACAGCTCGAGCAACCAGGACTCGTACCGAGATCATCACACCGCCAAACAGGAGTCGTATCGGAACCAATGCAACACCAGTCAGGGCTCGTACCAGGATCACTGCCCCGATTTCCCTCGGATCATCGAGCCGCAGCTGCCCCACAGTCCTCCACACTACGCTAAAGCCACCATGAGCTCATACCGAGAACATCACACCACCAATCACGATTTGTACCGAGAGACTCACAAAACGACCATGGATTCATTCCAGAATCACTACACGGCCAGTCAGCACTTTTTCCGTGATAATCAGGAACCTCATCACAACCATGCTTCCAGTCCAGATCGCAAAATGTCCCAGGATTCATACCGAAATCATTACTCCAGCAGTCAGTACCTCCCCTATCCTCCACGTGCCATCGTTATTGATACCCAGCCGTCCCATGGTGCATCTCGGAGCTGCACAAATGGACTGATCCCGAGCGCTCCTTGCGGCTCGTGTTCCTGGTCAGACTGCCGAGCCCTGATCTGCTGCATCCTCACCTGTGGCTTTTACAGCCGCCAGCAGCCCTGCGTTCCCCCTAACGAGAGTTCCACAGATCCACCGCCCAAATCTGAGTCTGAACCGCGCCGGGCCGAGCCCAAATCCGAGCCCAAGACCACTCACCTGCCCAGTTCTGGAAGTTTCCGTTATGGAGACGTCTATCTAGCGGGAAAAAAGGTCGTTTACCCGCCAAATCCTGACGCTCCGGCTCGACGGGGCAGGTCCACAGCAAAGGGCGAGAGTCAGCGTCCCATTAGCAACACTAGCATTTATTCCAGAGAGGATCTGGACTTGGACGACGTGGATGATGGAGGGACCGATATCGACTCGCTAATCACCAAGAAGCTTTTGGAGCTTTATAAACTGCACCAGATCGAGCAGCTAGCCAAGTGCACCTCAGACCTGTCCTTCTCGCGAAAGACGAATGAGATCAGTGACCTGATCAACAGCATCGCACAGGACTACAACCTGGAGGAGCAGGAGGCCGAGTGCCGGCTCGTACACGGCGTCATACGCATCAGCACACGCAAGTGCAAGTCTCAGACTTCTAAAGGCTATAAAAGCAAAGACTACAAATCCCAGGATGCACTGCTACAGCCAAATGGGAGGAAGGACGGGACGCTGCCAGACAGCGGCAACGAAACCATGACCTTTACCTTTAGCACTGGTGAGTGGGCATGGTCAATATAACGCTACATTTCAGCTCCATTTCATCAGATACATAACAAAGTCATGATAATGTATATCACAACCTCCATCATGGCATACGTTTTCAGTTTAATGAGCTCTTATGTAACCCATGACCTCACATTCTAATCACATGATCTCTGACCTCACACGAGGTCATGTTTCAACTCGGGGACATTTATTTCACTTCTCGGAAGTAAAGAACTCTCACATTACTATTTACTCTTCTCACAGTTTAAGCGTGTGATTAAGCTATCAGATTAACTGGGGATGAAACTTGACTCAGATTTAACATGTGAAAGTCATAGTTAACCCCTCACATGTCATGACCTTAACCCTGTGTGTACCTCTCCTAAGATGAACCGGAGATGCTGGTGTCTGATCAGACGCCGTCTGATGAACTGGCCAGAAAGATGCGAGGACACAGCAGCCGAAGCGGTGAGACACAAGACACACTTCCTGTCGAAAAAGTTTACACTCTTCAAACAGTGAGTGCGTGTGCTGTGTAGTGACAGTGTGTCTAGCGAGAGCGTGTGCCGTGTAGCGAGAGCGTGTGATGTGTAGCGAGAGCGTGCATAGTGACTGTGTGTGCTGTGTAGTGACAGGCTGTGTGTGTGCTGTGTAGTGACACTGTGTGTGTGCTGTGTAGTGACACTGTGTGTGTGCTGTGTAGTGACAGTGTGTGTTATGTGGGCTTCTCCGAAGCATTCGCCTTTTATACATGAGTGTGTGCACGTAGTGACTGACGAGTGTAAAGGCCAGTACCCACATTTGCAGGTGAAAGACGAGGGTTAGATCAGACTGAAGAGGAGGGTTCCAGCAGCACAGGGGCCTGAAACGGTCAGGTATCGCACCTGTTTCTGAGAATATGTAGTGAATAGTGTGAGGAAGTGTCTTGTCTTTCTCTGGAGCTGTGCGGCGTTTCTTTTCTCGTCGTCTTTAGAATAATAAAGTGCCTCAGAGGCTCAGGACCAGAATGCTCTGCAGTTTTTGTCTTCTTGAGGACCGCTGTTCTCGTTTTTCAGCCTCTAGGAACGCGGCTTTCGGCACCTCGTCCCCGGGCGGCCGTGCGGCTCGCCGCTGCTCCTGAGACGTGGACGTTCTCTCAGGTTTCAGTGGATTGTGTGCAGGAATGTTTTGAGTCATGCAGCAGGGTGTGAAAACGGCAGGTGTAGTTTTACACTGTCACTGAAAAGCAGCTTGTTTTATTTGTATGGACAGTAAACAGGAGGCTGAGACGAGGTGTGTGTCATGAGGACATTTACACTCTGAGAAACACCGTCATGTTTAAAACCGTCACATTAACACGGAGGCTGAACGATGATGAAACACGTCAACATGATTATTGTTCATTACAACTAATCATGTGCTTTAAATCCTAAGTATTTTACTGCATGATGTTATTACTTTAATTACTGCAGTTATGAGTTCTGGTCGTTTGTAGCTGTGACTCACGGTACTCACGGTGCCCCTTTGACTCCGCCCCTTCTATACATTACATTAATGAGATGTTAACGAGCAGAAGCCTTGAGTCTGAATCGTGTTGGATTCGTTTCTGAAGCGTGAGAGTGACATTTTTCCGAATCACGGGTTCACACCTCTGACTGCAGATTTGAGATTTAAAACATTCTGATCGTTAAATCAGGATTTCTTCAGGCAGTAAAATCAGTTTGTGATCTCTCAGTGAGAAGCGCAGAAGCTTCAGGGTTTTTTGGTGTTTTGTGTTTTGAGTATTGTTTTTCTCTCCACAGCGTATTCCTCAGGAATGGCCACAGACTCCTCTGCAGAACCACTGCTGTGCTGACGGCGCCAACACAGACACTGCCACGCTCGATCGGAATACTGACGTCTGGATTAACGACTAAGTGAATTACAGACTAATTAGAGAGGTCACTGCAATATTAGACACCACACAGAGGTATTACAGAGACACACAGCTGGATTAAACCCTCAACCATAAACACACACCTTTGTAGATGGCAGGTCTGGATTAGAGACGCACATCTGTATTATAAACCGCATCTTAAACATCTCGACAGGAGAGGAATTTTCAGTCGCAAGCAGATTACAGAGGACTGGAGGGATTTACAGAGTGCAGATTAGTGACTGCACAGCTGGATTCTCATCTTTAGTCTTGTCCGAGTCATAGATCAGCTCTCTGGATTAGAGATTAGAGACCGCACAGCTGGATTAAAGATGTTTTGACAGGAATTGGTGATGTGTGTTTGCCGGATTAAACACTGATTATAGGCCACTCTCCTCCGGGTGGATTACTGGCGCTGACCTGGGCTCTGGCCGGATTTTTTTCTTCTTCCACTTTGCGGCTCGTTGTTGTGTTTTATCAGACCGAGGATGTGTGTGGGTGTGTTGGAATTAAACTCACTCCATAGCTGTGATTATCCTGTAAAAAGTGTCCTGTGGTTGAGTCACAGAGCCGTGAACCTGAGGAACCTGTGCTGCCGCTGCTCAGAGACCACAAGATGACTTTTTAAGCTTTTTTATTGTTGTTGTTGTTTCTGTGTCTCAGTGCCCTCTCTCACTCCGACTTCTTCTGCAGCGTGTTCTTCCTCCTCATGAACCTCGTCACTCAGGCTCTGTGACCTGCTGCCACGCCGTGCTGCTTGCTCACTCTTAAAGCATGTTGTGGTTTTGTTTATTTTTTGTTTGGTTGTTTTTTTTTAAATAAAAAGGCACGTCCTGTATTTTTCCTGCATCTTGTTTACATGTGTGGTGCAGAAACCATCACAGACTGTGTTACATGCATGAGAGAGGCCAAGTTTTATTCTCTGAAATCTGCACTTTTATGCACAATCTTTTCTCTCTGCATAACTTCTCTGAAAATTACAGCCCCCCCCCCACCCCCGTGTGTGTAACTGTGAACTCGTTTGTCTGGTTTAACAGAGCAGGAAACAAATAAAAGGAATTAAAGGAAATGAAATCCAAGCATTTGTTGGAGGAGGTGCTGAAAAACTCAGCAAGGCTTTTCGTCAGTTTACATTCTTATTTAGCCGACTTTTTTTTCCTGGAATTTTCTAATAAAGTGGAAAAAGTTGGAATAGTATATATCTGGTGTATGTGCGCATGTGTGCTGTTTTTTTTTGTGGTTTGTGTGCAGCTTTTGTCAGGAAATTTGCAATCAGTATTTTATGAGTAAGAGTGTTACTGGTTTGGGGTGGAGCTTCTCAGTAAGTGGGCATTGCTTTATAATTATAGATTCTATGACATCAATGAGCAAATTATATCTGTTAAATAAAGGATAAAAATAAGCATAAACTCTATTACATATTATAAAGATATCAATGAAATGTAAATAAATAAAAATGAAAACTCTTGTTTAATTTACAGTTTTATTAACTAACTTAACTTCTATTCATTATTTCATTAGCACACAAATTGTCCTACAAATAAGGGTAAGTGTGTTTGTGGGCAGGAATACTGGAGGCATTTTTAAATTGGTCTTTTATATGAATATTTATATTTATATTTATATATATATATATATATATAATGAGCTCTGCACTGCTGATAGTCTCCACCTCCATAACACACTGGACATGCAGGCAAAATGAAAGAAAGTCAGATATTTTACCCCAAAAATAGTGAGGGGTTGTGTGTTGTGTATAAGGGGTTCTGTGTTGTGTATAAGGGGTTGTGTATGAGGGGTTATGTTTTGTGTATGAGGGGTTGTGTGTTGTGTATGAGGGGTTGTGTATGAGGGTTTATGTGTTGTGTATGAGGGATTGTGTGTTGTGTTTGAGGGGTTGTGTATGGGGGTTGTGTGTTAGTGTTTGTGTGTTGTGTATGAGAGGTAGTGTGTTGTGTGTGAGGGGTTGTGTATGAGGGTTTATGTGTTGTGTGTGTGAGGGGGGTTGTGTGTTGTGTGTGAGGGGTTGTGTGTTGTGTATAACGGGTTGTGCATGAGGGGTTATGTGTTGTGTATGAGGGGTTGTGTATGAGGGTTTATATGTTTACATTTTACATTTCTGGCATTTGGCAGACGCTCTTATCCAGAGTGACGTACAAAAGTGCTTTAGTTCTCAGTCACTGAATACATTAACACTGGTTCAATAGGACACAAACTTGGGATAGCATTAACCTAAACTGACCTGGATTTAAAAAAAAAAAATTTTAAACTTTGCAACATGGGAAAAATAGGAGCTAGTGTAAGTACTTCAGGAAGAGGTAAGTCTTCAGTTGCCGTTTGAAGACGGTCAGAGACTCGGCCGTATGGACATCTAGGGGAAGTCCGTACCACCACCTCGGTGCCAGAACAGAGAAGAGTCTAGATGTATACCTACCTTTTCCCTGAGAGATGGTGGGACCAGTCGAGCAGTGCTAGTGGATCTGAGTGAGCGAGGTGCAGTGCGAGGAGTGATGAGAGCTTTGAGGTAAGATGGCGCTGGTCCATTCTTGGCTTTGTAGGCAAGCATTAGTGTTTTGAATCTGATGCGTGCAGCTACCGGAAGCCAGTGGAGGGAATGCAGCAGTGGGGTGGTGTGGGAGAACTTGGGCAGGTTGAAAACAAGTGGTGCAGCTGCATTTTGGATCATTTGCAGTGGGCGAATTGTGTTCAGAGGTAGACCTGCCAGAAGAGAGTAGCAGTAGTCCAATCTCGAAATGCCCAGAGATTGAACAAGAACCTGAGTAGCCTGTGTGGAAAGAACTGGCCGAATCCTTCTGATGTTGTACAGAAGAAACCGACATGAGCGTGTCACATTAGTGACATGGGAGGAAAAAAACAGTTGATTGTCCATGGTTACCCCAAGGTTGCGAGCAGTGGCTGAAGGGGAAATCATGGAGTTGTTCAGAGATAACGCAAGGTCTTGGGCTGGGGATGGATCACCTGGGATGACCAGCAGCTCAGTTTTGCTGGGATTGAGTTTCAGCTGATGAGCAGTCATCCAAGATGAAATGTCCACCAGACACGCTGAGATCCGAGCAGAAGCTATGGTATCTGAGGGAGAGAAGGAGAAGATAAGTTGGGTGTCATCAGCATAGCAGTGGTATGAAAATACATGTGAGGATATAACTTTGCCAAGAGAGTGAGTATAGAGGGAGAAAAGGAGAGGACCAAGTACTGAGCCTTGTGGGACACCAGTAGAGAGTCTGCGTGGAGCAGATGTCAATCCCTTTCATGTTACCTGATATGAGTGACCATCCAGGTAGGAAGCAAACCATTCCCATGCTGTTCCACAAATTCCAAGACTCCTGAGGGTGGACAAGAGAGTCTTGTGGTTTACTGTGTCAGATGCTGCAGACAGGTGGAGGAGGATGAGGACCGATGACAGTTTGGCTGATCTAGCAGCATGTAGTTTCTCAGTGACTGCCAAAAAGGCAGTCTCTGTGGAATGTGCTGCTTTGAAGCCAGACTGGTTGGGGTCATGGTGTTGTGTATGAGGGGTTGTGTGTTGTGTGTTATTGGTTGTGTATGAGGAGTTATGTGTTGTGTATGAGGGGTTGTGTGTTGTGTGTTATTGGTTGTGTATGAGGAGTTATGTGTTGTGTATGAGGGGTTGTGTGTTGTGTGTTATTGGTTGTGTATTGTATGTAAGGGGTTGTGTTAGTTAATGCTTTCGGCTGCTCCCTGTTCGGGGTCGCCACAGCGGACCAACTGGTCCGCACATCAACTTGGCAAAACTTGGTTTTACGCCGGATGCCCTTCCTGACGCAACCCTCCCATTTTTCCAGGCTTGGGACCGGCACTGCATCCAGTGGCTGGGAATCGAACCCCGGCCTTCCGCATGATCGGCGAGTAACCTACCACTGAGCCACCAATGCCTATGTAAGGGGTTGTGTGTTGTGTGTTATTGGTTGTGTATGAGGAGTTATGTGTTGTGTATGAGGGGTTGTGTGTTGTATGTGAGGGGTTGTGTGTTGTGTATAAGGGGTTGTGTATGAGGGGTTATGTGTTGTATGTGAGGGGTTATGTGTTGTGTATGAGGGGTTATGTGTTGTGTATGAGGGGTTATGTTTTGTGTGAGGGGTTGTGTGTTGTGTTTGAGGGGTTGTGTATGAGGGGTTATGTGTTGTGTATGAGGGGTTATGTGTTGTGTATGAGGGGTTATGTTTTGTGTGTGAGGGGTTGTGTGTTGTGTATAAGGGGTTGTGTTTGAGGGGTTATGTGTTGTGTATGAGGGGTTGTGTATGAGGGGTTATGTGTTGTGTATGAGGGGTTATGGGTTGTGTATGAGGGGTTATGTTTTGTGTATGAGGGGTTATGTGTTGTGTATGAGGGGTTATGTTTTGTGTGAGGGGTTGTGTGTTGTGTATAAGGGGTTGTGTATGAGAGGTTATAGGTTGTGTATGAGGGGTTATGTGTTGTGTATGAGGGGTTATGTGTTGTGTATGGGGGGTTGAGTATGAGAGGTTGTGTGTTAGGGGTTGTGTATGGGGGGGTTGTGTATGAGGGGTTATGTGTTGTGTATGAGGGGTTGTGTGTTGTGTATGATGGGTTATATGTTGTGTATGAGGGGTTATGTTTTGTGTGTGAGGGGTTGTGTGTTGTGTATAAGGGGTTGTGTATGAGGGGTTATGTGTTGTATGTGAGGGGTTATGTGTTGTGTATGAGGGGTTATGTGTTGTGTATGAGGGGTTATGTTTTGTGTGAGGGGTTGTGTGTTGTGTTTGAGGGGTTGTGTATGAGGGGTTATGTGTTGTGTATGAGGGGTTATGTGTTGTGTATGAGGGGTTATGTTTTGTGTGTGAGGGGTTGTGTGTTGTGTATAAGGGGTTGTGTTTGAGGGGTTATGTGTTGTGTATGAGGGGTTGTGTATGAGGGGTTATGTGTTGTGTATGAGGGGTTATGGGTTGTGTATGAGGGGTTATGTTTTGTGTATGAGGGGTTATGTGTTGTGTATGAGGGGTTATGTTTTGTGTGAGGGGTTGTGTGTTGTGTATAAGGGGTTGTGTATGAGAGGTTATAGGTTGTGTATGAGGGGTTATGTGTTGTGTATGAGGGGTTATGTGTTGTGTATGGGGGGTTGAGTATGAGAGGTTGTGTGTTAGGGGTTGTGTATGGGGGGGTTGTGTATGAGGGGTTATGTGTTGTGTATGAGGGGTTGTGTGTTGTGTATGATGGGTTATATGTTGTGTATGAGGGGTTATGTTTTGTGTGTGAGGGGTTGTGTGTTGTGTATAAGGGGTTGTGTATGAGGGGTTATGTGTTGTGTATGAGTGGTTATGTGTTGTGTATGAGGGGCTGAGTATGTGGGGTTATGTGTTGTTTATGAGGGGTTATGTGTTGTGTGTGAGGGGTTGTGTATGAGGGGTTATGTGTTGTGTATGAGGGGCTGAGTATGTGGGGTTATGTGTTGTTTATGAGGGGTTATGTGTTGTGTGTGAGGGGTTGTGTATGAGGGGTTATGTGTTGTTTATGAGGGGTTGTGTATGAGGGCTTAGGTGTTGTATATGAGGGGTTGTGTGTTGTGTGTGAGGAGTTGTGTGTTGTGTATAAGGGGTTGTGTTTGAGGGGTTATGTTTTGTGTGTGAGGGGTTGTGTGTTGTATGTGAGGGGTTCTGTATGAGGGGTTATGTGTTGTGTATGAGGGGTTATGGGTTGTGTATGAGGGGTTATGTGTTGTGTATGAGGGGTTATGTGTTGTGTATGAGGGGTTATATTTTGTGTATGAGGGGTTATGTGTTGTGTATGGGGGGTTGAGTATGAGAGGTTGTGTGTTAGGGGTTGTGTATGGGGGGGTTGTGTATGAGGGGTTATGTGTTGTGTTTGAGGGGTTGTGTATGAGGGGTTATGTGTTGTGTATGAGGGGTTGTGTGTTGTGTATGATGGGTTATATGTTGTGTATGAGGGGTTATGTTTTGTGTGTGAGGGGTTGTGTGTTGTGTATAAGGGGTTGTGTATGAGGGGTTATGTGTTGTGTATGAGTGGTTATGTGTTGTGTATGAGGGGTTGTGTGTTGTGTGTGAGGGGTTGTGTATGGGGGGTTGTGTATGAGGGGTTATGTGTTGCGTATGAGGGGTTGAGTATGTGGGGTTATGTGTTGTGTATGAGGGGTTGTGTGTTGTGTGTGAGGGGTTGTGTATGAGGGGTTATGTGTTGTGTATGAGGGGTTGAGTATGTGGGGTTATGTGTTGTTTATGAGGGGTTATGTGTTGTGTATGAGGGGTTGTGTGTTGTGTGTGAGGGGTTGTGTATGAGGGGTTATGTGTTGTTTATAAGGGGTTGTGTATGAGGGCTTAGGTGTTGTGTATGAGGGGTTGTGTGTTATGTGTGAGGGGTTGAGTATGTGGGGTTATGTGTTGTTTATGAGGGGTTATGTGTTGTGTATGAGGGGTTGTGTGTTGTGTGTGAGGAGTTGTGTATGAGGGGTTATGTGTTGTGTATGAGTGGTTATGTGTTGTGTATGAGGGGTTGTGTGTTGTGTGTGAGGGGTTGTGTGTGAGGGGTTGTGTATGAGGGGTTATGTGTTGTGTATGAGGGGTTGTGTATGAGGGGTTATGTTTTGTGTGTGAGGGGTTGTGTGTTGTGTATGAGGGGTTGTGTATGAGGGGTTATGTGTTGTGTATGAGGGGCTGAGTATGTGGGGTTATGTGTTGTTTATGAGGGGTTATGTGTTGTGTGTGAGGGGTTGTGTATGAGGGGTTATGTGTTGTTTATGAGGGGTTGTGTATGAGGGCTTAGGTGTTGTATATGAGGGGTTGTGTGTTGTGTGTGAGGAGTTGTGTGTTGTGTATAAGGGGTTGTGTTTGAGGGGTTATGTTTTGTGTGTGAGGGGTTGTGTGTTGTATGTGAGGGGTTCTGTATGAGGGGTTATGTGTTGTGTATGAGGGGTTATGGGTTGTGTATGAGGGGTTGTGTGTTGTATGTGAGGGGTTGTGTATGAGGGGTTATGTGTTGTGTATGAGGGGTTATATTTTGTGTGTGAGGGGTTGTGTGTTGTGTATAAGGGGTTGTGTATGAGGGGTTATGTGTTGTGTATGAGGGGTTATGTTTTGTGTGTGAGGGGTTGTGTGTTGTATGTGAGGGGTTGTGTATGAGGGGTTATGTGTTGTGTATGAGGGGTTATGGGTTGTGTATGAGGGGTTGTGTGTTGTATGTGAGGGGTTGTGTATGAGGGGTTATGTTTTGTGTGTGAGGGGTTGTGTGTTGTGTATAAGGGGTTGTGTATGAGGGGTTATGGGTTGTGTATGAGGGGTTATGTTTTGTGTGTGAGGGGTTGTGTGTTGTGTATAAGGGGTTGTGTATGAGGGGTTATGTGTTGTGTATGAGGGGTTATGTGTTGTGTATGAGGGGTTGTGTATGAGGGGTTATGTGTTGTTTATGAGGGGTTGTGTATGAGGGGTTGTCTGTTGTATGTGAGGGGTTGTGTATGAGGGGTTATGTGTTGTGTGTTAGGGGTTGTGTATGAGGGGTTGTGTGTTGTATGTAAGGGGTTGTGTATGAGGGGATATGTGTTGTGTGTGAGGGGTTGTGTATGAGGGGTTGTGTGTTGTATGTGAGGGGTTGTGTATGAGGGGTTATGTGTTGTGTATGAGGGGTTATATTTTGTGTGTGAGGGGTTGTGTGTTGTGTATAAGGGGTTGTGTATGAGGGGTTATGTGTTGTGTATGAGGGGTTATGTTTTGTGTGTGAGGGGTTGTGTGTTGTATGTGAGGGGTTGTGTATGAGGGGTTATGTGTTGTGTATGAGGGGTTATGGGTTGTGTATGAGGGGTTGTGTGTTGTATGTGAGGGGTTGTGTATGAGGGGTTATGTTTTGTGTGTGAGGGGTTGTGTGTTGTGTATAAGGGGTTGTGTATGAGGGGTTATGGGTTGTGTATGAGGGGTTATGTTTTGTGTGTGAGGGGTTGTGTGTTGTGTATAAGGGGTTGTGTATGAGGGGTTATGTGTTGTGTATGAGGGGTTATGTGTTGTGTATGAGGGGTTGTGTATGAGGGGTTATGTGTTGTTTATGAGGGGTTGTGTATGAGGGGTTGTCTGTTGTATGTGAGGGGTTGTGTATGAGGGGTTATGTGTTGTGTGTTAGGGGTTGTGTATGAGGGGTTGTGTGTTGTATGTAAGGGGTTGTGTATGAGGGGATATGTGTTGTGTGTGAGGGGTTGTGTGTTAGGGGTTGTGTATGAGGAGTTGTGTATGAGGGGTTATGTGTTGTGTATGAGGGGTTGTGTGTTAGTGGTTGTGTGTTGTGTGTGAGGGGTTGTGTATGAGGGGTTATGTGTTGTGTATGAGGGGTTGTGTGTTAGTGGTAGTGTGTTGTGTATGAGGCGTTGTTTGTGAGGGGTTGTGTGTTGTGTATGAGGGGTTGGGTGTTAGTGGTTGTGTGTTGTGTGTGAGGGGTTGTGTATGAGGGGTTGTGTGTTAGTGGTTGTGTGTTGTGTGTGAGGGGTTGTGTGTGAGGGGTTGTGTTTTAGTGGTTGTGTATGAGGAGTTGTGTATGAGGGGTTATGTGTTGTGTATGAGGGGTTATGTGTTGTGTATGAGGGGTTGTGTGTTAGTGGTTGTGTGTTGTGTATGAGGCGTTGTTTGTGAGGGGTTGTGTATGAGGCGTTGTTTGTGAGGGGTTGTGTGTTGTGTATGAGGGGTTGGGTGTTAGTGGTTGTGTGTTGTGTGTGAGGGGTTGTGTATGAGGGGTTGTGTGTTAGTGGTTGTGTGTTGTGTGTGAGGGGTTGTGTGTGAGGGGTTGTGTTTTAGTGGTTGTGTATGAGGAGTTGTGTATGAGGGGTTATGTGTTGTGTATGAGGGGTTATGTGTTGTGTATGAGGGGTTGTGTGTTAGTGGTTGTGTGTTGTGTATGAGGCGTTGTTTGTGAGGGGTTGTGTATGAGGCGTTGTTTGTGAGGGGTTGTGTGTTGTGTATGAGGGGTTGGGTGTTAGTGGTTGTGTGTTGTGTGTGAGGGGTTGTGTGTGAGGGGTTGTGTTTTAGTGGTTGTGTATGAGGAGTTGTGTATGAGGGGTTATGTGTTGTGTATGAGGGGTTATGTGTTGTGTATGAGGGGTTGTGTGTTAGTGGTTGTGTGTTGTGTATGAGGGGTTGTTTATGAGGGGTTGTGTATGAGGGGTTGTGTGTTGTATGTGAGGGGTTGTGTGTGAGGGGTTGTGTTTTAGTGGTTGTGTATGAGGAGTTGTGTATGAGGGGTTATGTGTTGTGTATGAGGGGTTATGTGTTGTGTATGAGGGGTTGTGTGTTAGTGGTTGTGTGTTGTGTATGAAGCGTTGTTTGTAAAAGGTTGTGTGTTGTGTATGAGGGGTTGGGTGTTGTATGTGAGGGGTTGTGTATGAGGGGTTAGGTGTTGTGTATGAGTGGTTATGTGTTGTGTATGAGGGGTTGTGTGTTGTGTGTGAGGGGTTGTGTATGGGGGGTTGTGTATGAGGGGTTATGTGTTGTGTATGAGGGGTTATGTGTTGTGTATGAGGGGTTGTGTATGAGGGGTTGTGTGTTGTGTGTGAGGGGTTGTATTTGAGGGTGTGTGTTGTGTATCAGGGGTTATTTGTTGTGTATGAGGGGTTGTGAGTTGTGTGTTATTAGTTGTGTATGAGGAGTTATGTGTTGTTTATGAGGGGTTGTGTATGAGGGGTTGTCTGTTGTATGTGAGGGGTTGTGTATGAGGGGTTATGTGTTGTGTATGAGGGGTTATGGGTTGTGTATGAGGGGCTGTGTGTTGTATGTGAGGGGTTGTGTATGAGGGGTTATGTGTTAGGGGTTGTGTATGAGGAGTTCTGTATGAGGGGTTATGTGTTGTGTATGAGGGGTTGTGTATGAGGGGTTGTCTGTTGTGTGTGAGGGGTTGTGTATGAGGGGTTGTGTGTTAGTGGTTGTGTGTTGTGTATGAGGCGTTGTGTGTGAGGGGTTGTGTGTTGTGTATGAGGGGTTGTGTATGAGGGGTTATGTGTTGTGTATGAGGGGTTGTGTGTTGTGTGTAAGGGGTTGTGTATGAGGGTTTATGTGTTGTGTATGAGGGTTGTGTGTTGTGTGCTATTGGTTGTGTATAAGGAGTTATGTGTTTATTAGGGGTTGTGTATGAGGGGTTGTGTATGAGTGGTTATTTGTTGTGCATGAGGGGTTATGGGTTGTGTGTGAGGGGTTGTGTGTTGTGTATGAGGGGTTGTGTGTTAGTGGTTGTGTGTTGTTTATGAGGGGTTGTGTATGAGGGGTTGTCTGTTGTGTGTGAGGGGTTGTGTATGAGGGGTTGTGTATGAGGGGTTATGTGTTGTGTATGAGGGGTTGTGTGTTAGTGGTTGTGTGTTGTGTATGAGGCATTGTGTGTGAGAGGTTGTGTGTTGTGTATGAGGGGTTGTGTATGAGGGGATGTGTGTTGTGTATGAGAGGTTGTGTATGAGGGTTTATGTGTTGTGTATGAGAGGTTGAGTATGAGGGGTTATGTGTTGTGTATGAGGGGTTGTGTGTTGTGTGTAAGGGGTTGTGTATGAGGGTTTATGTGTTGTGTATGAGGGTTGTGTGTTGTGTGCTATTGGTTGTGTATAAGGAGTTATGTGTTTATTAGGGGTTGTGTATGAGGCATTGTGTGTGAGAGGTTGTGTGTTGTGTATGAGGGGTTGTGTATGAGGGGATGTGTGTTGTGTATGAGAGGTTGTGTATGAGGGTTTATGTGTTGTGTATGAGAGGTTGTGTATGAGGGGTTATGTGTTGTGTATGAGGGGTTGTGTGTTGTGTGTAAGGGGTTGTGTATGAGGGTTTATGTGTTGTGTATGAGGGTTGTGTGTTGTGTGCTATTGGTTGTGTATAAGGAGTTATGTGTTTATTAGGGGTTGTGTATGAGGGGTTGTGTATGAGTGGTTATTTGTTGTGTATGAGGGGTTATGTTTTGTGTGTGAGGGGTTGTGTGTTGTGTATGAGGGGTTGTGTGTTAGTGGTTGTGTGTTGTTTATGAGGGGTTGTGTATGAGGGGTTGTCTGTTGTGTGTGAGGGGTTGTGTATGAGGGGTTGTGTATGAGGGGTTATGTGTTGTGTATGAGGGGTTGTGTGTTAGTGGTTGTGTGTTGTGTATGAGGCATTGTGTGTGAGAGGTTGTGTGTTGTGTATGAGGGGTTGTGTATGAGGGGATGTGTGTTGTGTATGAGAGGTTGTGTATGAGGGTTTATGTGTTGTGTATGAGAGGTTGAGTATGAGGGGTTATGTGTTGTGTATGAGGGATTGTGTGTTCTGTTTGAGGGGTTGGTTGTTGTGTGTGAGGTGTTGTGTATGTGGGGTTGTGTGTTGTGTCTAAGGGGTTGTGTATGAGGGGTTGTGTGTTGTGTATGAGGCGTGGTGTATGAGGCGTTGTTTATGAGGCGCTGTGTGTTGTGTATGAGACGTTGTGTGCGAGGGGTTGTGTGTTGTGTATGAGGCGTTGTGTCTGAGGGGTTGTGTATGAGGGGTTGTGTGTTGTGTGTGAGGGGTTGTGTGTTAAGGGTTGTGTATGAGGCATTGTGTGGTGTGTGAGGCGTTGTTTGTTAGGGGTTGTGGGTTAGGGGTTGAGGGTTTATGTGTTGTGTATGAGGGGTTATGTGTTGTGTATAAGGGGTTGTGTGTTGTGTATGAGGGTTTATGTGTTGTGTATGAGGGGTTGTGTATGAGGGATTGTGTGTTGTGTGTGAGGGGTTGTGTGTTAGGGATTATGTATGAGGAGTTATGTGTTGTATGTGAGGGGTTATGTGTTGTGTATGAGGAGTTGTGTGTTGTGTGTTATTGGTTGTGTATGAGGAGTTATGTGTTGTTTATGAGGCGTGGTGTGTTAGTGGTTGTGTGTTGTGTATGAGGCGTTGTGTGTGAGGGGTTGTGTGTTGTGTATGAGGCGTTGTGTGTGAGAGGTTGTGTGTTGTGCATGAGGAGTTGAGTGTTGTGTATGAGGCGTGGTGTATGAGGCGTTGTTTATGAGGCGTTGTGTGTTGTGTATGAAACGTTGTGTGTGAGGGGTTGTGTGTTGTGTATGAAGCGTTGTGTCTGATGGGTTGTGTATGAAGGGTTGTGTGTTGTCTATGAGGGGTTGTGTGTTAAGGGTTGTGTATGAGGCATTGTGTGGTGTATGAGGTGTTGTGTGTTAGGGGTTGTGTGTTGTGTATGAGGGGTTGTCTGTGAGGGGTTGTGTGTTGTGTATGAGGGGTTGTGTCTGAGGGGTTGTGTATGAAGGGTTGTGTGTTGTCTGTGAGGGGTTGTGTATGAGGCATTGTGTGTTAGGGGTTGTTTGTTGTGTGTGACGGGTTGTGTATGTGGCGTTGTGTGTTAGGAGTGTGTGTTGTGTATGAGGGGTTGTGTGTGAGGGGTTGTGTATGCAGCGTTGTGTGTTAGGGGTTGTGTGTTGTGTATGAGGCATTGTGTGTGAGGGGTTGTGTATGCAGCGTTGTGTGTTAGGGGTTGTGTGTTGTGTATGAGGCATTGTGTGTGAGGGGTTTTGTGTTAGAGGTTGTGTGTTGTGTATGAGGGGTTGTGTATGAGGGGTTATGTGTTGTGTATGAGGGATTGTGTGTTGTGTATGAGGGGTTGTGTGTTGTGTGTGAGGGGTTGTGTATGAGTGGTTGTGTGGTTTATGACGCGTTGTGTATGAGGGGTTGTGTATGAGGGTTTGTGTGTTGTGTATGAGGGGTTGTGTATGAGGGATTGTGTGTTGTGTATGAGGGATTGTGTGTTAGGGGTTGTGTATGAGAGGGGTTGTGTGTTGTGTGTGAGGGGTTGTGTGTTGTGTATAAGGGGTTGTGTATGAGGGGTTATGTGTTGTGTATGAGGGGTTATGTGTTGTGTATGAGGGGATGTGTGTTGTGTATGAGGGGTTGTGTATGAGGGGTTATGTGTTGTGTATGAGGGGTTATGTGTTGTGTATGAGGGGATGTGTGTTGTGTATGAGGGGTTGTGTATGAGGGGTTATGTGTTGTGTATGAGGGGTCATGTGTTGTGTATGAGGGGATGTGTGTTGTGTATGAGGGCTTGTGTATGAGGGATTGTGTGTTGTGTATGAGGGGATGTGTGTTGTGTATGAGGGGATGTGTGTTGTGTATGAGGGGTTGTGTATGAGGGGTTATGTGTTGTGTATGAGGGGATGTGTGTTGTGTATGAGGGCTTGTGTATGAGGGATTATGTGTTGTGTATGAGGGGTTGTGTGTTGTGTGTGAGGTGTTGTGTATGAGGGTTTGTGTGTTGTGTATGAGGGGTGGTGTGTTGTTTATGAGGGGTTGTGTATGAGGGGTTATGTGTTGTGTATGAGGGGTTGTGTATGAGGCATTGTGTGGTGTGTGAGGCGTTGTGTGTTAGGGGTTGTTTGTTGTGTGTGACGGGTTGTGTATGCGGCGTTGTGTGTTAGGGGTCTGTGTTGTGTATGAGGGGTTGTGTGTTAGTGGTTGTGTATTGTTTGTGAGGGGTTGTGTGTTGTTTGTTAGGGGATGTGTGTTAGGGGTTGTTTGTTGTGTATGAGGCGTTGTGTGTGAGGGGTTGTGTATGCAGCATTGTGTGTTAGGGGTTGTGTATTGTTTGTGAGGGGTTGTGTGTTGTTTGTTAGGGGATGTGTGTTAGGGGTTGTTTGTTGTGTATGAGGCATTGTGTGTGAGGGGTTTTGTGTTAGAGGTTGTGTGTTGTGTATGAGGGGTTATGTGTTGTGTATGAGGGATTGTGTGTTGTGTATGAGGGGTTGTGTATGAGGGGTTGTGTGTTGTGTGTGAGGGGTTGTGTATGAGTGGTTGTGTGGTTTATGAGGCGTTGTGTATGAGGGTTTGTGTGTTGTGTATGAGGGGTTGTGTATGAGGGATTGTGTGTTGTGTGTGAGGGATTGTGTGTTAGGGGTTGTGTATGAGAGGGGTTATGTGTTGTGTATGAGGGGTTATGTGTTGTGTATGAGGGGATGTGTGTTGTGTATGAGGGGTTGTGTATGTGGGTTTATGGGTTGTGTATGAGGCGTTGTGTGTTAGTGGTTGTGTGTTGTGTATGAGGCGTTGTGTGTTGTGTGTGAGGCGTTGTCTGTGAGGGTTTGTGTGTTGTGCATGAGGGGTTGTGTGTTGTGTGTGAGGCGTTGTCTCTGAGGGTTTGTGTGTTGTGTATGAGGCGTGCTGTATGAGGCGTCGTTTATGAGGTGTTGTGTGTGAGGGGTTGTCTGTGAGGGGTTGTGTGTTAGAGGTTGTTTGTTGTGTATGAGGTGTTGTGTGTGAGGGATTGTGTGTTGTGTATGAGGGGTTGTGTGTTAGTGGTTGTGTATTGTTTGTGAGGGGTTGTGTGTTGTTTGTTAGGGGATGTGTGTTAGGGGTTGTTTGTTGTGTATGAGGCATTGTGTGTGAGCGGTTGTGTGTTAGGGTTATGTGTTGTGTATGAGGGGTTGTGTGTGAGAGGTTGTGTATGAGGCGTTGCGTATGAAGCATTGTGTGTGAGGGGTTGTGTATGCGGCGTTGTGTGTTGTGTATGAGGCATTGTGTGTGAGTGGTTGTGTGTTAGGGTTATGTCTTGTGTATGAGGGGTTGTGTGTGAGAGGTTGTGTATGAGGCGTTGCATGTGAGGTGTTGTGTATGAGGGGTTGTGTGTGAGGGGTTGTGTTTTAGAGGATGTGTGTTAGGGTTGTTTGTTGTGTATGAGGCATTGTGTGTTCAGGGTTGTGTGTTGTGTGTGAGGGGTTATGTGTTGTGTATGAGGGGTTGTGTGTTGTGTATGAGGGGTTGTGTATTCGGGGTTGTGTGTTCTGTATGAGGGGTTGTGTATGAGGGGTTGTGTTGTGTATTCGAGGTTGTGTGTTGTGTATGAGGGGTTGTGTATTCGGGGTTGTGTGTTCTGTATGAGGGGTTGTGTATGAGGGGTTGTTTGTTGTGTATGAGGAGTTGTGTATTCGGGGTTGTGTATTTCGGGATGTGTGTGAGGGGTATTGTGTTGTGTGTTGTGTGTGAGGTGTTGTTTGTGAGGGGTTGTGTATTGTGTATTCGGGGTTGTGTATTTGGGGCTGTGTGTTGTGTATGAGGGGTTGTGTATTCCAGATTGTGTGTTAGGGGTTGTGTGTTTTTTATTCGGGGTTGTGTGTGAGGGGTTGTGTGTTGTGTATTTGGGGTTGTGTATGAGGGGTTGTTTGTTGTGTACAAGGGGTTGTTTATTTGGGGTTATGTATTCCGGGTTGTGTGTGAGGGGTTGTGTGTTGTGTGTTAGGGGTTGTGTGTGAGGGGTTGTGTGTGAGAGGTTGTGTGTTGTGTATGAGGGGTTGTGTATTCGGGGTTGTGTGTGAGGGGTTGTGTGTTGTGTATTTGGGGTTGTGTATTCCGGGTTGTGTTTTAGGGGTTGTGTGTTGTGTGTGAGGGGTTGTGTATTCCGGGTTGTGTGTTAGGGGTTGTGTGTTGTGTGTGAGGGGTTGTCCATTCGGGGCTGTGTATTTCCTTGTTGTGTGTTAGGGGTTGTGTATTCAGGGTTGTGTATTTGGGGTTGTGTGTTAGGGGTTGTGTGTTGTGTGTGAGGGGTTGTGTATTCTGGGTTGTGTGTTAGGAGTTGTGTGTTGTGTGTGAGGGGTTGTTTATTCCAGGTTGTGTGTTAGGGGTTGTGTGTTGTGTGTTAGGGGTTGTGTATTCGGGGTTGTGTATTCCGGGTTGTGTGTTAGGGGTTGTGTATTCGGGGTTGTGTATTCCGGGTTGTGTGTTAGGGGTTGTGTGTTAGGGGTTGTGTATTCGGGGTTGTGTATTCCGGGTTGTGTGTTAGGGGTTGTGTGTTGTGTGTTAGGGGTTGTGTATTCGGGGTTGTGTGTTGTGTGTTAGACGTTGTGTATTCCTGGTTGTGTGTTGTGTGTTAGGGGTTGTGTATTCGGGGTTGTGTATTCCGGGTTGTGTGTTAGGGGTTGTGTGTTGTGTGTTAGGGGTTGTGTATTCGGGGTTGTGTATTCCGGGTTGTGTGTTAGGGGTTGTGTGTTGTGTGTTAGGGGTTGTGTATTCGGGGTTGTGTATTCCGGGTTGTGTGTTGTGTGTTAGGGGTTGTGCATTTGGGGTTGTGTATTCCGTGTTGTGTGTTAGAGGTTGTGTGTTGTGTGTTAGGGGTTGTGTATTCCGGGTTGTGTTAGGAGTTGTGTGTTGTGTGTTAGGGGTTGTGTATTCCGGGTTGTGTGTTAGGGGTTGTGTATTCCGGGTTGTGTGTTAGGGGTTGTGTATTCGGGGTTGTGTATTCCGGGTTGTGTGTTAGGGGTTGTGTATTCGGGGTTGTGTATTCCGGGTTGTGTGTTAGGGGTTGTGTGTTAGGGGTTGTGTATTCGGGGTTGTGTATTCCGGGTTGTGTGTTAGGGGTTGTGTGTTGTGTGTTAGGGGTTGTGTATTCGGGGTTGTGTGTTGTGTGTTAGACGTTGTGTATTCCTGGTTGTGTGTTGTGTGTTAGGGGTTGTGTATTCGGGGTTGTGTATTCCGGGTTGTGTGTTAGGGGTTGTGTGTTGTGTGTTAGGGGTTGTGTATTCGGGGTTGTGTATTCCAGGTTGTGTGTTAGGGGTTGTGTGTTGTGTGTTAGGGGTTGTGTATTCGGGGTTGTGTATTCCGGGTTGTGTGTTAGGGGTTGTGTGTTGTGTGTTAGGGGTTGTGTATTCGGGGTTGTGTATTCCGGGTTGTGTGTTGTGTGTTAGGGGTTGTGCATTTGGGGTTGTGTATTCCGTGTTGTGTGTTAGAGGTTGTGTGTTGTGTGTTAGGGGTTGTGTATTCCGGGTTGTGTTAGGAGTTGTGTGTTGTGTGTTAGGGGTTGTGTATTCCGGGTTGTGTGTTAGGGGTTGTGTATTCCGGGTTGTGTGTTAGGGGTTGTGTATTCCGGGTTGTGTGTTAGGGGTTGTGTGTTGTGTGTTAGGGGTTGTGTATTCGGGGTTGTGTATTCCGGGTTGTGTGTTAGGGGTTGTGTGTTGTGTGTTAGGGGTTGTGTATTCGGGGTTGTGTATTCCGGGTTGTGTGTTGTGTGTTAGGGGTTGTGCATTTGGGGTTGTGTATTCCGTGTTGTGTGTTAGAGGTTGTGTGTTGTGTGTTAGGGGTTGTGTATTCCGGGTTGTGTTAGGAGTTGTGTGTTGTGTGTTAGGGGTTGTGTATTCCGGGTTGTGTGTTAGGGGTTGTGTATTCCGGGTTGTGTGTTAGGGGTTGTGTGTTGTGTATGAGATCTTGCCCAGATCCACACAGTGTGTTACTGAGAGAGGTACTGAACTTCACCTCTGGAGTTTTTATAAACAGGAAGAGTTCCGACAAAACAAACCTGAATGCTTTAGAAAGATTCCTTTTTCAGGCCACATGAGGGCGCTGTGAGACCACACACACACACACACACACACACACACACACACACACACACACACACACACATACATATTCTCTCTCCGTCACTCTCTCTCTCTCTCTCTCTCTCTCTCACACACACACACACACTTTCTCTTTCGCTTGCTCTCTCTCTCACACACACACACATTCTCTCTTTCTCTCTCTCTCTCTCTCTCTCTCTCTCACACACACACAGACACACATCCTCATCCTCTCTCTGTGTGTGTGTGTGTGTGTGTGTGTGTGTGTGTGTGTGTTTATGGTGTCTGTGATAAGGTGGTGTCCTCAGTGTCTGTCTCTGCCTGTCTCACACTCCAATAAACTCCGTCATCAGGATTTCTATCAGCTCCATAAACACACACTGCAGTGACCGTCACTGTGCACTACTTCCTCTGTAGGATACACACTACACACTGAGCACTCCTTAGGCTCCCTCTGTAGGCTCCCTCTGTGGTGGTGGACATTTGGAATGATGAGTAAATGGTACTTATGTAAAGATGAACATGTGAAATCCTCATGTGATTCTGCATGTTAATGAATTTCCTTTTGAAACAGGAAGTCAGAGTGATGGCATATTAAAGTGCTGATTTACAGCCAATAACATTCCAGATACTCCAGGCCACACCCTGTCCATCTAAACACACCAGACAGTGGAAAAAAGACACACACTTCTCTTCTACCAAATGAATGACACCTAGCTTTTGATCCTCCAGCAGAAACACACACTCCATGTGTACTGCTAAGCAGCTGCTACTGGAGCACCTGAGGGCGGGGCATATGCCTTCTATAGAGTGTTTAATTGGATGAACACAGTATGAGTCATAAAGTGTGTGAGAACGTTTTAATATCTGGACCGAGATCCATGAGAATAGAAATATCAGGCAGTTCTACACGTGTGGTGATGTTTGACTGACCCCCACAAGGAAAACAAACACCTTTAATAAATGCCTTTAAAGGAAAGGACAGAGTTGAAAGGGTTGTTGTGTTGTGGTTGTGATAACCGCGTCACTGAAAGTCCTCACAGCGCTGGGGTTAACTCTACAGCAGGAGTGGCTTTAGAGAATCACACTGAAACGCCGATGTCCTGAAACTTAACACTAAAGTTCTTCCTCGACTCCAGAAGCAGTTTAATCCAAACGAATGAATCCTCCACTTACACACTGAACCATTCAGCTCTGGAGTGTGACTGGACAAACCCACTGCAGTCATGTACAACCCTCATATACACAACCGCATATACACAACCATCTGTACACAACCTCCTATACACAACCACATGTACACAACCTCCTATACACAACCGCATATACACAACCATCTGTACACAACCTCCTATACACAACCACATGTACACAACCTCCTATACACAACCACATGTACACAACCTCCTATACACAGCCTCCTATACACAACCGCATATACACAACCGCATATACACAACCGCATATACACAACCATCTGTACACAACCTCCTATACACAACCACATGTACACAACCTCCTATACACAGCCTCCTATACACAACCGCATATACACAACCGCATATACACAATCACCTGTACACAACCTCCTATACACAACCGCATATACACAACCGCATATACACAACCATCTGTACACAACCTCCTATACACAACCACATGTACACAACCTCCTATACACAACCGCATGTACACAACCGCATATACACAATCATCTGTACACAACCGCATATACACAATCATCTGTACACAACCTCCTATACACAACCATCTGTACACAGCCTCCTATACACAACCGCATATACACAATCATCTGTACACAACCTCCTATACACAACCACATGTACACAACCTCCTATACACAACCGCATGTACACAACCGCATATACACAATCATCTGTACACAACCGCATATACACAATCATCTGTACACAACCTCCTATACACAACCATCTGTACACAGCCTCCTATACACAGCCTCCTATACACAACCGCATATACACAATCATCTGTACACAACCTCCTATACACAACCATCTGTACACAGCCTCCTATACACAACCGCATATACACAACCATCTGTACACAACCTCCTATACACAACCTCCTATACACAACCGCATATACACAACCTCATATACACAACCATCTGTACACAGCCTCCTATACACAACCGCATATACACAACCATCTGTACACAACCTCCTATACACAACCTCCTATACACAACCGCATATACACAACCATCTGTACACAACCTCCTATACACAACCACATGTACACAACCACATATACACAACCGCATGTACACAACCGCATATACACAATCATCTGTACACAACCGCATATACACAATCATCTGTACACAACCTCCTATACACAACCATCTGTACACAACCTCCCATACACAACCATCTGTACACAACCTCCTATACACAACCATCTGTACACAACCTCTCATACACAACCATCTGTACATAACCGCATATACACAACCGCATATACACAACCATCTGTACACAACCTCCTATACACAACCATCTGTACACAACCTCCTATACTCCATATACACAACCATCTGTACACAGCCTCCTATACCCAACTGCATTTACACAACCGCATATACACAACCATTTGTACACAACCTCCTATACACAACGGCATATACACAACCTCCTATACACAACCGCATATACACAACCATCTGTACACAACCTCTTATACACAACCACATGTACACAGCCTGCTATACACAACCTCCTATACACCACCGCATATACACAACCGCATATACACAACCATCTGTACACAACCTCCTATACACAACCACATGTACACAGCCTGCTATACACAACCGCATATACACAACCATCTGTACACAACCTCCTATACACAACCACATATACACAACCATCTGTACACAACCTCCTATACACAACCGCATATACACAACCATCTGTACACAACTTCCTATACTCCATATACACAACCACACCTCTGAGTCACTGTACAGCTGGTGTACCACACACATATACAGTACGTTAGTAAGCTCTCTGTGGAGCACCGATAAAAGGACACCAGCTGTCTCTGGGTGATGCTCTTCCTGAGTACCCTCAGAAAGTGCAGTCTCTGCTGGGCCTTTTTCAGCAGCTCAGAGGTGTTCACGCTCCAGGTCAAGTCCTCCTCAATGTAGACTCCCAGTAAGCGGAAGTTGACCACCCTCTCCACACAGTCCCCGCTGATGATTAGTGGTAAGATATCTGTTTTCTTCCTCCTGTAATCTATAACCAGTTCCTTGGTCTTGGAGGTGTTGAGGAGCAGGTTATTCTCCCTGCACCACACTGTCAGCCACTCCACCTCATCCCTGTAGGCAGACTCACCACCCCAGAAATGAGTCCTGCCACTGTGATGTCGTCCGCAAACTTGACGATGGTGTTGCTGTGGTGGGTGGGAGTGCAGTTGTGTGTAAAGAGGGTGTAGAGCAGGGTGCTCAGCACACAGCCCTGTGAGGAGCCAGTACTGATGCTGAGAACTGTGGATGTGTGATGACCCACTCTACCTCTCTGGCTGCGACCAGTCAGGAAGCTATAGATCCACATGCAGGTGGAGTGTGGAAGTCCCAGATCCCCCAGCTTGTCCATCAGTTTGTAGGGGAGGATGGTGTTGAACGCAGAGCTGAAATCAACAAAGAGTAGCCACACATAACTCCGCTGCTGCTCCAGGTGGGACAGTGCAGCATGAAGGGCTCTGGCTACAGCATCCCCCATAGACTTATTTGATCTATAAGCAAACTGGTGGGGGTCAAAACTCTGGGGCAGGAGTGACATGATGTGACCCCGGACCAGATTTTCAAAGCATTTCATCACCACCGGAGTGAGTGCAACTGGCCAGTAGTCGTTGAGGCTGGAGATGTGGGGTTTCTTAGGCAGAGGGATTACGGTGGAGGACTTCAGACAGGGTGGGACAGTGGACTGGGACAGGGACTGGTTCAATAACCTGGTGAAGACTCCAGCCAGCTGGTCCGCGCAGTCCTTCAGCACATGTCCTGGTATGCCATCGGGTCTCGCCGCCTTCCTCGGGTTGATGGCCCACAGCGTGCATCTGACCTCGTGCTCCTCCGCTGTGAGAGTTAAGCTGCTGTGGACCATGGGTTGTACTGTAGCTGTCTCCAGTGGCTCCACATCAAAGCAGGCAAAGAAGAGGTTCAGCTCCTCTGCCAGCGTGGCATCACCATCAGCAGCTCCGAGGTTAGCCCTGTAGTTCGTAAGATGCCGGACACCTTGCCACACCTGCCTGCTGTTGTTGCTGTTCAGATGGTCCTCAATTCTCCTCCTGTAGTCAGACTTGGCCTTTCTGATGCCTATGTTTAGGTTAGCTTGAGCTGTACTGTAAAGAGTCCTGTTGCCAGACCTGAAGGCGTTGTTCCTCTCCTTCAGCAACCGCTGGACCTCCCGGTTCATCCAGGGCTTCTGGTTTGGGTAGACTCGGATACGTTTGTCTACTGTGACAGTGTCTATGCAGTTCTTAATGTAACACAGCACACTGTCTGTGAACACCTCCAGGTCTGGATGTTCAAAAATGTCCCAGTTTGTCCTGTCGAAGTAGTCCTCCAGCTGCTGAGAGGCAGCTAACAAAGTTAGTGATGGTAGGAGCAGTTTTCCTGAGGGGAGCATATGCAGGGATTAGAAGCAGGGACATATGGTCAGACTGGCCCAGGTGTGGAAGTGGTCTAGCCCTGTAGCCCAGCTTGATGTTAGAGTAGACCTTGTCCAGCGTGTTGGCTCCTCTTGTAGCACATTTAACATGCTGATAGAATTTGGGGAGCACTGCCTTCAAATCCGCATGATTAAAGTCCCCTGCTATGATGTGCACAGCCTCAGGATATGTACACTGCTGACTACAAATGCATTAGCATTAGTATCTGGTGGAATGTAAACAGCAATAATCATGACCACAGTGAACCCCCTCAGGAGATAAATGGGTCTGCATTTAACAGTCACATACTCCAGGTCCGGGGAGCAGTGTTAACCCCAGTTGTTATTGACGTACATACAGAGCCCCCCCTCCTCTGCTCTTACTGGAGTCCGATGTCCCGTCATGACGCTGTGAGGTGTAGCCTGTTAGCTTGATAGCTGAATCCGGAATGGATGAATGAAGCCAAGTTTCTGTGATCAGTCGAATGCAGCTATCCTTAGTAATGTTGTTAGTCACAGTCTGTAGCCTCAGTTCATCTATCTTATTAGTGAGGGATCTGGCATTTGTGAGAAAAAGGCTGGGGAGCGGTGGTCTGAGTGGCTGCTTCCGTAGCCTCGCTAGCGTGCCGGCCCTGCAGCCTTGCTTCTGTTTCCTCTCACAGCGCTGCCTTCGCCTCCTCCGCGTGGGGATGATAATCCACGGAGAGCTGGGACTCCTTGCTATGTCCACCGGAATGTTGTGTGAGCGGATAAACTCAGTTGTATACACAACCCCTTTACACAACCACCTATACATGACCCCTTACAAACAACTCCTCATACACAACCACTTATACACAACCCCTCATACACAACCCCTCATATAAAACCACTTACACAACCCCGTATACACAACCCATCATACTCAACTGCATATACACAACCCCTTATACACAACCCCGCATACAAAACCGCTTATACATAACCTCTTATACACAACCCCTTACACACAACCCCTCATACACAATCTATCATAAACAACCCCTCATACACAACCCCTCATACACAACCCCTCATACACAACCCCTTATACACAACCCCTCATACACAACCCCTCATACACAACCCCTCATACACAATCCCTCATACACAACCCCTCATACACAACCCCTTATACACAACCCCTCATACACAACCCCTTATGCACAACCCCTCATACACAACCCCTCATGCACAACCCCTCATACACAACCCCTCACGCACAACCCCTCACGCACAACCCATCATTCACAACCCCTCATACACAACCCCTTATTCACAACCCCTCATACGCAACCCCTCATACATAACCCCTCATACACAACCCCTCATACACAACCCCATATGCACAACCCCTCGTATACAATCCCTTATGCACAACCCCTCATACACAACCCCTCATACACAATTCCACATACACATACCCTCATACAAAACCACTTACACAACCCCTCATACACAACCCCTCATACAAAACCCCTTATACACAACCCCTTATACACAACCCCTCATACGCAACCCCTTATTATACAACTAATTTGTTTGGTAGCTCTCAGAGACCAGCAGCAAAAGGAAGTAAAAATTCTACAATATAAAAGATACAATATAAAAATACAAAGAAAAATATACAGAGAAAATAAAGAAGATAAATAACTATAATATAAAATATAACAGTATATACAGGGTGATGTGTTCAGTGCAAATAGATATTAATGAGAGTGGGAAAGTACACAGATTATAATAATAGCAGTACAATAGCAAGTATAATAATAGTATAATAAATAATAGCAAGTATAATAACAGTAAACATAGCAATACTAATAGCAAGAATAATAATATAGAGGGAGAGTATTGCACAGATTATAATAATAGCCGAACAGTTCTGGGTGTAAAGTGATCGGTGCTTTAGCAGCAACTTGGTGGAGAAGGGGGGGGGGGGGGTTACAGCTTAACTATTAGCTGTTATAAGTGTGTGTGTTGCAGGTTACAGCTCTGGGGAAGAAGCTGTACCTTAGTCTGTTTGTGTGTCTTGATTGTCCTGTATCTTTTGCCCAATGGGAGGGGCACAAACAGTCTGTGTCCTGGGTGGGTTGGGTCCTTGATGATGTTGCTAGCTCTCTTGTGTAGACAGCTAGCATAGATTGTGTCCAGATTGGAAAGCTTGGTTCCTACAATCATCTGTGCAGTTTTGATTATCCGAGTCAGGTCTCTCCGGTTCTCTGTGGTGCAGCTGGTGTACCACACTGTGATGCACGGGCAGAGAATGCTCTCTATTGTACTCCTGTAGAAATTTACTAGGAGCTGAGAGGGTACTTTGGCTTTCTTGAGTTTTCTTAGGGAGAAGAGACTTTGTTGAGCTTTCTTCACTAAGTAAGTGGTGTTAATGGTCCATGTTAAGTCCTTTGTTATGTGCAGCCCCAGGAATTTGATGTCATTAACCCTTTCAACCTCTAGACCATTTATATGGAGAGGGGGAGGTGGTGTTTTCTGGGTTCTCTCCCCTTATACACAACCCCTCATACACAACCCCTTACACACAACCCCTCATGCACAACCGCTTATACAAAACCCCTTACACACAACCCCTCATACACAACCCCTTACACACAACCCTTCATACACAACCCCTTACACACAACCCCTCATGCACAACCGCTCATACACAACCCCTTACACACAACCCCTCATACAAAACCCCTTACACACAACCCCCTCATACACAACCCCTTACACACAACCCCTCATACACAACCCCTTACACACAACCCCTCATGCACAACCGCTCATACACAACCCCTTACACACAACCCCTCATACAAAACCCCTTACACACAACCCCCTCATACACAACCCCTTACACACAACCCGACATAAACAACCGCTCATACACACCCGCTCATACACAACCCCTTACACACAACCCCTCATGCACAACCGCTCATACACAACCCCTTACACACAACCCCTCATACACAACCCCTTACACACAATCCCTCATGCACAACCACTCATACACAACCCCTTACACACAACCCTTCATACACAACCCCTTACACACAATCCCTCATACACAACCGCTTATACAAAACCCCTCAAACACAACCCCTCATACATAACTTTTTATACACAACCACTCATACACAACCGCTTATACACAACCCGTTATAGACAACCACTTATACACAACCCCTTACACACAACCCCTCATACACATCCACCTATACACAACCACCTATATACAACCACTTACACACAACCGCTTATACACAACCCCTCATACACAACCCCTTACACACAACCCCTCATACACATCCAGCTATACACAACCGCTTACACACAACTGCTTATACACAACCCCTCATACACAACCCCTCATACACAACTCTTCATACACGACTGCTTATACACAACCCCTCAAAGACAAACCCTCATACACAACCCCTCATACATACAATCGCTTATACATAACCCCCATACATAACCATGTATACACAACTGACTATAGACAACTGCTCATACACAACCGCTTATACACAACCCCTCATACACAACCACTTATACACAAAAATTTATATACAACCCCTCATACACAATCCCTCAGAGACAACCGCTTATACACAACCCCACGTACACAAACCCTCATAAACAAACCCTCATACAAAACCCCTCATACACAACCACTCATACACAACCGCTCATACACAACCGCCTTTGCACAACTGCTTATACACAACCCCTTACAACACAACCCCTTACAACACAACCCCTTACAACACAACCCCTTACAACACAACCCCTTACACACAACCCCTCATATGCAACTACCTATACAGAACCACCTATACACAACCCCTTATACACAACCCCTCATACACAACCCCTCAAACATAACCACATATACACATCTCATACACAACCCCTTATACACAACCGCTCATACATCCCAGCTCATACCCATCCCCGAGTCACACAGAGATTGTGCCAGCTCCGGTGGCATCCAGAGATGGACCAGCTCCAGCCGGGTTCTGCTTTCTGAGGACTGGAGTAATCAAAGCAGCACTGCCAACCCTATGTGGACATTTTACACATAACACATGCTGTATCTGCATCACACAACTAATGCAGAAAGGACATTGTTCATATCACACTCTCCGTGTGTCACCCAGATGAGGATGGGTTCCCTTTTGAGTCTGGTTCCTCTCAAGGTTTCTTCCTAATACCATCTGAGGGAGTTTTTCCTTGCCACAGTCACCTGAGTCACCTCAGGCTCGCTCACTAGGGAAAATTTTGTCTAACTTCTAGGACTGTTTGTTTGTATGTTTATTGTTTCTTATGTTCTGTAAAGCTGCTTTGAGACAATGCTCTTTGTTAAAAGCGCTATACAAATAAAACTGAATTGAATTGAATTGAATTGAATTGAATTGAATTGAATACACAACCGCCTATGCACAACTGCTTATACACAACCCCTTACAACACAACCCCTCATAAACAACCACTTATACACAACCCCTCATACACAACCCCTCAAACATAACCACATATACACATCTCATACACAACCCCTCATACATAACCACATATACACAGCTCATACACAACCGCTTATACACAACTGCTTATGCACAACCCCTCATATTCAACCCCTCATATTCAACCCCTTATACACAACCGTTTATACACAACCCCTCATACACAACCACTTATACACAACCCCTTCTACACAACCCCTCATACACAACCCCTCATACACAAGCCCTCATATACAACCGCTTATGCACAACCATTATACACAACCCCTCTTAAACAATCATAATAATACACAACCGCATATACACGACCCCTCATACACAACTGCTTCTACACAACTTTATACAAAACCAAAAGTTCTGATATGTTCTAATATATTCAGTAAGTTTCCTTGTGTTGTACAGGGAGGTTAGCTGCGAGTTGGAGCCTGGTATTGTTTCATTTATCCACCTGTTTTCCCTGCAGTGTGTGTGTGTGTGTGTGTGTGTGTGTGTGTGTGTGTGTGTGTGTGTGTGATTCAGGGCAGTAAAATGATTAGTTTATTACCTCTGTGCTTGGCACTGCTGCTGTAATAAACTGAATATCATCATCATAAGGAATTTTTGATTCAAATCAGTTCACAGAAAATCTGGTTAAAAATAAATAAGAGGAACTGAAGAACATTTAATTGAACATCACATGAGTGTGTTAGTGTTCAGTGTGTTAATGTTCAGTGTGTTAGTGTTCAGTGTGTTAGTGTGTTAATGTCCAGTGTGTTCAGCGTGTTCAGTGTTCAGTGTGTTAGTGTGTTGATGTTCAGTGTGCTAGTGTTCAGTGTTAGTTTGTTAATGCTCGGTGTGTTAGTGTTCAGTGTGTTAGTGTTCAGTGTGTTAGTGTGTTAATGTTCAGTGTGTTAATATTCAGTGTGTTCATGTTCAGTGTTAGTGTGTTAATATTCAGTGTGTTAATGTTCAGTGTATTAGTGTTAACATTCAGTGTGTTAATGTTCAGTGTATTAGTGTGTTAAGGTTCAGTGTTAGTGTGTTAGTGTTCAGTGTGTTAATGTTCAGTGTATTAGTTTTAATATTCAGTGTGTTAATGTTCAGTGTATTAGTGTGTTAATATTCAGTGTGTTAGGGTTCAGTGTTAGTGTGTTAATGTTCAGTGTACTAGTGTTCAGTGTGTTAGTGTGTTAATGTTCAGTGTTAGTGTGTTAATGTTCAGTGTACTAGTGTTCAGTGTGTTAGTGTGTTAATGTTCAGTTTGTTAATGTTCAGTGTGTTAGTGTGTTAATGTTCAGTGTTAGTGTTAATGTTCAGTGTACTAGTGTTTAGTGTGTTAGTGTGTTAATGTTCAGTTTGTTAATGTTCAGTGTGTTAGTGTGTTAATGTTCAGTGTTAGTGTGTTAATGTTCAGTGTGTTAATATTCAGTGTGTTAGTGTGTTAATGTTTAGTGTGCTAGGGTTCAGTGTCAGTGTTGAGTGTTTTAGTGTGTTAGTGTTCAGTGTGTGTTAATGTTCAGTGTGTTAATGATCAGTGTGTAAGTGTGTTAATATTCCGTGTGTTAGTGTTCTGTGTGTTAGTGTACAGTGTGTGTTAATATTCAGTGTGTTAGTGTTCAGTGTGTGTGTGTTAATGTTCAGTGTGTTAGTGTCTAGTGTGTTAGTGTGTTAATATTCAGTGTGTTAGTGTTGTGTGTTAGTGTGTGAATGTTCAGTGTGTTAGTGTGTTAGTGTTCAGTGTGTAAGTGTGTTAGTGTTCAATGTGTTAGTGTTGTGTGTTAGTGTGTGAATGTTCAGTGTGTTAGTGTGTTAGTGTTCAGTGTGTAAGTGTGTTAGTGTTCAATGTGTTAGTGTGTTAGTGTTCAGTGTGTTAGTGTTTAGTGTATTAGTGTGTTAATGTCCAGTGTGTAAGGGTGTTAATATTCAGTGTGTGAGTGTGTTAATATTCAGTGTGTTAGTGTTCAGTGTGTTAGTGTGTTAATGTTCAGTGTGTGTGTTAATATTCAGTGTGTTAGTGTTCAGTGTGTTAATGTTCAGTGTGTTAGTGTTCAGTGTGTTAGTGTGTTAATGTTCAGTGTGTGTGTTAATATTCAGTGTGTTAGTGTTCAGTGTGTTAATGTTCAGTGTGTTAGTGTTCAGTGTTTGTGTGTTAATGTTCAGTGTGTTAGTGTTCAGTGTGTTAATGTGTTAATGTTCAGTATGTTAATGTTCAGTGTGTTAGTGTTGAGTGTGTTAGTGTGTTAATATTCAGTGTGTTAGTGTGTTAGTTTTCAGTGTGTTAATGTTCAGTGTGTTAGTGTTCAGTGTGTAAGTGTGTTAATGTTCAGTGTGTTAGTGTTCAGTGTGTTAGTATTCAGTGTGTTAGTGTTCCATGTGTAAGTGTGTTAATGTTCAGTGTGTTAGTGTGTTAATGTTCAGTGTGTTAGTGTGGTAATGTTCAGTGTGTTAGTGTTCAGTGTGTGTGTTAATGTTCAGTGTGTTAATGTTCAGTGTGTAAGTGTGTTAATATTCCGTGTGTTAATGTTCTGTGTGCAAGTGTGCTAGTGTTCAGTGTGTTAGTGTGTTAGTGTTCAGTGTGTGTGTTAATATTCAGTGTGTTAGTTTTCAGTGTGGTAATGTTCAGTGTGTTAGTGTTCAGTGTGTGTGTTAATGTTCAGTGTGTTAGTGTGTTAATATTCAGTGTGTTAGTGTTGAGTGTTTTAATGTGTTAATGTTCAATGTGTTAATGTGTTAGTGTCCAATGTGTTAATGTGTTAGTGTTCAATGTGTTAATGTTCAGTGTGTTAGTGTTCAGTGTGTGAGTGTGGTAATGTTCAGTGTGTTAATGTTCAGTGTGTAAGTGTGTTAATATTTAGTGTGTTAATATTCAGTGTGTTAGTGTTCAGTGTGTTAATGTTCAGTGTGTTAGTGTTCAGTGTGTTAATGTTCGGTGTGTTAGTGTTCAATGTGTAAGTGTGTTAGTGTTCATTGTGTTAGTGTTGAGTGTGTTAGTGTTCAGTGTGTTAATGTTCAGTGTGTTAGTGTGTTAGTGTGTTAATGTTCAGTGTGTTAGTGTTCAGTGTGTAAGTGTGTTAGTGTTCAGTGTGTGTGTTAGTGTTCATTGTGTTAGTGTTCAGTGTGTTAGTGTTCAGTGTGTTAATGTTCAGTGTGTTAGTGTTCAGTGTGTAAGTGTGTTAGTGTTCAGTGTGTGTGTTAGTGTTCATTGTGTTAGTGTTCAGTGTGTTAATGTTCAGTGTGTTAATGTTCAGTGTGTAAGTGTGTTAGTGTTCAGTGTGTTAATGTTCAGTGTGTTAGTGTTCAGTGTGTAAGTGTGTTAGTGTTCAGTGTGTGTGTTAGGGTTCATTGTGTTAGTGTTGAGTGTGTTAGTGTTCAGTATGTTAATGTTCAGTGTGTTAGTGTGTTAATGTTCAGTGTGTTAGTGTTCAATGTGTTACTGTTCAGTGTGTTAGTGTTCAGTGTGTGTGTTAGTGTTCAGTGTGTTAATGTTCAGTGTGTTAGTGTGTTAATGTTCAGTGTGTTAGTGTTCAGTGTGTTAATGTTCAGTGTGTTAGTGTGTTAGTGTTCAGTGTGTTAATGTTCAGTGTGTTAGTGTTCAGTGTGTAGTGTGTTAGTGTTCAGTGTATTAGTGTGTTAATTTTCAGTGTGCTAGGGTTCAGTGTAAGTGTGTTAGTGTTCACTGTATTAGTGTTAATGTTCAGTGCCTTAGTGTTCAGTGTTAGTTTGTTAATGTTCAGTGTGTTAATGTTCAGTGTATTAGTGTGTTAGGGTTCAGTGTTCATGTGTTAATGTTCAGTGTGTTAGTGTTGTGTTAGTGTGTTAATGTTCAGTGTGTTAGTGTTCAGTGTGTTAATGTTCAGTGTATTAGTGTTGTGTTAGTGTGTTAGTGTTCAGTGTGTAAGTGTGTTAGTGTTCAGTGTGTAAGTGTGTTAGTCTTCAGTGTGTGTGTTAATATTCAGTGCGTTAGTGTTCAGTGTTAGTGTTCAGTGTGTTAATGTGTTAGTGTTCAGTCTGTAAGTGTGTTAGTGTTCAGTGTGTTAGTGTTCAGTGTGTAAGTGTGTTAGTGTTCAGTATGTTAGTGTTCAGTGTGTTAATGTTCAGTGTGTTAATGTTCAGTGTGTTAGTGTTGTGTGTTAGTGTTCTGTGTGTTAGTGTGTTAGTGTTCAGTGTGTTAGTGTTCAGTGTGTTAGTGTTCAGTTTGTTTGTGTGTTAGTGAGTGTGTGTACGAGTGTTTGTATGTGTGTGTGTGTGTGTGTGTGTGTGTTTGTGTTTAGGTGTGTGTATGTATGTGTGTGTGTGTGTGTGTGTGAATGAGTTAAGTGTTCAATGTGTTAGTGTTCAGTGTGTTAATGTTCAGTGTGTTAGTGTTCAGTGTGTAGTGTGTTAGTGTTCAGTGTATTAGTGTGTTAATATTCAGTGTGCTAGGGTTCAGTGTAAGTGTGTTAGTGTTCACTGTATTAGTGTTAATGTTCTGTACCTTAGTGTTCAGTGTTAGTTTGTTAATGTTCAGTGTGTTAATGTTCAATGTATTAGTGTTGTGTTAGTGTGTTAATGTTCAGTGTGTTAGTGTTCAGTGTGTTAGTGTTCAGTGTGTAAGTGTGTTAGTGTTCAGTGTGTTAGTGTGTTAGTCTTCAGTGTGTGTGTTAATATTCAGTGCGTTAGTGTTCAGTGTTAGTGTTCAGTGTGTTAATGTATTAGTGTTCAGTCTGTAAGTGTGTTAGTGTTCAGTGTGTTAATGTTCAGTGTGTTAGTGTGTTAGTGTTCAGTGTGTTTGTGTGTATTTGTGAGTGTGTGTATGAGTGTTTGTGTGTGTGTGTTTGTGTTTAGGTGTGTGTATGTATGTATGTGTGTGTGTGTGTGTGTGTCAGCGTGTGAGTGTGTGTCAGTGAGTGTGTGTATGTGTGTGTGTGTGTGTGTGTGTGTTTTGTATCTCAAGGTCACAGCAGGGTCATTAACCTTCCTGTTGTTTACTCGTGCAGCCAGCTCGCTCCTGCAGGAGTCCTTGGATCCGTGGTACAGCCTGGTTTAATGATCCCGCGCGTGATAACATCCTGTGATTCCATCCTGCGGTTCATTCACACTGCTGTTGGTTTATCGCGTGTAGCGGCGCGAGGAAGAGAGAGGCGTGTATTTCGGTCAAAGGCCACTCCTGTAGCTGTGTGTTCCAGATCTTTATAAAGAGGACGTCTGCTCACGGCCGCGGTCTCACGCCTCGGACACCGGACGTGTGTCACGTTTCGGCCGCTGTGAGGATTTACTAGACGCCGAGGTTTACAGAAACATGGAGTGTGAGTGTCTGTGTTCCGAGAGGTCTCACGCGCACGCCATCCTGTTCAGCATCCTCACCGGAGACGTGGAAGAAACCGACCCGAGTTACCCGGCGTCCGGCCACTGTCACTGTGACACGCGCCGCACCGTGCGGCTCAGGTCACGTGGCACGTGCCTGGCGGCCGCGAGCGTCCTCGTGAAGACCGTACGCTTCGTGGCGAGCCTGCCCGCATTCCAGCAGCTTCCGGCAGAGGACCAGCTCGCGCTGCTGCATCACTGCTGGCCACCGCTCTTCATCCTGGGACTGGCACAGGAGCATGTGAGCTTTGAGGTGGAGCACGAGCCCATGACCAGCATGCTGAAGAAGATTCTGCTGAACGGAGAGCACGAGTGTGAGAAGAACCGAGAACAACCGACACTCAGTGGAGTCCAGAACCTCAAATCCTGTCTCAGGAAGCTGTGGAGTCTGGACCTGAGTCCCAAAGAGTACGCTTACCTGAAAGGCACCTTGATCTTTAATCCAGGTGAGTACACACACACACACACACACACACACACACAAACCAGGATAATCTTAATAATGTGCTGATCTGTGCTTGTGTGTGTGTGTGTGTGTATATGTAGATGTGCCTGGCCTGCAGGTGGCGCCGTTTGTGGACGGTCTTCAGCGTGAGGCTCAGTGTGCTCTCAGGGAGGTTCTGTTTCTCCTGCACAAAGGTGATGGAGGGAGTTTTGGGCGTGTCCTCCTCGCTGTGTCCTCACTGCAGAGCGTCACACCTGATCTAATCACTGAACTCTTCTTCAGACCTATCATTGGCTCCGCCCACCTTGTACACCTCATCACTGACATGCTGTTCACCAGGTAGAGACACACACACACCTGACACACCTGAGGGAGTGAGGATCAGACTGAACAGAGATGCTCATGCTTCAGCCCTGACCTGGAAACATCACTGGAAATCCAAGATCAGCTGAGAGCATCTTCTGTCCAGAACACACAGCTTCCTGTCTCTTATACTGACCCCCTGGTCAATCTCTTGTCAATCTCACGTGACTCCACCCTGCTGTGTGACGCCGCCCCAATGATGTATACACTGTGCTGTTAGCTGAACATCACAATGTGGTTCAGTATAGTGACGTAATAAGGATGAGATGAGGATGAGGATTTCTGAGAGGTGACCACGCCCTCAAATCCACACCCTCAAGAGTACTTATTAAAAAGGACATCAAAAGAGATGACCACACCCACTACAGGCCACACCCACCACTGCAGTGTGACAGCATGACAATTTTGTATTGTGGTGTTTAGTCACACTGATCAATCACAGCTTCCACACTCTTTATGTTTGTGTGTGTGTGTGTGTGTGTGTGTGTGTGTGTGTTTGCACTGAGGCTCTGCTCTGGTCTCTGTGAGACTGACTTTCACTAAATGTCTGTAAATTTATGTGATGCTACAATAAAATCTATTTTTCTACACAAATTGCTAAAAATTCTGTCTAGATTTATTAGATAGAAATGAAAAACTGAACAAAGGAAGAAAAGAGGAAAAGAAAGATAAAAAGGAGTGAGAATTAGAGAAATTAGAAGAGAGAGAACAAACAAATAAGAAAGAAGAAATGTTAGAAGAGGAGAGAAAAAAAGAAAGAAAACAGAAAAAATACAAAAGAATTGATCGTGTGTGTGTGTGTGTTGAAGTGAAGGTGTGTATCTGTTCCTCTTTGTCCTTGTGTTTCAATGATTGCTACAAGTTTAAAGGTCAAAAGGTCACTGGCTCAGCGGTGCCTTACTGCTGGTCACAACACTCCGCTCTAACGGATGACAAAAACAACATGCAGGTGAAAGAGCAGCAACACACTGAGGAGCTCTTCTGTCGATTTTATTCCTGATAACATCCTCACATGTTCATCTGAATAATCAATAAAAACACTGACTCCAATGTTTTAAAAAGTCTCACACACACACACACACACACACACACACACACACACACACACACACAGTTGAAACAGTGTTTGTGGTTATGAAACACTTTATGGCTCTGGTCATTACTTAAATTTTACGTTTATTTATAAATTAAACACAACCTTGTATTTCAGTGTAGGACAGTACACAGTGTTCTTTATTAGTTTGTGTAAGAGCCTGTGTACACACATCGTGGTAAACACACACATGGAAGATGCCATGACTCACACTGTCCAACATGACGTGTGTCTTCATCTCGTCCACCACTTTCTCACCGGCGGTCAAGGCCATGAACAGATGAACTCCACATACACCATGTGTTTAATGCCCTAGTGCTGAAGTGTGAGTGTGTGTGTGTGTGTGTCACCATCAGCTACTGGAGTTATTTATAATACACTTTATTACACTGTACAGAAGCTGAAGGTTGTTGAACTGCTGTAACTTCCCTCACTCACACACACACACACAGAACCGCTCTGACCGGGCTCTCAGGTCCACTGACAGCTGCTTGTCTTGGTATTTTGTATTTGCTCTGCATCACTTCTAAAGGTTTAAAGATTTAATCAATTTTCTACATCAGTATCTGCAGTCATGTAACATCCTGCTGCTGACTCAGGATTTTTAAATTCCTACAGTTGACCTTGTCGTGACCTTGACCCTTTTTCAATTCCAAAATCAGAATCATTTTATCCGCTGGTTTCGATCACAAATCCTACAGACATTTAACTTCTAGCTCAGACGTCACTCTGAAGAGAACCTCAGACGAACACAGAGAAGGACAACCTGAAACACTTACTGCCAGGCCCGCCCACCTCCCACCCAAAAAACCCCACCCCACTCTAAGCTCCACCTGATCAGGATATTAGTGTAAAAGACGAGAAACAACAAAAACTTTTCAATCTTTATTAATCCAATTCACATGTTCCAAAAGCTTAGCTATCGAGTGTGAGGACACACACACACACACACACACACACACACACACATACACACACACATTCTGACACTCAGACAGCAAGAAAAAAATTAAAAACAAAGGAATGATCAATGACTATTCAATCTTTTACATTTTTTCCTGTTTTTTTGGGTATATTTTCTGTATAGTCAAGGCCTGTGTGTAGACCTGGCAGTGTTTTTTTGCATCTGAAATCTATTTTTCACTTTTCTTTTTTCGCTTTTGTTTTTTTTTCTATGTTTAATTATGTATTTATTTTTTCCTTGTCCCAGTCTTGGTGAAGCAGCTGAATGCAGGAGGAGTTAATCTGGAGGAAGAAAAACACGGCGGTTACTTTATACACTTACACACAGAGTCTGTGTGTGTTCATAAGTACACACCTGATACACACCTGGTTCTCATTAAAGCTCCTTGTTTGTGATTAAACAGCAGGAACAGCGGTACTGCTCACTGATTTCTGAGCGTTCTCCTTGGCCTGGTGAGCCTGCAGCACAGCCACCGCCTCATCCACCTACACACACACACACACACACACACACACACACACACACACACACACACACAATTATGACAAACCACAAAAGCAAGATCCCTAGTAACATTTGTGACTCTCTCAAAGTTTAGATTTCTTCCAAGTGTGGAGAAACACACACACACACACACACACCCCCCAAAGGCCACATCAACATACAGACAGAAAATGTTGAGGAATTGTGATTTTACTTTTACGGATCATTAAACGTCACATGTAAATTGTGTGTGAATAGTTCAGTGGAACTAACATCCGAGTGTGTGTGTGTGTACCTTAGAGCGCAGAGACTCCGGCGACTCAAGCATGTGCAGCAGTTCTGAGTTGTCGATCTCCAACAGCATGCCAGTGATTTTCCCAGCCAAATTCGGGTGCATGTTCTGGATCAAAGGGAAGAGACGCTCACCTACACACACACAGGGGAGACTGTTTTAGTGTGTGTGTGTGTGTGTGTGTGTGTGTGTTGGGGGGCACTATGTACTGTTAAAGCGAGAGAAGAACAAAGCAAAGAAAGTGTAGAAGTACTGCAATCCTTAATAGCATGTGCCTACACTACACCTGTAGGATGTACATGCACACACAATGCACGGTACCTGTGAGGTGTGTAACTCACCCAGCATCTGCTTCTGCTCCTGTGGGGGGGCAGCGGCCAGCATGGAGGCTGTGAGAGGCTCCTGACCCTGCACATGCACTGCAGCCTGATGACACACACACACCCCTCAACACTTAACAGGCTGATTATAATGAACATTAGAGCAACACTGGGGATTTTCACAGCCACCCTCACTCCACTGACTGAAAAATACACTGTTACATAAAGAACAGCGAGGGTGTGTATGTACCTGTGGCAGGGGTACTTGTGTGGCCAGGTGTTGTTGCGTGTTGCGTACTCCAGGTGTGTACTTGTACTGCTGCACTGCTCGCACTGGTGCAGCGGCTGTAGCTGCTCCTGCATTGGCTGGGCGTGGCCCTAGTGGCTGAGATGCTACACACACACACACACACACACACACACACACACACAGTCAGGAATACTGCCGAAAAACAAAATGATTAGATATCTGTGTGTGTTCGAGACTCACCCATGCGCTGTGACGCCATCATGCGTGGCACCTGATTGGTCGTGGGGCGGATGGCCCCAAAGGTCTGTGGGCGTGGCGCTGCGGGACGGATGGCATTCGGCATGTTCTGGAAATCTGCACACAGGGAATGCAACATCACTTCATTAAAACCCATCTCCCTGTCATGTCCGTATAATACACCTCAGCTTACTCTAGGCAATGAACTGAGTGTATGGGGGGGTGAGTGTGTGCTGGGTGTTGATGCAACTTACGCTGTGGGCGGACACTCTGTGTGGCCCAGCGGGGACTAGGGCGGAGCTGCGCCAACTGACTGCTTGGGTAATAGGCAGCTCTGTTCTGAGCCTATCACAACACACACACACACACACACACACACACACACACACACACACACACAGCAGTTTACTCACCTCGTAATGATAAATTGCTAACCGAGTAATTTTTAATTTCATAGTAAATAACGGTGTGTGTGTATACCTGAGGAATGGCAGCCATGAAGTACCCAGATGGTGGTGCGGGCTGGTAGGGGTTGAGGACAGGGTTGGGGACAGCACGCACACTAGCCATCCTCTGCATGTACTGGTTGGTAAGGTGAGCTTGACGCTCCTCTTTACGCTGTGCCAGAGCTACATACAGCGGTTTAGTGGCCACAATACGCCCGTTCATCTCCGTCACTGCCTTTGTTGCTTCCTCTGGAGATGAGAAACACACAAAGCCGAACCCTTTGGAGCGACCACCCTCCATCATCACCTGCAGCGGGCAGAAGAGACATAACATTAACAATGTCCAATAACACTGCCTTAACACTACTGACCCAACACACTACTTTCTTAAAATCTAAAATTTTCAGCTTCATATGAACATCATAAATTTTATATTTAAATCAAAACATTTGGATGTGGAGTTAAGAAAAGAATAATACATTGGGGTGATCAGTCACAGGCAGTTAAAGGTGAGCAGTCAGGGGTACGTTACCTTGGCACTGGTGATGGTTCCAAAAGGAGAGAACTCTTTGCGTAGACGTTCATCATCGAGACCATCATCCAGATTCTTTACATACAAGTTCACACCCTATAGAACAGGAGAGAGATTAGCTCTGTGTGTTTGTGTGTGTGTGTGTGTGTGTGTGTGTGTGTGTGTGTACCTGGTAGCGAGTCATGCGGTCCTGCTTCATCTGCTCAAACTTGCGTTTCAGTTCAGTCTGCCTCTCACCTTTTTTCTGCGCCCGGCCCACATACACCTGTTTCCCATTCAGCTCCTTTCCATTCATCTCGTCCACAGCCTACACAAACACAAACACAAACACACACACACACACACAATCAACCTGAGCCCCAGAGCCACAAGTTCATTAGTTTCTAATTCCACATCACTAGTAGACTTGGTCGTAGGGCACACTCACCCTCTGTGCGTCCTCGTGCCTCTCGAAGCTCACAAAGCCGAAGCCTTTGGATTTTCCACTCTCGTCGGTCATGACCCGAATACTCAGTGCAGGTCCTGTTACCACACACACACGGCACTCAAGCTGTGTCTCAAACGCTACATTACAGCACTACTTATTATGACTAGAATGTTGTTAGGGCTGTGTCCCAAACACTACACCACAGTTTGTAAAGATGTGTCCATACGGTCTTATCCTCAGTATGTGAGAAGTGAATAAATTACCCATAATGCACTGTGAACGGTGAGTAATAATATTAAAGCAGTGGGTTTAAACTATGTGGTGTACACACACATACATGCACACACTCACCGAATTTGCTGAAGATGTCCTTGAGTTTGTCATCGTCCATGTCCTCACCAAAGTTCTTAATGTAGACGTTTGTAAACTCTTTGGCGCGAGCTCCCATCTCCGCCTCACGCTCTTTACGGGATTTAAAGCGTCCAACAAACCTATAATGCCACAAACACACCCCATCAGTACCAGCTACACATTACACCCTACTAAATGACCAAATGTACACATTAGTGAAACACCGAGTCAGGCAGTTAGACGTGTATATACTTATGTCGTACACTTTGCGATCGTTGAGCAGCATGCCGTTCATTTTCTCTATTGCTCTCTCTGCAGCCTCGTGGGTCTCAAAGTGCACGAAGCCATAACCCTTAGAGCCGTTTTCATCACAAACCACCTTCAGGAGATGCAGACTGTTATAGACACACTTCATAATGCAAGATGCTGACACTACTTAAACACACACAGGTAGGAAAGCCAAACCTTGCAGGACAAGATGTTCCCAAATGCTGAGAAGGTGTCATACAGAGCCTTGTTATCGATGGACTTGTCGAGGTTCTTGATGAAAATGTTTCCAACACCGCTCTTCCTCAGTGAGGGGTCTCTCTGGGACCACATGATGCGTACAGGACGTCCCTTAATCACGTCAAAGTTCATGGTGTCCAGAGCTCGCTCAGCTGAAGGAAAAGGAGTCCAGGACAGCTTTTAGTTTCAGAGCAAAACCACACTTTCACTCCAGATCACTCCACTGCTCAATAGTGTACAGAGAGCCACAAACAGCCATGTTTACACATTTACATGTACAGAGTGGATTTAATCATTTACTTTCACAAAAAATGTCCTAAAAACATTGAACTTGAGTTTTAAGACTGAGTTCATCATTATAAGATTAGACAACAGAAAGGCTGGGTTAGAGCTGGCACAAAAACTCTCAGTAGAAGACTATGATGATTGTGGAATTTATAAAGAGATGAAGAGAAAAGATCAGGAAATTCAGCCTGTAGTTTCCCCAGAGGACGGAGAACACACACACGCACGGATGGAAATAAGATCAGATCAGAAGGAAGCACCTGTACAATAGGAAACTATCCCGAAGCCCAATCAGACTTAACCCCGTCCACACAGGGCTATAAACATCCAGTTAGTTAACGTTAACACATCACATCAGTGAAATCTCATCACATCAGTACTGTGCACTTTATAAACAGTTAATCAGTGCAGTGTTTAAATCTCTCACAGCTCCTCGAAGTTAATGATCAGTATACTCGTGTATAAAACATGGATATAATAATGTACTGGTCTCACCGTCGGCGGGCTGCTGGAAGTTGACGTAGGCGTACCCGAGCGAGCGGCGGGTCATCATGTCCCTGCACACCCGGATGGACAGGATCGGACCAGCGGGGCTGAACTTCTCGTACAGCATGGCCTCGGTGACGTCAGGGTGCAGATCTCCCACATACAGAGACGCCATGGGATAACTGGGAGCGCTGGGGTTCATCTTCAACTAGTGTACACGCGCACTGATCGACCGGAAACGCACGGGCCACGGTTTAGGCCAAACAAGCTAGCTGGCTAATTTAGACTCTCGGTAACTATGGCAACTGGGCGGACTGTTCAACCTTTTTAGCGCAAACAAACCGATTAGGGTTACAGAAGAATTTCAACAGACAATTATTTCAGAATAAAACGCTAAAGACAGATTAACACCAACGACCTGCTCCGAGTTAGCTTTAGCTAATGCTAATCGGTTAGCACACTAAGCTAATCCCTTCAAATCAGAACGCTGCTAGTTACGCTAACTCAATACGCTAACCTGCTCCGTTAGCTAAAGCTGATAATCCCGCTGCGAATTTACTGCTTCACCAAGTCTCGGTTACAAAGGCGAAAATAGATTTTTTGTTGATTTTCTGTTTTGTAATTTTTTTTGTATTTTTGATTTTTTTAATAAGATGTGTGCCGAGGCTCGCTCCGAGGCACACGCGCTCACCACAGCACTAAACGGAAGAGGGGCGGAACCGGAAACCGAGTTTCACACACACAAAAAAAATACTTTTTCCTCCGGAAGTCGCTTTTTAAAAAGTACGTAGAGTTTAAAGATACATGAAATGAATGAAATGAAACACTATAAAAAATCAACTGTCATGCCAAATTAGGGCATATTATTATCAACAATAAATAATACAATTAGAAAAGATCAATAATAAATAAATAATTATCTCACTACTTCTTACCTTCTGTTTTAATTTTTTACAGTTGCTTTCCAAAAAGTGAAATATTAAATAACAAACTCGTTTAGGTTTTGTGACATCACAGTTATGAAAAATTATAATACTTTGATCATTTGTTGGTTTTTTCTCTGAACCTTTAAGATTTACCCCACAGAGTTTTAGCACCATGAGAATGTTCTTTTGGTGGTCTACTTCATCATCACCTTTTAGAATGATATTATTATTAAACCTTTTGGATTCAGTCTCATCAGACCATAACACATTGTTCCATATGGTTTGTGGTTTTATAGTTGAGCTTGGATTTTTGCTTTTTTTTTATTAGAAATGGCCTACTCATCCTTCCTAGCTTGTTGTCGCATGCAGAATCGGTTTGTGTCAGATCTTCCTGAGGCTCCTTCAGTGTTGCTGTAGGTCACTTGGCAGTCTCCCTGGAATATTTTTCCCGTGTCCTTTTATAAATATTGGAAGGACATCCTGTTTCTGGTGATGTGCTGCCCCTTTTTGCCTGTGTGTCAATGATGGACTTTACACTGTTCCATTGTATATCTAATGTTGTGTAGATGTTATACACTCCTCTACTGAGTCCTTTCAACAAGTGAGATACCCTGCATGCTTTGTAAGATCTTTGTGGACAATGGCTTCAGCTGTCGGATAAACCTCAGAAGACGTGAAGAAACATACAGGAAGAGCTGGTCTATATCTGGAGTTCATCAGAATCACTTTAATGATTCATAATTCACTTCAGCACTATAATTACTTGGCTCATTCGGAGCATAAACACGTTTGAACACTTTTCCCATTTTCCCTGTTTATGATGTAAAATGTTTATTATTGTTTTAAAAATTTTTTTACATTTTACTTTACGATGCAGTAGAAGTTCTGACTATCTTGGATTTTTGGATGCTATTTTAACAGGGTGTGTAGACCTTTTTATATGCTTTGTATATCACATTCCAAAGGGGGACAGAAACCTTTAAAACAATGTCATCTAGCTTTTTTTCTAATTCATGTCTTGACCATTTTTATGATAATTTAAATATTTGTTGTCTTTCATTTTGTTTTCAGGGTGTGCAAGCATTTGCACTCAATTGTAGACTTGTTCTGAGACACAAACACACAGTAATCTACAACAGGGTGATGCAGTGGTGCAGCAGGTAGAGTGTCAGGTTCAATCCTGAGCTCAGGCTACTGTCCAGTGTGACTGAGTGTGTGTGTGTGTGTGTGTGTGTGTGTGTGTGTGTATGGTGCCCTGTGATGAGCTGGTGTGTTATCCAGGTGGAGAATTCTCTCATCTTGCACCCAATTGTCCTGGGATAGACTCTGGATGCACCAGAGATCCTCACCAGGATGAAGAGCTTACTGAAGATGCATGAAGTCTGCTGAAATGCATTAGAGATCATATTTGTGCAGTTTTGAGGAAACAGGAAACACTCACTGTAATATTTTATTTTGTTATATTTTTCTATTAAACATTTGACATCTTAACGTTGACACTGAACAGTAATTAGAAAATAAATTAAAACAAAAACAGATAAATGTAGTGTGTTGCTCAAATCAGTTCCTAAACGTGACCTCTAGATGGCAGCAGTCTCACTACTGTTCTCACCACGCGCTTATCTTTAGCAAAACTGCAGCAATGCATTCTGGGTAAATGGTGCTTTTTTAAATATACAGTACCGTATTAAAGGTGAAGGTCCTATTATAACTGTGATACATTCCCATAAACCAGATTGTGATTAACATCCTGTTAGCAGATCCTCCTCCACACTGCACTGCTTGGCAGACTCTCTGACATCAGAACGTCCATCAGGTTAAGTGCACTACACTGCTCCCTTTTCAAAACATTTACAACTTTTATGTCCAGACAAAACATTTCGGTGATTACACAGTCATACAGGAATAATGTTCATGTCAGTGTGTGTGTGTGTGAGGGTTCAGTAGCGGCTGTGTTCATCCGTTGCCGTTACGATCACATCCATCCAGATGCGCATGCTCTCTGCACTCGGAGCCACGAGGAAAAACAGACGCTCGTATGTCTTCACGCAGAACGTCAGATTCGGCCGAGGCGACTGAGGAGAAGAGAGGAGACGAGAAAAACATAAGAATGAATGAATCGAAAAGGAAAACAGGGAGGATGGAAAATGTAACCAGGGAAGAGTGAGAGAGTGCAGCAGGATAAATAAGGTGGAGTGAGGATGGAGTTAGCAGGATAAATAAGGGGGAGTGGTGAAGTCACCGTAGTCGCCGTTCGGAGATGATCGTAATAAACTTCCTCTATGGCCTGGAAGTAGATGACCCCCTTCAGCTTCTTCTCGTCCTGATCTGAGACACAGAAACAGGTTCATCATCAGCTCCTTCAGGGTTCTAAAGTTTCACACTCACACAATACGAGAGAACCTCAGCACCTCCCTCAGGGCGGAGTCAGTGACCGAGTGAATGAGGATGAGCCTCAGTAGATGGCACTGATACAGTGATACACACTTCCCAGTGAAGTTTTTAGGGGAAGTGCACGAGGGTACATTATAAACTGTAAGTACTGTCAGGACGCGTCTATCTCTGTGATGTTCCTCACCGGTGTAATACGCCAGTCTGCGATGGTCCAAGTCGAAGAGGAACCATCTCCTCCTCCACGTCTTCACTCGGCCGCCGCGCTTTGTCAGGACACCACAACATCGCCGTGGCGACAATTGAACACCCAGACACCCCGCAACGCCGTGACCTAGGTTCTCCACGTGTGCCCGAAGGTCAAAGTTCACTGTTAGGAAGAGAGGGACGCCGTGCTGCTGGAGGACAGGCCCACCCTTACACACAAACAAAAACCATCACAGTGACAAAGGGGTTAAAGGAAGGACACGAGTAAAGGAAAGAGGAGATAGAGGATGTGAAGAGTGAGGGACCTAAACAGAGTAAGGACAGAAAGATGAGTGAACTGAGAACAGAGAGAAAGAAGGAAGAAAGGATACAAGTAGGAAAAGTGTTTAAGGGTTCTCACTGCAGGGTCCTAAAGAGAACATTTCTTAAGGAGACAACAACTGAAAGAAGAGTATGGTGATGAAAGCACACACACACACACACACACACACACACAC
>JAUCMX010000020.1:20814120-20819120 GCA_033459395.1 Hemibagrus guttatus
AACTCTACACTGTAGCGATGTAACTCTACACTGTAGCGATGTAACTACACTGTGGCGATGTAACTCTACACTGTGGCGATGTAACTCTACACTGTAGCGATGTAACTCTACACTGTAGCGATGTAACTCTACACTGTAGCGATGTAACTACACTGTGGCGATGTAATTCTACACTGTGGCGATGTAACTCTACACTGTGGCGATGTAACTCTACACTGTAGCGATGTAACTCTACACTGTGGCGATGTAATTGTACACTGTGGCGATGTAACTCTACACTGTAGCGATGTAACTACACTGTGGCGATGTAATTCTACACTGTGGCGATGTAATTGTACACTGTGGCGATGTAACTCTACACTGTAGCGATGTAACTCTACACTGTGGCGATGTAACTCTACACAGTAGCGATGTAATTCTACACTGTGGCGATGTAACTCTACACTGTGGCGATGTAACTCTACACTGTGGCGATGTAACTACACTGTAGCGATGTAACTCTACACTGTGGCGATGTAACTCTACACTGTAGCGATGTAACTCTACACTGTGGCGATGTAACTCTACACTGTAGCGATGTAACTACACTGTGGCGATGTAACTCCACTGTAGCGATGTAACTACACTGTGGCGATGTAACTCTACACTGTTGTGATGTAACTACACTGTTGTGATGTAACTACACTGTGGCGATGTAACTACACTGTGGCGATGTAACTCTACACTGTAGCGATGTAACTCTACACTGTAGCGATGTAACTCTACACTGTGGCGATGTAACTCTACACTGTGGCGATGTAACTACACTGTGGCGATGTAACTCTACACTGTGGCGATGTAACTCTACACTGTGGCGATGTAACTCTACACTGTATCGATGTAACTACACTGTGGCGATGTAACTCTACACTGTGGCGATGTAACTACACTGTGGCGATGTAACTCTACACTGTGGCGATGTAACTACACTGTGGCGATGTAACTCTACACTGTGGCGATGTAACTCTACACTGTGGCGATGTAACTCTACACTGTGGCGATGTAACTCTACACTGTGGCGATGTAACTCTACACTGTAGCGATGTAACTACACTGTGGCGATGTAACTACACTGTGGCGATGTAACTCTACACTGTGGCGATGTAACTCTACACTGTGGCGATGTAACTCTACACTGTGGCGATGTAACTCTACACTGTGGCGATGTAACTCTACACTGTAGCGATGTAACTCTACACTGTAGCGATGTAACTCTACACTGTAGCGATGTAACTACACTGTGGCGATGTAACTCTACACTGTAGCGATGTAACTCTACACTGTAGCGATGTAACTCTACACTGTAGCGATGTAACTACACTGTAGCGATGTAACTCTACACTGTGGCGATGTAACTCTACACTGTAGCGATGTAACTCTACACTGTAGCGATGTAACTCTACACTGTAGCGATGTAACTCTACACTGTAGCGATGTAACTACACTGTGGCGATGTAACTCTACACTGTGGCGATGTAACTCTACACTGTAGCGATGTAACTCTACACTGTAGCGATGTAACTCTACACTGTAGCGATGTAACTACACTGTGGCGATGTAATTCTACACTGTGGCGATGTAACTCTACACTGTGGCGATGTAACTCTACACTGTAGCGATGTAACTCTACACTGTGGCGATGTAATTGTACACTGTGGCGATGTAACTCTACACTGTAGCGATGTAACTCTACACTGTGGCGATGTAATTCTACACTGTGGCGATGTAATTGTACACTGTGGCGATGTAACTCTACACTGTAGCGATGTAACTCTACACTGTGGCGATGTAACTCTACACAGTAGCGATGTAATTCTACACTGTGGCGATGTAACTCTACACTGTGGCGATGTAACTCTACACTGTAGCGATGTAACTACACTGTGGCGATGTAACTCTACACTGTAGCGATGTAACTCTACACTGTGGCGATGTAACTCTACACTGTAGCGATGTAACTACACTGTGGCGATGTAACTCCACTGTAGCGATGTAACTACACTGTGGCGATGTAACTCTACACTGTTGTGATGTAACTACACTGTTGTGATGTAACTACACTGTGGCGATGTAACTACACTGTGGCGATGTAACTCTACACTGTAGCGATGTAACTCTACACTGTAGCGATGTAACTCTACACTGTGGCGATGTAACTCTACACTGTGGCGATGTAACTACACTGTGGCGATGTAACTCTACACTGTTGTGATGTAACTCTACACTGTGGCGATGTAACTCTACACTGTGGCGATGTAACTCTACACAGTGGCGATGTAACTCTACACTGTGGCGATGTAACTCTACACTGTGGCGATGTAACTCTACACTGTGGCGATGTAACTCTACACTGTGGCGATGTAACTCTACACAGTGGCGATGTAACTCTACACTGTGGCGATGTAACTCTACACTGTTGTGATGTAACTCTACACTGTTGTGATGTAACTCTACACTGTTGTGATGTAACTCTACACAGTGGTGATGTAACTCTACTCTGTAGCAATGTAATTCTACACTGTGGCGATGTAACTCTACACAGTAGCGATGTAACTCTACATTGTGGCGATGTAACTCTACACTGTTGTGATGTAACTCTACACTGTTGTGATGTAACTCTACACAGTGGTGATGTAATTCTACTCTGTAGCAATGTAATTCTATGCTCATTTCTTGGCTCACCCTGCACTGACATCGGCCGCTCCGTGACTTTTCGATGTGAGCTCCGCCTCTGTGTTGAATTCGATATGTCCTGAAGAACACACACGTTACACACATTACACACACGTTACACATGTTACACACTTTACACACACACGTTACACACGTGTCCCAAACATGGAGTGTGATTTAGAGCCCTGAGGTTTATAGGTCATGTGCTTAGTTCGTGTGAGATCTACACCCTCAGTGTGGTGTTTGCAGATTTTTAGCATTTAGAATGTAGTTAATGTCTGAACTCTGTTACCTGTGCTGCTTTGTGGCTGGTCAGTGGTGACAGTGATGCCATGCTGGAGGCGGAGCCAGTGATGTTCACCCAATCAGAAACAAGCTTGTTCTCTTTCAAAATCTAAGCAAGCAAGAAGATCAGTAACTTTATAAAAAATAAATTAACATCACCTTTTTCTCAATATTCATACTGCTATAAAGACATAAACACTAAAATTCTACAAACACTTTTTAATAACTCTAAAGGTAATTCTTTATAATTCTATACAATATAAAAGCCATGTTCTATAAAACTAAAAGCAAAAAAACACTACTTAATATTACAGCAAAACAAACTGAACTACAGAGAGAGAGAGAGAGAGAGAGAGAGAGAGAGAGAGAGAGAGACAGAGAGAGAGAGAGAGAGAGAGAGAGAGAGAGACAGAGAGAGAGAGAGAGAGAGAGAGAGGGAAGAAGAACATGGACCTACCACAGACAGAGAGACAGAGCAGCGCTGCAGACACTCTAATGACTTAAACTCTCTCTCTCTCTTTCCTGCTCCTGTCTATCACTCCATCTCCCTGTTTTGCCTTTTCTTTTTCCCCCTCTTGCTCTTCCTTCTTTCCCATCCTCATGTCTCTCACGTGCTCCCACGCTTTCCCTCCCTCTCTCTCTCTTTCCCTCTCTCTATAACTCTAACACATACACACCCTCTCCCTTTCTCTCTCTCTCTCTCTCTGACTCACTCACTCATGAGCAGTTCACACAGAACATTAACCCTTTCGTCTCCTGCTGCTGTTCTCGACTCCATCACTCATCACTTTTTACTTTATTGTGTTCTTGTTCTTATTTTTTTGTCCGTTACTTTCCCACACCGACACGACACCGCTACAATGGTAATAAAGGCTTTCTATTTATTCTATTCATCATTGTATTAACATTATGGCACATTACTGAATGTCACATGTTGCAATATTTCACTGTGTGTGTGTGTGCATGTGTGTGTGTGTGTGTGTGTGTGTGTGTGTACCTGATGTGTTTGGTGCAGGAGTTCTCTCTTTTCCTCTCTCAGCAAACTCATCTTTCTTTCCTTTTCTCTTTGCATCTCGTTCAGCTGCTGCTCCAACTCTCTTACACGCTCCTACACACACACACACACACACACACACACACACACACACACACACATACCTGTTTAACATGATATTGTGATGATAAAAAACACACAGATGAGCTGAGGTGAGAGATGAAACTGTCAAACACATTATCAAAAACAGCTGAATCAACAAACACCTGTCTCTCTCTCTCTGTCTATCTGTCTCACTCACTCTCTCTACCTATCTTTCTCTCTCCCTCTCTCTATCTGTCTCTCTCTCTCTCTGTCTATCTGTCTCACTCACTCTCTCTACCTATCTTTCTCTCTCCCTCTCTCTATCTGTCTCTCTCTCTCCCTCTCTCTCTCTACTTGTCTCTCTGACCTGTGCTGAGTTGATGGCATGTTGTTCTCGGGTGAGTTCTCTCTCTGTCTCTCCCTCCATCTTCTCCTCCTCTAAGCCACTTTCCATCTCGAGGACACGAAACTCCCAGTCCTCAAATGCTCTGACTGCACTGTCCAATGCCTCCTTCTCCTACACACCATCTCACACACACACACATCATCATCACACACACACACACACACACACACACACACACACACACACACACACACACAAAATGCAGACAGCATTTCATTCGTTATAATTTCATTTTGGCGGATATTTTTCATTTGGAGTGAACAGAACTGTAAAATTCTGGTTCAAATAAACAACAGAACAGTGTGAGTGTGTGTGTGTATTTGTGTGATGGTGTGTGTGTGTGAGTGTGATGGTGTGTGATGGTGTGTGTGTGTGTGTGAGTGATGGTGTGTGTGTGTGTGTGTGTGCACATGTGATGGTGTGATGGTGTGTGTGTGTTGTAAACCTGTTGTATCCGCAGCAGTGTGTCTGTCTGTTCTTCTGTGTGAGAGAGTTTTTTTCGCTCCATCCATCTTGTCT
>JAUCMX010000020.1:20824120-20894120 GCA_033459395.1 Hemibagrus guttatus
GGCAGGATACACCCTGGACGGAGTGCCAACCCATCGCAGGGCACACACACACTCTCATACTACGGACAATTTAGAGATGCCAATCAACCTACAATGCATGTCTTTGGACTGGGGGAGGAAACCGGAGCACCCGGAGGAAACCCCCGAGGCACGGGGAGAACATGCAAACTCCACACACATATGGCGGAGGCGGGAATCGAACCCCCAACCCTGGCGGTGTGAGGCAAACGTGCTAACCACTAAGCCACCGTGCCCCCACAAGGGCAAATTATTAGTCATAAATAAATTATCTTTTTTTGGACCAATTAAGTGTAATTGTATAATTTCCCACGGCACACTTGTGTGTCTCGGCACAGTGGCTGAAACGCACTGTATTAGATAATCAGATGCTCATTTTGATGCAGTAACAAAGCATTAGAACAGAGCAGAGTGTGTAGTGCAGTGTCTTCCCTCTCTTCCAGGTGTGTGTGTGTGTGTTCATAGACTGGTTAGATACAGGTGTACTCCCACCTCACTCCAAATCCTTCCCATGGCGTAGGATGAATAGCTGAGTGAAGACGAGTGAGTGAATTATGATATCCGAGTTTAAAATACACACACACACACACACACACACACACAATTCACATAAGAGTGTATTTAACTCTCACATATAAAAACACGAACCAACCATAAAGCCCAAACACTTCAGACATCTCTTATGTGGTTTTAACATAAAGACGTGTGTGTGTGTGTGTGTGTATGTGTGTGGTGCGGCAGGGCTGAGGATAAGGGGGGGTTAGTTACAGGGGAGCAGGTAGGGAGAAACCTGAATACAAGAATTTCCAGAATTCATGACAGAACCTGGTGAATAGAAACCACACACGTGCACACACACATGCGCACACACACACCCTGCAGAGAAGATGGGAGAACCACAGGAGTGAGAACAAGTGCACACTCTATATGTGTGTGTGCATATAATCATCTGACTGATTTGAATTGCAAATTCTGTGTCAACGATGTGTGTGTGTGTGTGTGTGTGTGTGTGTGTTTCCCATAATGCACTTTCAGAATATCTTTATTCAGAATTGCTTAACACTTTTTCATTATAATTATTATATAATCATGAAACACACTTTATATAACAAACAGAAGTGTGTGTGTGTGTGTGTGTGTGTGCATGGACATTTATCCAACATCTGTAGCTACACAATAAAAGCACACTCGTCTGCTTTCCAAACATTAAAGTGATTTAAAGTAATTTTCTTCTTAAACATCATGAAGACCGCACAGCAGGTTAGCGGGAACAGCCACATCTGTAAACAACAACACAACACACATCTGTAAACAACACAACACACATCTGTAAACAACAACACAACACACATCTGTAAACAACACAACACACATCTGTAAACAACACAACACACATCTGTAAACAACATAACACATCTGTAAACAACACAACACACATCTGTAAACAACAACACAACACACATCTGTAAACAACACACATCTGTAAACAACACAACACACATCTGTAAACAACAACACACATCTGTAAACAACAACACACATCTGTAAACATCACAACACACATCTGTAAACAACAACACACATCTGTAAGTAAACAGTAAACAGGGGAGGTCAGTACCGATCTTGGCTGGTTTGGGGAGATTCAGGTTGTTCATGATTTCCACAAACTCCTCCAGTGAGCGGGTTAATCTCGGGTTAAACTTCCTCTCCTCCTCCACTGTGGACACTGTCTGTCCTGCACACACACACACACACACACCTCCCACTTTATTTTATTCATCAGAAATATGAGATGTTGTGATTGTGTTTTATAGAAAACTAAACCACACACACACACTATAAAAAACCCAACTTAATAAAAGTTTAAACAACTGCTTTTATTGTGTTGGTTGAGCAAATGTCCATGAAAAAGTTAGCAGAACATCTTTTAATAAGTTCACTCATTGTATCCCAAAGTTTTCCTCATTAACTTAAAAAAATGAGTTTTCAGAAAAACATTTTTAAAGTTCAATCGAAAAACCCTCTGCGAATGTATACATGTCCTGGATGGCTTGGCTAATGCCCTGTTGGGACACTAGGAGGCATTCCAGCAGGGGTTTGTTTATGTCTGTGCCATGCGTCTTTGTTTGTTTTGTGTTCTCACATGTTTGCCCCTCCTGATCCTTAGCCTGTTCCCGCCTCTGCACACCTGTCCCTCGTGTTGCACTGATCATCTCTCCTATTTATACCGGTTGTCTCGCTTGTGTTGTTTGCTGAGTCCTTGTCGTAATTGTGTGCCTTTTCTCTTCTTGGGATTTTGTTTTGTGTTTAGTTTTCTTCTAGTTCTCCCGTGTATGTGTTTGCTTATTTTATAATAAACCCCTGCTTCATGTCTATCCCTGCCCTTGGGTCTGATTTCTCCTGCCTGGCACCACATGCATGTGACAATACAATTAAGTCAATGTAATAAATTCTGAGACCCCCTCATGAACATTAACATATTAAAAACGTTAATAAAATATATCATAAAAGTGGAGTAGCCATGTTTTTTCTGTATTGTTTTGCAAAATCATGAATCAAACCCATGATTATTTTGTGGTAACCATGGTTTTATTACAGTAAATATGTTTTTTTGGTAAAACCATGGTAAATTTTTGTAAGGGACTGTCCTTATATATATATATATATATATATATATAACCAAATGAAACTTGGAAATAAATAAGTCATATTGAGAAATACTTTTCAGTTTTGGACTTGTCGAAAAAAAATGATAGCAACATATTGTATTTTCCTATTTTCCTTGTACATGTCCTAATGTAATATTATGTAGTACCTGTGACGGGGCTCCGCCAGAGGCGGAAGTGTCCGGATCCATATGCCGAGCCGGCAGTAGGGAAAACACAGTATCGTAAATCGGGGACAGGCAATAAATCGGCAACAGGTAATCCAAAATCCAAGCAATAAAGTCCGACAAGGGTAATCCAAAGAGGGAGACACGAAAACAGTCCAAAGTCCGAAAACCAAACAAACCAACATCAAAGAACGAGCAAAAGAGTATCCAATAAACAATCCAAGTCAAAGCCAGAAATCCGTCAGGGTAAGCGCTCGGTATAGTCAACAAGAATAGTACTTCGCGTCATGCAGGTGGTGCGCACCGTATTTAAATCTCCAGGTAATCCGGAAGTGAACTCAAAATACGGGCGAGGGCTCCCTCTCGCGGTCACCTCTAGTGCGAGTCGTGACAGAGCCCCCCCCTCTAGGAACAACTCCCGAGGTTCTACGCCGAGGGCGCCCCCTCGGGCGCGGAGCAGGTCTCCCCGGATGAGTGCGGTGGAAGTCCTCAATCAGCGACGGGTCGAGGATGTCCCCGGAGTCCACCCACGAGCGCTCCTCGGGGCCGTACCCCTCCCAGTCCACCAGATACTGCAGACGGGACCGGACTCGCCTGGAGTTCAGGAGGGCCCGCACCTGGTACGCCGGAGACCCCTCAATGTCTAGGGGTGGTGGCGGCGCCACACCGGTCCCCGCCTCCCCGACCGCAGGGTGCGCAGGCTTGAGCAGAGACACGTGGAAGGTCGGGCATATACGATAGGATGCTGGGAGCCGGAGACAGTAAGCCACTGGGTTGACTCGGCGAATGATTTCAAACGGGCCGATGAACTTGGGGCTAAGCTTCTTGCAGGGCAGACGAAGACGGAGATTGCGGGTCGACAGCCAGACTTTCTGTCCCACCTTGTAGGACGGGTGCGGTCGGCGACGACGATCCACCTGAATCCTCTGCCTCCTCACAGCCCTTTGTAGTCGAACATGAGCGCGCTCCAACACCTCTTGGCTCAGACGATACCACTCCTCCACAGCAGGGACGTCGGAAGGCTCCCCGGACCAAGGGAACAATGGTGGTTGGTAGCCCAAGACGCACTGAAATGGCGTTAGTCCTGTGGAGGAATGAATAAGGGAGTTCTGAGCGTACTCCGCCCACGGCAGGAATTCACTCCACCGATGCTGTTCCCTGCTACAGTAGGACCTGAGGAAGTGTCCAATCTCTTGGTTGAGCCGCTCCGCCTGCCCGTTAGATTGAGGGTGATAACCTGAGCTTAGGCTCACCCCGATGCCCAGACGGCCACACAGCGCCCCCCACACCCGGGAGGTGAACTGCGGGCCCCGATCTGACACAATATCCTCGGGTAGGCCGAAGTTGCGGAACACATGCTGGAACATGGCGTCGGCCATCTGCATGGCCGTGGGCAGTCCATCTAGTGGAATCAGCCGGCACCCTTTGGAAAACCGGTCCACCACGACCATAACGGCAGTAAAGGATTCCCCCCGAATCCGGCAGGTCGGTTAAAAAGTCCACCGACAGGTGCGACCATGGGCGCCGGGGAATCGGAAGGGGCTCCAGCAGTCCCTCTGGGAGATGGCGACTGGTCCGCGACTGCGCACACGTCGGGCAAGCAAGCACGTACTCCTCTACATCCGAGCCCAGAGAGGGCCACCAGAACCGGCGACGTGTGAGCTGCGTCGAACGGTGAATACCTGGATGGCCAGAACTGGGGGCCTCGTGCACCCACTGCATCACTTGTTGCCGGAATAGTTGGGGCACAAAGGTCCTATCCGGCGGACAGCTGGCGGGTGGCGGCTCGTCGGCGTGAGCTCGCCGAATCTCCTCCATGAGGTCCCAACGGACCGGTGCCAGAAGAGCGGTGGCCGGCAGGATGGGCTCAGGTTTGCTGGGATCATTGGCCGACTCGAACTGTCTGGAGAGAGCATCTGCCTTGCCGTTCTTGGACCCAGGGCGGTACGTCACAGTAAACACAAACCGGGTGAAGAATAGCGCCCACCGAGCCTGTCGAGGGTTCAGCCGCTTGGCTCCTCGGAGGTACTCCAGGTTACGATGGTCAGTGAGTACTTGAAACGGATGACGTGCCCCCTCCAGCCAGTGGAGCCACTCCTCTAGTGCCGCCTTGATGGCCAGTAGCTCTCGGTTACCGACATCATAGTTCCTTTCCACGGCCGTCAATTTCCTTGAGTGAAAAGCACAAGGATGGAGTTTCCCGGGCTCCCCACGCTGTTGGGAGAGCACCGCCCCTATGCCACTGCAGGAGGCGTCAACCTCCACCACGAACGGCAGCTCTGGGTCAGGGTGTCTTAGGATGGGTGCTGTAGTGAATCGATCCTTCAACTGAAGGAAGGCTGTACGGGCCTGGTCCGTCCAGGACAGTTTTTTGGGCTTCCCCCTGAGTAATGACGTCAGGGGCCCGGCTACTGAGCTGTAGTTCCGTATGAACTGCCGGTAAAAGTTGGCGAAGCCCAGGAAACGCTGCAGCTCCCGCACCGTAGAAGGTTCGGGCCACCCCGTAACTTCCTGGACCTTGACTGTATCCATCTCCACTCCCTGATGCGAAATCACGTATCCTAGGAACGTTACCTGGGAACGGTGAAATTCGCACTTCTCCAACTTGACATAGAGGTGGTGCTGTTGCAATCTGGCGAGTACCTCCCTAACCTGAATCACATGTTCCTCCATGGAGGCCGAGTACACCAGGATGTTGTCGATGTAGGCGATGACACTTCTTCCCAGCAGGTCCCGGAAAACCTCGTTGATAAGGGCCTGAAACACTGCTGGGGCGTTGGTGAGGCCGAAAGGCATCACGCAATACTCATAATGTCCATGAGTCGTGTGAAATGCAGTCTTCCACTCGTCCCACTCTCGGATGCGCACCAAGTTGTACGCACTACGGAGGTCCAGTTTGGTGAACACCCACGCTCCCCGCAGCTGCTCCAGAGCTGCGGGCACCAACGGCAGCGGGTAGGGGTACCGAATGGTGACAGCGTTCAGCCCCCTGTAGTCGATGCACGGCCGAAGGCCTCCATCCTTTTTCCCCACAAAGAAGAACCCTGCGGCTGCTGGGGACATGGATGGCCGAATGTGGCCTGCTGCCAGTGACGACTCGATATACTCCTCCATGGCCTTGGACTCCGGAAGAGAGAGGGGGTAGATCCACCCCTTGGGGGGAGAGGTGTTAGGTAGCAGGTCAATGGCACAATCCCAGACCTGATGATGAGGTAGACGAGCCGCCCTCTCCTCACTGAACACCATGTGGAAGTCCATGTATTGGCTGGGAAGGTGACCGCCAGCCGCCTCGAGGGGCCTCTGCACCCGAGAAGTCCTGCACGGTCTCGCTACGGGGTCCCGTAGGCATCCCCTCAGACACGTGATGGACCAGCGCACCAGCTCCCCCGACCGCCAGGAAATGTGTGGATCGTGGCGCCTCAACCACGGGAACCCTAGAATCACGGGGTTGGCTGGTGACGAGGTGACATAAAACGCCAACCGTTCATAATGAAATAGTCCGACCTGAAAGTCCAGCAACTCTGTTTGGTGTTTCAGATAGCCCTCTCCAATGGGCTGACTGTCGATGGCCGTAATCCTCAAAGCTGGTACGCAGGGGAAGATGGGGATCCCAAGTTCCTCCACTAGGCCCCGGTCTACGAGGTTCACGGCCGCTCCAGAGTCAATTAAGGCTGAAACGGGGAAGCAGCGGTCAGACATATGTAATGAAGCTGGCACTGTCAAGTTCAGAAATGAAGAAATTTCACCCACCGGAGTCGATGGGAACCTTTCAGGGCACCGAGGACTCAGATGTCCAGATGCCCCGCAACGGTAGCACAACCTCATCTGACCTCGAGACCGGTGTCCCTGAACTGCCAGCCCAGATCTCCCCAGCTACATGGGTTCAGGCTCCTCCTCACGATGTGAAGAATAATCCATACGCCTCTGGGGGCGAGCTGCGGAAGAAGCATGAGCCCCTGCTCGGTGTTGGCGCCGCAGATTGTCCAGGTGAATAGCCGTAGCTACAAACTGCGACAGGGTGGTGGCCTCCTCATGACATGCAAGCTCGGACTGGAGGGCGGGGTGCAACCCGGCACGAAAGACGGCCCACAGAGCCGCGTCGTTCCAGCCTGACTGGGCAGCTAACGTGCGGAACCGGATGGCGTAGTCCGCTGCTGCCTCGGAGCCCTGGCGTAGCTCCATCAAGCGGACAGAAATGTCCTTGCCGCCCGCTGGGTATTCAAATACCTCCTTAATCATACCAGAAAAATAGTCATAGGAGGCTTTGATCTGCGGGTCGGCGTCCCACACTGCCGATGTCCACTCTAAGACCCTGTCAGTCAAAAGTGACATGAGAAACGCGCACTTAGTCCCCTCCTCACGGTACATTCCCGGCTGGTGAGAGAAAAACACCTCGCACTGCCGCAAAAACCCGCGACAGCGATCAGCTGATCCATTGAATTTTTCTGGCAGCGCCAGCCGGGGTGACTCACCGTGCGTAGGCGGCGGATCGCGAGGAGAAGCGATCGCCACTCGGCTCAGCTGAGCCTGCATATCCGCCAGCTGATCTTGATAGGAGTGAATAATCGCTCCTTGCCGCACGATGATTTCGCGCAGCTCCGCTGAATCCGTGAGAGGCAAAGTAATCTGTGACGGGGCTCCGCCAGAGGCGGAAGTGTCCGGATCCATATGCCGAGCCGGCAGTAGGGAAAACACAGTATCGTAAATCGGGGACAGGCAATAAATCGGCAACAGGTAATCCAAAATCCAAGCAATAAAGTCCGACAAGGGTAATCCAAAGAGGGAGACACGAAAACAGTCCAAAGTCCGAAAACCAAACAAACCAACATCAAAGAACGAGCAAAAGAGTATCCAATAAACAATCCAAGTCAAAGCCAGAAATCCGTCAGGGTAAGCGCTCGGTATAGTCAACAAGAACATTACTTCGCGTCATGCAGGTGGTGCGCACCGTATTTAAATCCCCAGGTAATCCGGAAGTGAACTCAAAATACGGGCGAGGGCTCCCTCTCGCGGTCACCTCTAGTGCGAGTCGTGACAGTACCAATTTCCAGCAACATTTTCTTGTTCACTCAATTTAAAGAATTTGAGTTGTGCAGAGAAACAAAAAACAATTGGGCCAACTTAAAAAGTTTTGTTGTAGAACAAGAAAACGAATAATCTTAAGTTAACTCAACTAGTTATTTTTCACTAATGACTAGTTTTAAGTCAGTATAACTGTTATTCCAAAAAGTTGAGTAAACAAGAAAAAGCTAGGGGAAAATGGTACTAAGGTTTTTTTTGTTGTGAAGGCTTAAAAGTTTTTACAGTGCACACACACACACACACTAACCTTTGTAGTCATGTGCAGGATAAATGAAACAGTGTCCTGGTAAAGTGAAGATCTTCTTATGAACAGAGTTGTAGAGTTTCTGGGAACAGCCTGAGAGCAGAAAGAATAAATTCTCCATCACGTCTCTGGAGCTCATTTTCAGACAAATGGTTCAAATAAAACCGAGAAGAAAAATATTCTAATTAAATGTATTGCAAATGCATCAAAGTGAAATAGCTAGTGAAATAGCTAGTGCTAGTGTGTAGTTCGTAGACGTGTTTTTAGCGTGATCAAAATAAACATTAGCGAGGGACGAGGCTGAAGCTCTGATTTGAGGTTCCAGGTTTATGATCTTGCTCCTGCAGGAAGAACGTCACATCTAAGCTCCTACACCACGACCTCCTCGTCATCACACCGCCTCAAACTGCTGACCACTTCATCCTCTCTTCATGAAGCAGGGATTGGATGAAATTGCACTTCCTGTCTAATGCCCATTATCTGATTATTATAAGAATACATTTCACTTATTCTCATATTAAATTTAGGAGACATTTTCATGAGGAGGTGAAAACACTGCAGGAACGATGTAAAAAGTGGAAATAAATAGAAGCCAGACTCCAGCGTGGACATGTTGCTAACGTTCAAACTGCAGCTTTACTGGATTTAATCAAGCCTCAAGTCTGCTGAGGAAATACGTCTGAACATCTAGAAACATTTACAAGCTTTAATGCCGCTTCACTGCAGTGAGAACCCTCTGATTTACAAAGTGGGCGTGGCCAGTCGGATTATTTTCTTTAAACTGTTTGAAACAAAATGAACTCCATACACTTCTGCCACTGTGGCTGTGTGCGGTATTACACGCCTGATTCTCCAGGTATTACACACCCTGGAGGTTCACTCACACTCACGGTGAACGACATGTGCACAAGATGGCTGCCGGGGGTTTCCTGAAAGTGTTTAGAGTGATGCTCATGCAAATTCTCAGAAATGTTTCAGTGTAAATCTGCTGAATGTTGTGTAATGATCTGTTGTGTAATGATCTGTTGTGTAGTGGTTTTCACATTGAAGCTAATGTGTGAATTTTATAAACCTTCACACCGAGTTTTTACTTTTTTCTTCTGAATCGTCTAGAAATTTTTTCCAGTAAATAATTCTGAGGCTGTAACAATAATCTCGATGATGGTGAGAAAGAGACAAGAAGCTGTTTAACGTCACTGTGGGTCTCACTTTTATCTCTCCACATGGACGTAAAGTACGCAAGAAAGTGTGTAAACAATGTCGCTCTCGCTGCTCCTACACACACACAACACACAGCACACTTAATGCTATAGTGTGTACTTACTAAACAAGTGCACTACACAGGGCACAGAAACACAACAAGCTGAAACACAGAGGGCAACACAGAGTGTCTAACATTTTTAACATAATCCCTGTCTCACACACAGAGAGTAAGAGTGTGTGTGTGCGTGTGTGTTTGTGTGTGTGTGTGAGTGACCTTGTTGGAAGTCAGTTCTCCCGCAGCCTCTGATCAGCAGAGCATCTCCAGTGAAGGCCATCGTCTCATCTCCTGTCACAAACGTCACACAGCCATCTGTGTGTCCTGGAGTCTCTCTCACTGTCAAACACTGGCTCACACACACACACACACACACACACACACACACATTATTCATGACTGTTAATAAATAAAGACCCCTCCTTGAACCGCCACCTTATTGTGGTGGAAGGGTTTGAGTACCCGAATGAACCTAGGAACCATGTTGTCAGGGGCGTAGTGCTCCTGGTAGGGTCTCCCAAGGCAAACGGGTTCTAGGTGACGGGTCAGACTAAGAGCGGTTGAAAACCTTTATGGAATTAAAATCAAGGACCGTTACGTCGCCCGGACTGGCGTCACCGGGGCCCCACCCTGGAGCCAGGCCTGGGGTTGGGGCACACAGGCGAGTGCCTGCTGGCCATGTCCTTGCCTGCGGGACTCGGCTGGGCACAGCCCGAAGAAAAGACGTAGGCCCACCTTCCCGTAGGCCCACCACCCGCAGGAAGGAGCATAAGGGTCCGGTGCAGTGTGTTTTGGGTAGCAGTCATGGGCGGAGGCCCCGACGACCCAAATCCTGGACAAAGAATCTGGCTTTTGGGACATGGAATGTCACCTCACTTGGGGGCTGCCTGGGCTGTTGAGGGAGGTTGAGCGATAGTCGGGCTTACCTCCACGCACAGCCTGGGCTCTGGAACCCAACTCCTTGAGAGAGGTTGGACCCTCTTCTTCTCTGGAGTGCCCCATGGTGAGAGGCCTCGGGCTGGGGTGGGCTTGCTTATAGCCCCCCAGCTCAGCCGCCATGTGCTGGAGTTTTCCCCGGTAAACGAGAGGGTTGTTTCCCTGCGCCTTCGGGCCGGCGATAGGTGTCTCACTGTTGTTTTGGCTTATGGGCCAAACGGCAGTGTGGAGTACCCAACCTTCTTGGAGACCCTGCGAGGGTTGCTGGAAGGTGCTCCGACTGGGGACTCCATAGTTTTGCTGGGGGACTTCAACGCCCATGTGGGCAACAACAGTGATACCTGGAGGGGCATGATTGGGAGGAACGGTCCCCCTGATCTGAACTCAAGTGGTGTCCTGTTGCTGGACTTCTGTGGTAGTCACAGCCTGTCCATAACGAACACCATGTTCAAGCATAAGGGTGCCCATCAGTACATGTGGTACCAGGACACACTAGGCCGGAGATCAATGATCGACCTTGTGGTCGTGTCATCTGGCCTTCGGCTACATGTCTTGGACACTCGGGTGAAGAGAGGGGCGGAGATGTCATCCGATCACCACCTGGTGGTGAGTTGGAGCCGCTTACGAAGGAGGATCCGGACAGACTTGGCAGGCCCAAACGTATTGTGAGAGTCTGTTGGGAACGTCTTGCTGATCCCTCTGTTAGGGGGGTCTTCAACTCCCACCTCTGGAAGAGTTTCAACCAGATCCCGAGGGAGGTTGGGGACATTGAGTCTGAGTGGACCATGTTCTCCTCCTCCATTGTTGACGCAGCCATCCGGAGCTGTGGACGTAAGGTCTCTGGTGCCGGTCACGGCGGCAATCCCCGAACACAGTGGTGGACACTGGAAGTAAGGGATGCCGTCAAGCTGAAGAAGGAGTCCTATCGAGCCTGGTTGGCTCGCGGGACTCCGGAGGCAGCTGAGGCATACCGGCAGGCCAAGCGAACTGCAGCCGGGGTGGTCTCGGAAGCAAAAACTCGGGTCTGGGAGGAGTTCGGTGAGGCCATGGAGAAGGACTATCGGACGGCCTCGGGGAAATTCGTCGTCTCAGAAGGGGTAAGCAGCTCTCTGCCAACACTGTTTACAGTGGAGGTGGAGAGTTGCTGGCCTCAACTGGGGATATTGTCGGACGGTGGAAGGAATACTTCGAGGATCTCCTCAATCCCACTGACACGCCTTCCATAGAGGAACCGGAGGTAGAGGTAGATTCATTCATCACCTAAGCTGAGGTCACTGAGGTAGTTCAGCAGCTCCTTGGTGGCAAGGCACCGGGGGTGGATGAGATTCGCCCTGAGTACCTTAAGTCTCTGGATGTTGTGGGGCTGACACGTCTCTGCGACATAGCGTGGCGGTCAGGTACAGTGCCTCTGGACTGGGCGACCAGGGTGGTGATCCCTCTTTTTAAGAAGGGGGACCGGAGGGTGTGTTCCAACTATAGGGGGATCACACTCCTCAGCCTCACAGGGAAAGTCTGTTCCAGAGTACTGGAGAGGAGAGTCCGACCATTAGTCGAACCTCGGATACAGGAGGAGCAATGCGGTTTTCGACCTAGTTGTGGAACACTGGACCAGCTCTATACCCTCCACAGGGTGCTTGAGGGTTTGTGGGAGTTTGCCCAACCAGTCCACATGTGTTTTGTGGACTTGGAGAAGGCTTTCGACCGTGTCCCTCGTGGCATTCTGTGGGAGGTGCTCTGGGAGTATGGGGTCCGTGGCCCTCTGTTAAGGGCTGTTCGGTCTCTATATAACCGGAGCAGGAGCTTGGTTCGCATTGCCAGCTGTAAGTCAGATCTGTTCCCAGTCCATGTTGGACTCCGACAGAGCTGTCCTTTGTCACCGGTTCTGTTCATTGTTTTTATGGACAGAATTTCTAGGCGCAGCCAGGGGCTGGAGGGAGTCAGGTTTGGGGACCACAGGATTTCATCGCTGATTTTTGCAGATGATGTTGTCCTGTTGGCTCCTTCAAGCCAGGACTTACAGTGTGCACTGGGGCGTTTTGCAGCTGAGTGTGAAGCGGCTGGGATGAGGGTCAGCACCTCCAAATCGGAGGCCATGGTTCTTGACTGGAAAAAGGTGGCTTGCACCCTCCAGGTTGGAGGGGAGGTCCTTCCTCAAGTGGAGGAGTTTAAGTATCTTGGGGTCTTGTTTACGAGTGAGGGAAGGATGGATCGTGTGCAGCGGCAGCAGTAATGCGGTCTATGTACCGGTCTGTTGTGGTGAAGATGGAGCTGAGCCGGAAGGCGAAGCTCTCGATTTACCAGTCAATCTACATTCCTACTCTCACCTATGGTCATGAGCTCTGGGTCATGACCGAAAGGGTAAGATCCCGGATACAAGCGGCCGAAATGTGCTTCCTCCGTAGGGTGGCGGGGCGCTCCCTTAGAGATAGATGAAGGAGCTCTGTCACCCGGGAGGAGCTCAGAGTAGAGCCGCTGCTCCTCCACATCGAAAGGGGGCAGTTGAGGTGGCTCGGGCATCTGTTTCGGATGCATCCGGGACGTCTCCCTGGAGAGGTGTTCCGGGCATGCCCCACCGGGAAGAGACCCCGCCTCGGGGTCCCTCCGGAAGAGCTGGAGGAAGTGTCTGGGGAGAGGAAGGTCTGGGCATCCCTGCTTAGACTGCTGCCCCCGCGACCCGGCTCCGGATAAGCGGAAGACAATGAATGAATGAATGAATAATAAATAAAGAGTGTAATAAATAATAAGTACACTCTGAAAAAAGATGCTTTCATTCTTACATATTTTCCAAAAGTAATGGCGTCCCCTTCAGTGAGCAGGATGTCGGCACGCGCTCCACTGTGTTTCGATATCGCACTCTTCACTCCAAACAGTTGCTTCTTCAGCAGTCCGGTTCCTGTCACGTGATCCGCATGGCAGTGTGTGTTCGCTGTGGGCAGAGTCACACAAACATTATGAATAATCTACAGTGAGCAACAGATGCTAGCAACATTTCTGTACAGAGATGTCACCATGCAGAGCAGGGAAAGGTCAGGGAATGGTCAAGGAAAGGTCAAGGTGATCAACAAACAGCATGAATGTAGAAATACCAGAATACAGAAACCAGTATAGATAGATACAACTTTATGGTCATTGTAAAGTACAGGTACATAGCAATGAAATGGTGTTTAGCATCTACCAGAAGTGTAAATAGTAGAAACTGTGCAAATGAACAAGTGCAGATAAATCTGTAAATATGTACAGTACATCAATAAATAAGGCATCAGTATGTGCATAGAGGAAGTATGTGCAAGTTGTATTTACAGCAGATTATGTGTAATTATATAATGTGTAAAATATGTGCATTATGAACATTATATGTACAACAGTAACAGATAGATAGATAGATAGATAGATAGATAGATAAACTAAGTATAATCTATAAAATTAACAATATGTACATTATAATTATATTGTACAGAGAAAATATTATAGTTATAATTATACTGTAGCAGAATATACAGGGTGAAGCAGAACTGCAAGGTGGTGAAGTGTAGTGAGACATGAGTGTCCTAGCGGTGTAGTGTAGAGGTCAGTAGATTTATGGTTGTGGGGAAAAAACTGGCCCTGAACCTGCTGGTTCTGGTGCGGATGGACCTGTATCTCCTCCTGGACAGAAGAAGGGTGAACAGGGAGTAAAGCAGTGGGCTCAGCACACAGCCATGTGGGACGCCGGTGTTCAGGATGAGGGTTGAGGATAAGCGATTACCCAACCTTACACACTGAGGTCTATTTGTTAGGAAGTCCATAATCCAACTGCATACGGATGTGCAGATGCCCAGGTCACTGAGCTTAGCGGTCAGTTTACTAGGGACGACTGTATTAAAAGCAGAGCTGAAGTGAATGAACAACATCCGAATGTATGTATTGCTATTGTCCAGGTGGGTGACGGCTAGATGAAGAGCAGTGGAAATGGCGTCCTCTGTTGATCTATTCGAACAGCAGGCACTGGTGTGGGTCCAGTGTAGGTGGGAGACTCGCTATGAGGTGACTTAGAACCAGCTTCTCAAAGCACTTCATAACAATGAGGGTGAGTGCAACAGGGTGGAAATCATTCAGACCCTCTGCAGAAGAATGCTTGGGCACTGGTATAATGGTTTTAGTCTTCAGACATGTGGGAACAGTGACCTGGGCCAGTGACAGGTGGAAAATGTCAGTGAAGGCTTGCGCCAGTTGGTCAGCCCAAGTCCTGAGCACATGTCCGGGTATGCCATCAGGACCAGCTGACTTACGTGGACCTACTCTGCTCAGTGCTGAGTGTACCTCTGTTGTGGAGAGTGATATTGGATGAATAACCGTGAAGGGGTCAGCATTTCTGGTGTGGTGTATGACTCCTTTGTCAAAGCAAGCAAAGAAGTGGTTGAGCTCGTCTGGGAGGAAGGCGTTGCTGGTTGTTAGAGACTACATTGAAGGTTTGTGGTCAGTGATGGTCTGGATGCCTTTCCTCATGCGTCTGGGGTCGGAGTTGCTGTGGAAGTGCTCCTCAATGTGCAGTTTATGTGTTTAATTTAGAGAACTCTGACAGTTCCGTGTTGTTTATTAAAAGTGTTGTGATTCTGTGTGTCCATTTGTTCACCTGCCACAGTGAGCTTCAGTCCAAGCTCCTCAATCAGCTTCAAGTCCCGATCCACTGTCTCCAGAACCGGGTCAATCAGCACAGCCTCCCGAGAGCTCGCATCTGCCAACAGGTACGTGTAGGTACTGCTGGAGGACTCAAACAACTACATCACACACACACACACACACACACACACACAGTGTTTATTACTTGTATTCTATAGCCTGTGTAGTGTACTCTACACAGACACACACACACACACAGTTTATTATTTGTATTTTATAGCATGTGTAGTGTACTCTACACACACACACACACAGTGTTTATTACTTGTATTTTATAGCATGTGTAGTGTACTCTACACACACACACACACACACAGTGTTTATTACTTGTATTTTATAGCATGTGTAGTGTACTCTACACACACGCGCGCACACACACACACACACAGTGTTTATTAATTGTATTTTATAGCATGTGTAGTGTACTCCACACACACACATACACACACACACAGTGTTTATTAATTGTATTTTATAGCATGTGTAGTGTACTCCACACACACACATACACACACACACACACAGTGTTTATTACTTCTATTTTATAGCATGTGTAGTGTACTCTACACACACACGCACACACACACACACACACACACAGTGTTTATTACTTGTATTTTATAGCATGTGTAGTGTACTCTACACACACACGCACACACACACACACAGTGTTTATTACTTGTATTTTATAGCATGTGTAGTGTACTCTACACACACGCGCACACACACACACACACACAGTGTTTATTAATTGTATTTTATAGCATGTGTAGTGTACTCCACACACACACATACACACACACAGTGTTTATTACTTCTATTTTATAGCATGTGTAGTGTACTCCACACACACACGCACACACACACACACACACACACACACACAGTGTTTATTACTTGTATTTTATAGCATGTGTAGTGTACTCTACACACACACGCACACACACACACACAGTGTTTATTTTTTGTATTTTATAGCATGTGTAGTGTACTCCACACACACACACACACACACACACACACACACACACACACACACACAGTGTTTCTTCTTCTTCTTCTTCTTTGGGCTTTTCCCTTCAGGGGTCTCCACAGCGAATCATCTCTCTCCACCTATCCCTATCTTCTGCATCCTCAACACTTGCACCCACTAGCTTCATATCCTCATTAATTCCATCCATATACCTCCTCTTTGGCCTTCCTCTTTGCCTCCTGCCTGGCAGCTCCATGTCCAACATTCTCCTACCAATATACTCACTCTCCCTCCTCTGAACATGTCCAAACCATCTTAATCTGGCCTCCCTAACTTTGTCCCCCAAACGTCCAACATGAGCTGTCCCTCTGATGTACTCGTTCCTAATCCTGTCCAATCTTGTCACTCCCAAAGAGAACCTCAACATCTTCAGCTCTGCTACCTCGAGCTCTGACTCCTGTCTCTTCCTCAGTGACACTGTCTCTAAACCATACAGCATGGCCGCTCTCACCACTGTCCTGTACACCTTCCCCTTGATTCTCGCTGGTATTTTCCTCTCACACAGAACTCCCCACACCTTTCTCCACCCATTCCAACTTGCCTGCACTCGCTTCTTTACCTCTTTCCCACACTCTCCATTACTCTGGACTGTTGACCCCAAGTACTTAAACTCCTGTACCTTCTTCACCTCTTCACCCTGTAACCTTACTGTTCCACTTCCCTCCCTTTCATTCACACACATGTACTCAGTCTTACTACCACTGACTTTCATTCCTCTTCTCTCCAGCGCAAACCTCCACCTCTCCAGGTTTTCCTCCACCTGCTCCCTGCTCTCACTACAGATCACAATGTCATCTGCAAACATCATTGTCCAAGGAGACTCCTGTCTGACCTCCTCTGACAACTGGTCCATCACTATAGCAAACAGGAAGGGGCTCAGAGCCGATCCCTGATGCAGTCCCACCTCCACATTGAACTCCTCTGTCTGACCTACAGCACACCTCACCACTGTCCTGCTCCTCTCATACATGTCCTGCACCACTCTGACATACTTCTCTGCTACTCCTGACTTCCTCATACAGTACCACAGCTCTTCTCTTGGCACCCTGTCATACGCTTTCTCCAAGTCTACAAACACACAGTGCAACTCCCTCTGACCATCCCTATACTTCTCCATCAAAATTCTCAGAGCAAAAATTGCATCTGTTGTGCTCTTTCTGGGCATGAAGCCATACTGCTGCTCACAAATTTCCACTACCTTCCTTAACCTAGCTTCCACTACTCTTTCCCATAGCTTCATTGCATGGCTCATCAACTTTATCCCCCTATAGTTACTGCAACTCTGCACGTCACCCTTATTCTTAAAGATCGGCACTAACACACTTCTTCTCCATTCCTCAGGCATCCTCTCACTCTCTAAAACCCTGTTGAACAAACTAGTTAAAAATTCCACTGCTGCCTCTCCCAGACACTTCCAGACCTCCACCGGGATGTCGTCAGGACCAACTGCCTTCCCACTTTTCATCCTCTTCAAAGCCTTCCTGACTTCATCCTTTCTAATCTTATCTACTTTCTGTTCCACAGAGTTCACCCCTTCTACTCTTTTTTCCCTCTCATTTTCCTCATTCATCAGCTCCTCAAAGTATTCCTTCCATCTCCTCTGTACACTCTCCTCACTTGTGAGCACCCTTCCATCTCTATCCTTAATAATTCTACACACACACACACACACACACTGTTTATTAATTGTATTTTATAGCATGTGTAGTGTACTCCACACCCACACCCACACCCAGTGTTTATTAATTGTGCTCAGGTATTCATCTAGACTTTATCAGATAAACACTGCTCTCTGCATTCCTGGGTTATCTTTATTACTTTACTCAAAGTTCACTCCTATTAATAAAGGCGGATTATTCTCACTAAAGTTTATGACACAAAGCGGGTGATACACAGATCTCTGACTTAATTTGTAAAAGGTTTTCACATTATTGTTATTTAAAACACTTTATTCACAGGAGTGCTTTATCCTCCTTACTCTTCTCATTGTGAAATAAAAGCAGTTTATTTTATATTTTATAAACTGTAAATAAGCTCAGGCTTGTTATTTTCTAAGAATACAATAACACATAACTCATATTTTTGAAGTTTAAAATGTTTTATGGCTAATCATTATTCTGATATAAACTTGTAATAACTAAGATTGCACCTGTGTGTGTGTGTGTGTGTGTGTGTGTGTGTGTGTGTGTGTGTGTGTGTGCGCGCGCGCGCGTGTGTGTGTGTTGATTAAAGTTTCTTACCTGACGGAACAGAAGTCCTTTGTTGCACTCCATCCGTCTCACTCCTGTGTGCACTCCGAGTGAACAGTTCCGGGAGATTAACCTCCGGGCAGAGAGCAGAGCTCTCACACTCCTCACTGACATGCCCATTACACCCGTTAAACTCGTCAAACCCTAGGACCGCTCTGGAGATCTGATCAGGAGTGTGTGTGTGTGTGTGTGTGTGTGTACGTGACTTCCCTCAGTCTAAGTGGTGCAATTACGTAACTGTTATTAAACATTAACCTTTTACACACATCCGAAACGGAAATCTTCTAATAATGTAGTTATTTACTTGCATTTTGTTTCGTTATGTTTTTAAACTCATGTTGTCTTTTCTCCTTATTTTAAATTCACAAACTGGACATTTTAAATTCGGTCTTAAACCCGGAAACGAATCTCTGTGCCGTTTCCAGGCTCTGTTTCGTGCGCATGCGCAGTATAATCCACCATCGATGGCCAAGACAATGGTGTCGCCATCTTGGAAGGTGCAACTTTTCACTTAGACCTCAATGACTTTACTTGATTTATTTTATAACACAATTTACAATGACCAAAGTGTTGTACAGAGAAAACTTAAAATACTTAGGCCACCTAAAATTCTAGAAATAATCTATTAAACTGAAACAGTTACTACACTAAAACACACACACACACACACACACACACACACACACACACACACACACACAGAGTTTTGTGTGAATAACACTGTGTGATTTATAATACTCTAAAATGTATATTTAATAATAACGAACTTCATAAAACATGCCTGAGATATCTCAGAAACGTTACGTGATTAATCAGAATATTAACATTAAAAGATCACTCAGACCAAGCAGCAAATAATGATTATTCTAAATAAAACAAAATCTAAAGGATATCAAAACATAATTTTAGCTGCGCTAGTGTTCAGGACAGGACATTCCCACAGTTCCTTTACACACAAAATATTAAAGATAATGATATGTTTATAACTCATTAATACAACATTTTGACTGTTATAGAGATGAATAAGGCATCACTGTGCTGCCTGCTGATCCGCTCGCCTCCCCTTCCTGAAACACCATACATAATAATCAGATAGATTTATAGATAGATATATACACACACACACACACACACACACACAGTCATGTGAAAAAATCAGGACACCCCAAGAAAGCCTGTGTTTTTTTAAATATAGCTAAACATTTAATCCTAACCCTAGGCATTTGATCTTCATTTTAACAATATCGAAAAATTATATTATATCGAAAAAGTAATTTCACTAAACATTTTTTTAAATGATCTGTAAAATTTAATTTAAAAAAAATCCAATTTCTTGCGAGGAAAAAGTAAGAGTACTCCACATTTATTTGTACTTAAAATGGACAAAATGACCTCCAGGTGTAAGACATCAGGTGCAAATGATTAGAAGATTGTTCCAGAGCATTGTGAAGGAGGCGTGTCTTATTTACACCTCAGACATTTAGCTTGGTCTGCTCTTAACTGTTGAAGTGAGAGCTATCACCATGGTCAGATCCAAAGCGCTCTCTGAGGCCTTCAGAAAGAAGATTGTTGATGCTTATGAGTCTGGTAAGGGATAGAAAAAGATCTCAAAAGAATTTGTAATCAGCCATTCCACTGTCCAGAAAATCATTTACAAGTGGAGAACATTTAAAACAACTGCCCACATGGCCAGGTCAGGGTGTCTGAGCAGATTCACCCCGAGAGCAGACCGCGAGATGTTTAAAGACGTCTCCAAAAGCCCTAAAATATCATCACGGGACATACAGCAAGCTTCTGTTACAGTTTATGCCAAAGTGCATGAATCTCCAATCAGAAAGAGACTACACAATTGTAATTATTATGGGATGTGTGCAAGAAGGAAACCATCTCTGTCTAAAAAAACATGAGGGCAAGACTGAAGTTTCCCAAAGAACACAGAGACAAAGGCCGAGACTTCTGGAGTAATGTGCTTCAGACAGATGTGTCTAACAGTGAATTATCTGGACACCATAACGGGGCGTGTTTGGAGTAAACCAAAATACAGCGTTTCAGCAGATGATCCTCACACCAACTGTGAAACATGGAGGAGGAAGTGTTCTGGTTTGGGGATGATCTGCAGCAGATGCAGAATTCTGGAATGGCCGAGTCAAAGTCCAGATCTAAATCCTATTGAGATCCTGTGAGGTGATTAGAAACGGACTGTGTGTGTGAGAAACCCCTCAAACATCACACAGCTGAAAGAGTTCTGCATTGAGGAGTGGGGGAGACGTTCCTCCAGTCCATGTCAGAAACTGGGAGATGGCTACAAGAAACGTCTCATTCAGGTTATTCCAGCCAGTGGGGGAAACACTAACTATTAGGGCACAGAGTGTCCTAACTTTTTCCTCAGGGCAAATACTCATTTTTGTTGATTTCTTTTGTTTAATAAGTGAAAACTAAGTGATATTTTGTTGTTTACATGCAGTTACATTACTTTCATCTACAGATACAAATTAAAATAAGATCAGAAATTGACATGTTGACATTTCTTAATAAAGAACTGAATATTTAATGGGGTATTCCATATTTTTCACATGACTATATATAAATATAATCAGGAGTGTATATACAGTATAGATAGATAGATAGATAGATAGATAGATAGATAGATAGATAGTGTTTGAGTGTGTGTGTACCTGTGTGTGTTGTTTAATCCACTGCAGTAGTGATGTTACTCGTGCGTATACTCCAGGTTTATTTGGCCGTCCACATCCATCACCCCAACTGACCACGCCTGCCAACCGCCAGTCCCCATCAGCCATCTCACATACCAGGGGCCCCCCACTGTCCCCCTGCAGATACACACACACACTGCACAATGTCATAATGTCTACCATTAATTTACATACCCGATTCCAAAAAAGTTGGGACACTGTACAAATTGTGAATAAAAACAGAATGCAATGATGTGGAAGTTTCAAATTTCAATATTTTATTCAGAATACAACATAGATGACATATCAAATGTTTAAACTGAGAAAATGGATCATTTTAAGGGAAAAATAAGTTGATTTTAAATTTCATGGCATCAACACATCTCAAAAAAGTTGGGACAAGGCCATGTTTCCCACTGTGTGGCATCCCCTCTTCTTTTTATAACAGTCTGCAAACGTCTGGGGACTGAGGAGACAAGTTGCTCAAGTTTAGGAATAGGAATGTTGTCCCATTCTTGTCTAATACAGGCTTCTAGTTGCTCAACTGTCTTAGGTCTTCTTTGTCGCATCTTCCTCTTTATGATGCGCCAAATGTTTTCTATGGGTGAAAGATCTGGACTGCAGGCCGGCCATTTCAGTACCCGGATCCTTCTTCTACGCAGCCATGATGTTGTAATTGATGCAGTATGTGGTCTGGCATTGTCATGTTGGAAAATGCAAGGTCTTCCCTGAAAGAGACGACGTCTGGATGGGAGCATATGTTGTTCTAGAACTTGGATATACCTTTCAGCATTGATGGTGCCTTTCCAGATGTGTAAGCTGCCCATGCCACACACACTCATGCAACCCCATACCATCAGAGATGCAGGCTTCTGAACTGAGCGCTGATAACAACTCGGGTTGTCCTTGTCCTGTTTAGTCCGGATGACATGGCGTCCCAGTTTTCCAAAAAGAACTTCAAATTTTGATTGGTCTGACCACAGAACAGTTTTCCACTTTGCCACAGTCCATTTTAAATGAGCCTTGGCCCAGAGAAAACGCCTGCGCTTCTGGATCATGTTTAGATATGGCTTCTTTTTTGAACTATAGAGTTTTAGCCGGTGACGGCGAATGGCCCGGTGGATTGTGTTCACTGACAATGTTTTCTGGAAGTATTCCTGAGCCCATGTTGTGCTTTCCATTACAGTAGCATTCCTGTATGTGATGCAGTGCCGTCTAAGGGCCCGAAGATCACGGGCGTCCAGTACGGTTTTCCGACCTTGACCCTTACGCACAGAGATTGTTCCAGATTCTCTGAATCTTTGGATGATATTATGCACTGTAGATGATGATAACTTCTATACAATGAAGCTATGGGAAAGAGTAGTGGAAGCTAGGTTAAGGAAGGTAGTGGAAATTTGTGAGCAGCAGTATGGCTTCATGCCCAGAAAGAGCACAACAGATGCAATTTTTGCTCTGAGAATTTTGATGGAGAAGTATAGGGATGGTCAGAGGGAGTTGCACTGTGTGTTTGTAGACTTGGAGAAAGCGTATGACAGGGTGCCAAGAGAAGAGCTGTGGTACTGTATGAGGAAGTCAGGAGTAGCAGAGAAGTATGTCAGAGTGGTGCAGGACATGTATGAGAGGAGCAGGACAGTGGTGAGGTGTGCTGTAGGTCAGACAGAGGAGTTCAATGTGGAGGTGGGACTGCATCAGGGATCGGCTCTGAGCCCCTTCCTGTTTGCTATGGTGATGGACCAGTTGTCAGAGGAGGTCAGACAGGAGTCTCCTTGGACAATGATGTTTGCAGATGACATTGTGATCTGTAGTGAGAGCAGGGAGCAGGTGGAGGAAAACCTGGAGAGGTGGAGGTTTGCGCTGGAGAGAAGAGGAATGAAAGTCAGTGGTAGTAAGACTGAGTACATGTGTGTGAATGAAAGGGAGGGAAGTGGAACAGTAAGGTTACAGGGTGAAGAGGTGAAGAAGGTACAGGAGTTTAAGTACTTGGGGTCAACAGTCCAGAGTAATGGAGAGTGTGGGAAAGAGGTAAAGAAGCGAGTGCAGGCAGGTTGGAATGGGTGGAGAAAGGTGTCGGGAGTTCTGTGTGATCAGAAAATATCAGCGAGAATCAAGGGGAAGGTGTACAGGACAGTGGTGAGAGCGGCCATGCTGTATGGTTTAGAGACAGTGTCACTGAGGAAGAGACAGGAGTCAGAGCTAGAGGTAGCAGAGCTGAAGATGTTGAGGTTCTCTTTGGGAGTGACAAGATTGGACAGGATTAGGAACGAGTACATCAGAGGGACAGCTCATGTTGGACGTTTGGGGGACAAAGTTAGGGAGGACAGATTAAGATGGTTTGGACATGTTCAGAGGAGGGAGAGTGAGTATATTGGTAGGAGAATGTTGGACATGGAGCTGCCAGGCAGGAGGCAAAGAGGAAGGCCAAAGAGGAGGTATATGGATGGAATTAATGAGGATATGAAGCTAGTGGGTGCAAGTGTTGAGGATGCAGAAGATAGGGATAGGTGGAGAGAGATGATTTGCTGTGGAGACCCCTGAAGGGAAAAGCCAAAAGAAGAAGAAGAAGAAGAAGATGATAACTTCAAACTCTTTGCAATTTTTCTCTGAGAAACTCCTTTCTGATATTGCTCCACTATTTTTGGCCGCAGCATTGGGGGAATTGGTGATCCTCTGCCCATCTTGACTTCTGAGAGACACTGCCACTCTGAGAGGCTCTTTTTATACCCAATCATGTTGCCAATTGACCTAATAAGTTGCAGATTGGTCCTCCAGCTGTTCCTTATATGTACTTTTTTGGAATGTGTAGCTCTCATGAAATCCAAAATGAGCCAATATTTGGCATGACATTTCAAAATGTCTCACTTTCAACAATTGATATGTTATCTATATTCTATTGTGAATAAAATATAAGTTTATGAGATTTGTAAATTATTGCATTCCTTTTTTATTCACAATTTGTACAGTGTCCCAACTTTTTTGGAATCAGGTTTGTAGTATGCGTTATCTTGTTATTAAATAAACTGGTTAGTGTTACATTGAGCTTACTAGCTTTGGAGTTATTGCTATCAGTGTTCAAAATAAAGAAATAAATCAATAAATAAGTCAAATAAAATCAGGAAATAAGGAAGTGTTTAACTGAGAGGCATCGAAAAAACTCACTACATATACAGCCTGAGGGTTAGAGTGAGATTTGATGTGTCATCAGTCTTGTTCTCCAGGTACACACGTACACACACATACACACACGTACACACACGTACACACACACACACACACGCACACACACACCTGAAGTCACCAGGGGAGTAAATCCACAGCTCCACAATGGAAGCTGAAACTATATCACCTAAAAATTTCTCTTCAGTGATATTTTCTCTCTCTCTCTCTCTCTCTCTCTCTCTCTCTCTCTCTCTCTCTCTCTCTCTCTTTCTCTCTCTCCTTCTCTCTCTCTCCCTGTATGTGTGTGTGTGTGTGTGTGTGTGTGTGTGTGTGTGTGTGTGTGTTTATGGTGTCTATTTTAAGGTGGTGTCCTCTGTGTCTGTCTCTGCCTGTCTCACACTCCAATAAACTCCGTCATCAGGATTTCTATCAGCTCCATAAACACACACTGCAGTGACCGTCACTGTGCACTACTTCCTCTGTAGGATACACACTACACACTGAGCACTCCTTAGGCTCCCTCTGTAGGCTCCCTCTGTAGGCTCCCTCTGTAGGCTCCCTCTGTAGGCTCTCTCTGTGGTGGTGGACATTTGGAATGATGAGTAAATGGTACTTATGTAAAGATGAACATGTGAAATCCTCATGTGATTCTGCATGTTAATGAATTTCCTTTTGAAACAGGAAGTCAGAATGATGGCATATTAAAGTGCTGATTTACAGCCAATAACATTCCAGATACTCCAGGCCACACCCTGTCCATCTAAACACACCAGACAGTGGAAAAAAGACACACACTTCTCTTCTACCAAATGAATGACACCTAGCATTTGATCCTCCAGCAGAAAGGTGATGTGCAGAAGGGTGCAGCCAAGAAAATGATGAGATTCTGCCAGATGAACTAACTAGCAATGGGATTGGTTAGTTAAGACTAGTTTGCTAAGATAAATAAGATAAATAAGACATTATCAAAAATCTAACATGAAACACATTTCAAGATATTGAACATATAAAAATGAAATCACATTAAACAGTAACTTTATTTTGGCCATGGTCACTCTGCGTTGTTGAGCCTCACCATGCTGAGGTATATTTCATTCAGTTAGCTGATTCTATTGGTGCAGGTGAGTGCTTGTGCCTTGCTATCACCTAAATAAGACGCCTCAGATAGGACATCTATTCCAGACATCTGTATCATTTACAGATGTCTTCCAGATATAATGTGCTCACTTGGATATCAGTACCTTTAGTTTAATATAAAGGTAATATAAAGGTTTTCATTACAAATGATTAGCATTAATAAAAGTAGAATGTTAGAAATATTTACATGAACTGCAGAATTTCTTCTGCAATGTCCTCTGAATTTCCTCTTTTAGCTTTAATGACAGAGTCCACTGGAGTTGACCCAGACTCCTTCGTTAGGGATAAATTTCATTTATATAGTTGAAAGTTTCATCCTGAATTTATTGATTTCTGTAAAACTGATGTGTAATAATGTCCACTGTTAAAAGCTCTATACAAATAAAACTGACCTGAATTGAAATATAACATTGTAAATAACAAGCCTGATGAAGGACACTCAGTCAAGGGGTAGTGGGCAAGGATACCTGATTACCTGGCAGGCGTCGACTCCACCCTTCATGTCCCCAGCACAAAGCATTCTGGGAGTGATGTAGGAACCGTAGACTGAGGAACCAGAGCACACTGTCTGATTAATAACGTGAACCCGTGCCTGTCTGAGCTGAGCTGACACTGAGCCTGCACGCACAAACACACACACACACACACACACACACACACACACACACACAGAGTATAATATGTAGTGTACAATGTACAATGTCTAGTCTGTGGTGTACAGTGTGTAGTGTGCAGTGTACAGTGTGTAGTATACAGTGTATAGTGTGACGTGTACAGTGTGTAGCGTACAGTGTGTAGTCTACAGTGTGTAGTGTATAGTGTACAGTGTATGGTGTGTAGCATACATTGTGTAGTGTATAGTGTGTAGTGTACAGTTTACAGTGTGTAGTGTGACGTGTACAGTGTGTAACGTACAGTGTGTAGTCTACAGTGTGTAGTCTACAGTGTGTAGTGTATAGTGTACAGTGTATGGTGTGTAGCATACATTGTGTAGTGTATAGTGTGTAGTGTACAGTTTACAGTGTGTAGTGTGTAGCGTAAAGTGTACAGTGTGTAGTGTACAGTGTGTATTGTCTAATGTACATTGTGTAGTATGTACCGTACAGTGTGTAGTGTATAGTATACTGTGTGCATTGTGTAGTGTACAGTGTGTAGTGTACAGTGTGTAGTGTACAGTGTGTAGTGTATAGTGTACAGAGTGTAGTGTACAGTGTGTAGTGTACAGAGTGTAGTGTACAGTTTGTAGTGTGTAGTGTACAGTGTGTAGTGTATAGTGTACAGTGTGTAGTGTATAGTGTACAGAGTGTAGTGTGTAAGGTATAGTGTACAGTGTATAGTGTGCAGTGTACAGTTTACAGTGAACAGTGTGTAGTGTATAGTGAATAGTGTACAGTGTGTAGTGTATAGTGTGTAGTATTTAGTGTAAAGTATGTAGTGTACAGTGTGTAATGTGTACTGTATAGTGTGTAGTGTACAGTGCGTAGTGTAGAGTGTGTAGTGTATAATGTGTAGTATATAGTGTACAGTGTGTAGTGTACAGTTTGTGTTGTGTAATGTACAGTGTGAAGTGTACAATATGTAACATACAGTGTGTAGTGTACAGTGTGTAGTGTGTAGTGTACAGTGTGTAGTATACAGTGTGTAGTGTATAATGTACAGTGTGTAGTGTGTAGTGTACAGTGTGTAGTGTACAGTTTGTAGTGTGTAGTGTACAGTGTACAGTTTACAGTGAACAGTGTGTAGTGTATAGTGAATAGTGTACAGTGTGTAGTGTATAGTGTGTAGTATTTAGTGTAAAGTATGTAGTGTACAGTGTGTAATGTGTACTGTATAGTGTGTAGTGTACAGTGTGTAGTGTAGAGTGTGAAGTGTACAGTGTGGAGTGTACAGTGTGTAGTGTATAATGTGTAGTATATAGTGTACAGTGTGTAGTGTACAGTTTGTGTTGTGTAATGTACAGTGTGAAGTGTACAATATGTAACGTACACTGTGTAGTGTACAGTGTGTAGTTTACAGTGTGTAGTGTATAATGTACAGTGTGTAGTGTACAGTGTATAGTGTACAGTGTGTAGTGTACAGTGTGTAGTGTGCAGTGTACAGTGTGTAGTGTACAGTGTGTAGTGTATAGTGTGCAGTGTACAGTGTGTAGTGTGCAGTGTGTAGTGTACAGTGTGTAGTGTGCAGTGTATAGTGTGTAGTGTACAGTGTGTAGTGTGCAGTATACAGTATGTAGTGTACAGTGTGTAGTGTATAGTGTGTAGTGTACAGTGTGTAGTGTGCAGTGTATAGTGTGTAGTGTATAGTGTGTAGTGTGCAGTATACAGTATGTAGTGTACAGTGTGTAGCGTACAGTGTACAGTCTGTAGTGTACAGTGTATAGTGTGTAGTGTACAGTGTATAGTGTATAGTGTGTAGTGTACAGTGTGTAGTGTACAGTGTATAGTGTGCAGTGTACAGTGTGTAGTGTACAGTGTGTAGTGTATAGTGTGCAGTGTACAGTGTATAGTGTGCAGTGTGTAGTGTACAGTGTGTAGTGTGTAGTGTACAGTGTGTAGTGTGCAGTATACAGTGTGTAGTGTACAGTGTATAGTGTGTAGTGTACAGTGTGTAGTGTGCAGTATACAGTATGTAGTGTACAGTGTGTAGTGTGTAGTGTGTAGTGTACAGTGTGTAGTGTGCAGTGTATAGTGTGTAGTGTGTAGTGTGCAGTATACAGTATGTAGTGTACAGTGTGTAGCGTACAGTGTACAGTCTGTAGTGTACAGTGTATAGTGTGTAGTGTACAGTGTATAGTGTATAGTGTGTAGTGTACAGTGTGTAGTGTACAGTGTATAGTGTGCAGTGTACAGTGTGTAGTGTATAGTGTGCAGTGTACAGTGTATAGTGTGCAGTGTGTAGTGTACAGTGTGTAGTGTGTAGTGTACAGTGTGTAGTGTGCAGTATACAGTGTGTAGTGTACAGTGTATAGTGTGTAGTGTACAGTGTGTAGTGTGCAGTGTATAGTGTGTAGTGTACAGTGTGTAGTGTGCAGTATACAGTATGTAGTGTACAGTGTGTAGCGTACAGTGTACAGTGTGTAGTGTACAGTGTATAGTGTGTAGTGTACAGTGTATAGTGTGTAGTGTACAGTGTGTAGTGTGCAGTATACAGTATGTAGTGTACAGTGTGTAGCGTACAGTGTACAGTGTATAGTGTGTAGTGTACAGTGTATAGTGTGTAGTGTACAGTGTGTAGTGTGCAGTGTATAGTGTGTAGTGTACAGTGTGTAGTGTTCAGTATACAGTATGTAGTGTACAGTGTGTAGTGTACAGTGTACAGTGTGTAGTGTACAGTGTATAGTGTATAGTGTGTAGTGTACAGTGTGTAGTGTACAGTGTGTAGTGTGCAGTGTATAGTGTGTAGTGTACAGTGTGTAGTGTGCAGTATACAGTATGTAGTGTACAGTGTGTAGTGTACAGTGTACAGTGTGTAGTGTACAGTGTATAGTGTGCAGTGTACAGTGTGTAGTGTGCAGTGTATAGTGTATAGTGTGTAGTGTACAGTGTGTAGTGTACAGTGTGTAGTGTGCAGTGAATAGTGTGTAGTGTACAGTGTGTAGTGTGCAGTATACAGTATGTAGTGTGCAGTGTACAGTGTGTAGTGTGCAGTGTGTAGTGTACAGTACAGTGTGTAGTGTATAGCGTGCAGTGTACAGTGTGTAGTGTACAGTGTGTAGTGTACTGTGTGCAGTGTGTAGTGTGTAATGTACAGTGTGTAGTCTACAGTGTGTAGTGTACTGTGTGCAGTGTGTAGTGTGCAGTGTGTAGTGTACAGTGTGTAGTGTACTGTGTGCAGTGTGTAGTGTACTGTGTGTAGTGTACAGTGTGTAGTATACAATGTGTAGTGTACTGTGTGCAGTGTGTAGTGTGCAGTATCCAGTGTGTAGTGTACTGTGTGTAGTGTACAGTGTGTAGTGTACCGTGTGCAGTGTGTAGTGTGCAGTATCCAGTGTGTAGTGTACAGTGTGTAGTGTACAGTGTGTAGTGTGCAGTGTGTAGTGTACAGTGTGTAGTGTGCAGTGTGTAGTGTACAGTGTGCAGTGTGTAGTGTGTAATATACAGTGTGTAGTGTACTATGTGCAGTGTGTAGTGTGCAGTCTGTAGTGTACAGTGTGTAGTGTACAGTGTGTAGTGTACAGAATACAGTGTGTAGTGTACAGTGTGTAGTGTGCAGTGTCCAGTGTGTAGTGTACAGTGTGTAGTGTGCAGTGTGTAGTATACAATGTGTAGTGTACTGTGTGCAGTGTGTAGTGTGCAGTATCCAGTGTGTAGTGTACTGTGTGTAATGTACAGTGTGTAGTGTGCAGTGTGTAGTGTGCAGTATCCAGTGTGTAGTGTACAGTGTGTAGTGTACAGTGTGTAGTGTGTAGTGTACAGTATACAGTGTGTAGTGTACAGTGTGTAGTGTACAGTATACAGTGTGTAGTGTACAGTGTGTAGTGTGCAGTGTACAGAGTGTAGTGTACAGTGTGTAGTGTGTAGTGTACAGTATACAGTGTGTAGTGTACAGTGTGTAGTGTACAGTATACAGTGTGTAGTGTACAGTGTGTAGCGTGCAGTGTACAGTGTGTAGTGTACTGTGTGCAGTGTGTAGTGTACAGTATACAGTGTGTAGTGTGCAGTGTATAGTGTGTAGTGTACAGTATACAGTGTGTAGTGTAGTGTGCAGTGTGTAGTGTACAGTATACAGTGTGTAGTGTACAGTGTGTAGTGTACAGAATACAGTGTGTAGTATGCAATGTGTAGTGTGTAATATAGACTGTGTAGTGTGTAGTGTACAGTGTGTAGTGTACTGTGTGTAGTGTACAGTGTGTAGTGTACTGTGTGCAGTGTGTAGTGTGCAGTGTGTAGTGTACAGTGTGTAGTGTATAGTGTACTGTGTGTAGTGTACTGTGTGCAGTGTGTAGTGTACAGTGTGTAGTGTACAGTGTACTGTGTGTAGTGTCCAGTGTGTAGTGTACAGAATACAGTGTGTAGTGTGCAGTGTGTAGTGTGTAATATACACTGTGTAGTGTGTAGTGTGCAGTGTGTAGTGTACTGTGTGCAGTGTGTAGTGTGCAGTGTGTAGTGTACAGTGTGCAGTGTATAGTGTACTGTGTGTAGTGTACTGTGTGTAGTGTACTGTGTGCAGTGTGTAGTGTACAGTGTGTAGTGTGTAGTGACCAGTGTGTAGTGTACAGTGTGTAGTGTACAGTGTGCAGTGTATAGTGTGCAGTGTGTAGTGTACAGTGTGTAGTGTACAGTGTGTAATGTGTAGTGACCAGTGTGTAGTGCACAGTGTGTATTGTACAGTGTGTAGTGTGTAGTGTACAGTGTGCAGTGTGTAGTGAACAGTGTGTAGTGTACAGTGTGTAGTGTGTAGTGTACAGTGTGCAGTGTACAGTGTGCAGTGTACAGTGTGCAGTGTATAGTGTACAGTGTATAATGTACTGTGTATAGTGTGTAGTGTACAGTGTGTAGTATGCAGTGTACTGTGTGTAGTGTACAGTGTGTAGTGTACAGTGTGTAGTGTACTGTGTGCAGTGTGTAGTGTGCAGTGTGTAGTGTACAGTGTGCAGTGTATAGTGTACTGTGTGTAGTGTACTGTACTGTGTGTAGTGTACTGTGTGCAGTGTGTAGTGTACAGTGTGTAGTGTACAGTGTACTGTGTGTAGTGTACAGTGTCTAGTGTACAGTGTGCAGTGTGTAGTGTACAGTGTACAGTGTGTAGTGTACAGTGTGTAATGTGTAGTGACCAGTGTGTAGTGCACAGTGTGTAGTGTACAGTGTGTAGTGTGTAGTGTACAGTGTGCAGTGTGTAGTGACCAGTGTGTAGTGTACAGTGTGTAGTGTGTAGTGTACAGTGTGCAGTGTACAGTGTGCAGTGTACAGTGTGCAGTGTATAGTGTACAGTGTGTAATGTACAGTGTGTAGTGTACTGTGTGTAGTGTGTAGTGTACAGTGTGTAGTATGCAGTGTACTGTGTGTAGTGTACAGTGTGTAGTGTACAGTGTGCAGTGTATAGTGTGCAGTGTGTAGTGTGTAGTGACCAGTGTGTAGTGTACAGTGTGTAGTGTGTAGTGTACAGTGTGTAGTGTACAGTGTGTAGTGTGTAGTGTACAGTGTACAGTGTGTAGTGTATAGTGTACAGTGTGTAGTGTGTAGTGACCAGTGTGTAGTGTACAGTGTGTAGTGTGTAGTGACCAGTGTGTAGTGACCAGTGTATAGTGTACAGTGTGTAGTGTGTAGTGACCAGTGTGTAGTGACCAGTGTGTAGTGTACAGTGTGTAGTGTACAGTTTGTAGTATTTGTACCTCCTTCATGAGTGAAGCCCCACCCAGTGACCCAGCAGGACGAGCCGGGAGGGAATGATTGAGGAAGAACTGGCAAACACACCGGTCGCACACTGTCTATACACACACACACACAGACACACACACACAGTCAAAATGCTAAGCTAATGGCAAGATGAAGATCATAACACTTGACATCACAATGTTAAACACACACACACATACACACAGACACACACACACACACACACACACACACAAAACTCACCCCCCATCTTCATGGCAGTGTGTGTGAGCAGCAGGCCAATGTCGTAGTCATTGGTTTCTTTTGAGTATTTGGGGTGTGTAAGTATGCGCAGTGTGTTGTAGCGCTGACCATGTGACAAATCAGACACCATGACTGTATTGACCACAATCTGCCAATCAGCTTCCAGCATTAGTTCATACCTCAGAGAGACAGAAACATTATGGAAGTGAGCCATATATATGTAAATGTAATTATTTTTATTTTGTTTATTTATATATATATATACAGTGGTGTGAAAAAGTGTTGGCCCCCTTCCTGATGTCTTATTTTTTTGCATGTTTGTCACACTTTAATGTTTCAGATAATCAAATAATAATTTAAATATTAGTGAAAGATAACACAAGTAAACACATCATGCAGTTTTTAAATGAAGGTTTTTATTATTAAGGGAAAACAAAATCCAAAACTACATGGCCCTGTGTGAAAAAGTGTTTGCCCCCTAAGCCTAATAACTGGTTGGTCCACCCTTAGCAGCAACAACTGCGATCAAGCGTTTTCCATAACTTGCAATGAGTCTGTTACAGCGCTGTGGAGGAATTTTGGCCCACTCATCTTTGCAGAATTGTTGTAATTCAGCCACATTGGAGGGTTTTCGAGCATGAACCACCTTTTTAAGGTCATGCCACAGCATCTCAATGGGATTGAGGTCAGGACTTTGACTAGGCCACTCCAAAGTCTTCATTTTGTTTTTCTTCAGCCATTCAGAGGTGGACTTGCTGGTGTGTTTTGGATCATTGTCCTGCTGCAGAACCCAAGTTCGCTTCAGCTTGAGGTCACAAACCTACCGATCTATCAGTCTGGAAAAGGTTACAAAGCCATTTCTAAAGCTTTGGGACTGCCGCGAACCACAGTGAGAGCCATTATCTACAAATGGTGAAAACATGGAACAGTGGAGAACCTTCCCAGGAGTGACCGGCCGACCAAAATTACCCCAAGAGCGCAGCGACAACTCATCCAGGAGGTCACAAAAGACCCCACAACAACATCCAAAGAACTGCAGGCCTCACTTGCCTCAGTTAAGGTGAGTGTTCATGACTCCACCATAAGAAAGAGACTGGGCAAAAATGGTTTGCATGGCAGAGTTCCAAGACGAAAACCGCTGCTGAGCAAAAAGAACATAAAGGATCGTCTCAGTTTTGCCAGAAAACATCTTGATGATCCCCAAGACTTTTGGGAAAATACTCTGTGGACTGACGAGACAAAAACTGAACTTTTTGGAAGGTCTGTGTCCCATTACGTCTGACGTAAAAGTAACACCGCATTTCAGAAAAAGAACATCACACCAACAGTAAAATATGGTGGTGGTAGTGTGATGGTCTGGGGCTGTTCTGCTGCTTCAGGACCTGGAAGACTTGCTGTGATAAATGGAACCATGAATTCTGCTGTCTACCAAAAAATCCTGAAGGAGAATGTCCGGCCATCTGTTTCTGACCTCAAGCTGAAGCGAACTTGGGTTCTGCAGCAGGACAATGATCCAAAACACAGCAGCAAGTCCACCTCTGAATGGCTGAAGAAAAACAAAATGAAGACTTTGGAGTGGCCTAGTCAAAGTCCTGACCTCAATCCCATTGAGATGCTGTGGCATGACCTTAAAAAGGTGGTTCATGCTCGAAAACCCTCCAATGTGGCTGAATTACAACAATTCTGCAAAGATGAGTGGGCCAAAATTCCTCCACAGCGCTGTAACAGACTCAGTGCAAGTTATGGAAAACGCTTGATCGCAGTTGTTGCTGCTAAGGGTGGACCAACCAGTTATTAGGCTTAGGGGGCAAATACTTTTTCACACAGGGCCATGTAGTTTTGGATTTTGTTTTCCCTTAATAATAAAAACCTTAAAATGTGACAAACATGCAAAAAAATAAGAAATCAGGAAGGGGGCCAACACTTTTTCACACCACTATATATATATATATATCTTCTTCTTCTTCTTTCGGCTTCTCCCTTCAGGGGTCGCCACAGCGAATCATCTCTCTCCACCTATCCCTATCTTCTGCATCCTCAACCCTTGCACCCACTAGCTTCATATCCTCATTAATTACATCCATATACCTCCTCTTTGGCCTTCCTCTTTGCCTCCTGCCTGGCAGCTTCATGTCCAACATTCTCCTACCAATATACTCACTCTCCCTCCTCTGAACATGTCCAAACCATCTTAATCTGGCCTCCCTAACTTTGTCCCCCAAACGTCCAACATGAGCTGTCCCTCTGATGTACTCGTTCCTAATCCTGTCCAACCTTGTCACTCCCAAAGAGAACCTCAACATCTTCAGCTCTGCTACCTCTAGCTCTGACTCCTGTCTCTTCCTCAGTGACACTGTCTCTAAACCATACAGCATGGCCGGTCTCACCACTGTCCTGTACACCTTCCCCTTGATTCTCGCTGATATTTTCTGATCACACAGAACTCCCGACACCTTTCTCCACCCATTCCAACCTGCCTGCACTTGCTTCTTTACCTCTTTCCCACACTCTCCATTACTCTGGACTGTTGACCCCAAGTACTTAAACTCCTGTACCTTCTTCACCTCTTCACCCTGTAACCTTACTGTTCCACTTCCCTCCCTTTCATTCACACACATGTACTCAGTCTTACTACGACTGACTTTCATCCCTCTTCTCTCCAGCGCAAACCTCCACCTCTCCAGGTTTTCCTCCACCTGCTCCCTACTCTCACTACAGATCACAATGTCATCTGCAAACATCATTGTCCAAGGAGACTCCTGTCTGACCTCCTCTGACAACTGGTCCATCACTATAGCAAACAGGAAGGGGCTCAGAGCCGATCCCTGATGCAGTCCCACCTCCACATTGAACTCCTCTGTCTGACCTACAGCACACCTCACCACTGTCCTGCTCCTCTCATACATGTCCTGCACCACTCTGACATACTTCTCTGCTACTCCTGACTTCCTCATACAGTACCACAGCTCTTCTCTTGGCACCCTGTCATACGCTTTCTCCAAGTCTACAAACACACAGTGCAACTCCCTCTGACCATCCCTATACTTCTCCATCAAAATTCTCAGAGCAAAAATTGCATCTGTTGTGCTCTTTCTGGGCATGAAGCCATACTGCTGCTCACAAATTTCCACAACCTTCCTTAACCTAGCTTCCACTACTCTTTCCCATAGCTTCATTGTATGGCTCATCAACTTTATCCCCCTATAGTTACTGCAACTCTGCACGTCACCCTTATTCTTAAAGATCGGCACTAACACACTTCTTCTCCATTCCTCAGGCATCCTCTCACCCTCTAAAACCCTGTTGAACAAATTAGCTAAAAATTCCACTGCTGCCTCTCCCAAACACTTCCAGACCTCCACCGGGATGTCATCAGGACCAACTGCCTTCCCACTTTTCATCCTCTTCAAAGCCTTCCTGACTTCATCCTTTCTAATCTTATCTACTTTCTGTTCCACAGAGTTCACCTCTTCTACTCTTTTTTCCCTCTCATTTTCCTCATTCATCAGCTCCTCAAAGTATTCCTTCCATCTCCTCTGTACACTCTCCTCACTTGTGAGCACCCTTCCATCTCTATCCTTAATAACTCTAACTTGCTGCACATCCTTCCCATCTCGATCCCTCTGCCTAGCTAACCTGTAGAAGTCCTTCTCTCCTTCTCTAGTGTCTAACCTAGTGTACAACTCGTCATATGCCTTCTGCTTGGCCTTAGACACCTCCCTCTTCACTCTGCGCTGTAACTCCTTGTATTCCTGTCTGTTCTCTTCAGTCCTGTCCATGTCCCACTTCTTCTTGGCTAACCTCTTCCTCTGGATACTATCCTGAACTTCCTCATTCCACCACCAAGTCTCCTTATCTTCTTTCCTCCTTCCAGATGACACACCCAGCACCTTTCTCCCTGTCTCCCTGATCACTTCTGTTGTAGTTTCCCAGTCATCTGGCAGCACTACCTGACCACCCAGAGCCTGCCTCAACTTCTTTCTAAATTCCTCACAACATTCCTCCTTTTTCAGCTTCCACCACTTGGTTTTCTTCTCTATCTCTGACCTCTTCTTCTTACAGACCATCAGAGTCATCCTACACACCACCATCCTATGCTGTCTGGCTACACTCTCTCCCACTACCACTTTACAGTCACTAATCTCTTTCAGATTGCCTCTTCTACATAGGATGTAGTCTACCTGTGTGCTCCTACCTCCACTCTTGTAAGTCACTCTATGCTCCTCCCTCTTCTGAAAATAAGTGTTAACCACACCCATGTCCATCCTCTTAGCAAAGTCCACTACCATCTGTCCTTCAAGGTTCCTTTCCTTAACTCCAAACTTGCCCATCACCTCCTCATCACCTGTGTTCCCCTCACCAACATGTCCATTAAAATCCGCTCCTATCACCACTCTCTCACCCGTGGGAATACTCTCCATCACCTCATCTAATTCACTCCAGAATCTCTCTTTCTCCTCTAACTCACAACCTACCTGTGGGGCATAACCACTAACAACATTCAACATCACCCCTTCAATCTCTAACTTCAGACTCATCACCCTGTCTGACACTCTCTTCACCTCCAGGACATTCCTCACAAACTCCTCCTTCAGGACCACACCTACCCCATTTCTCTTACTATCCACACCATAATAAAACAGCTTGAATCCTGCTCCTATACTACGAGCCTTGCTACCCTTCCACCTGGTCTCCTGTACACACAGTATATCCACCTTCCTTCTCTCCATCATATCAGCCAGCTCTCTACCTTTCCCTGTCATAGTACCAACATTCAGAGTTCCTATTCTCAGTCCTACACTCTTACCTTTCCTCTTCTCTCTCTGTCTGCGCACTCTCCTCCCTCCTCTACTTCTTCGACCAACAGTAGCCCAATTTCCACCGGCGCCCTGTAGGTCAACGGCGCCGATGGCGGTCGTTGTTAACCCGGGCCTCGACCGATCCGGTATGAAATTCGTACTGACGATTCGCATGGTTAAATTTGGCAATGTTTTACGCCGGATGCCCTTCCTGACGCAACCCTCTCTATTTATCCGGGCTTGGGACCGGCACAGAAGTCACTGGACTGTGACCCCCATGGCTAGATTATATATATATATATATATATATATATATATATATATATATATATATATATATATATATATATATATATACGGCGTGTGTGTGTGTGTGTGTGTGTGTGTGTGTGTTACTCAGTAAAGCAGTGAGCAGCAGTTATGATCCAGTTTGGGGAAATTATCGCCCCCCCACACATGTGCTGGCCCCTCCACTGCAGGCTGGCCTGCCATGCCCATTGGCCCTGCTGAGCCACGGTCCCGCCCACGATCCGCTCCAAAACCTCGACTGGACCAGTGCAGTCTGGGAAAACACACGTACACAAACACTGTTTACTCTCTCTTTTATATAAACTGTGCTGTAGTGCTGAGAATGAAGTGTACACTACCTGAGGAAGTGGTCAGAGTTTGATTAACAGGAAGTTCAAGTGAGTATGAAGGCACTGACATCAGGCTGCAGTTCCATTTTCTGTCACAGGAACTACTGTTGTTTCTCATTTTCATCGGGAAAGACACAAACCTGACTAACAGGGACAGAAATACTAGATATCAGCTCAGTCCCAAATCATTGCTCCTCTTACAGTTATTATTAATTATGAATACAAAGGCAATGAATATTTTTGTTAATGTATAAATATACACCAGTCAGCCATAACACTGTGAGCAGTGAGAGGTGAAGTGAATAAGACTGATGATCTCCTCATCATGGCACCTGTTAGTGGGTGGGATATATTAGGCAGCAAGTGAACATTTTGTCCTCAAAGTTGATGTGTTAGAAGCAGGAAAAATGGACAAGCATAAGGATTTGAGCGAGTTTGACGAAGGGCCAAATTGTGATGGCTAGACCACTGGATCAGAACATCTCCAAAACTGCAGCTCTTGTGGGGTGTTCCCGGTCTGCAGTGGTCAGTATCTATCAAAAGTGGTCCAAGGAAGGAACAGTGGTGACCCGGAGACAGGGTCATGGGCGACCGAGGCTCAATGATGCACGTGGGGAGAGAAGACTGGCCCGTGTGGTCCGATCCAACAGACGAGCTACTGTTGCTCATATTGCTGAAGAAGTTAATGCTGGTTCTGATAGAAAGGTGTCAGAATACACAGTGCAGCACAGTTTGTTGAGTATGGAGCCGCATAGCCGCAGACCAGTCAGGGTGCCCATGCTGACCCCTGTGCACCACCAAAAGCACCAACAATGGGCACATGAGCATCAGAACTGGACCATGGAGCAATGGAAGAAGGTGGCCTGGTCTGATGAATCATTTTTTCTTTTACATCACGTGGATGGCCGGGTGTGTGTGCATCACTGACCTGGGGAACACATGGCACCAGGATGCACTATGGGAAGAAGGCGAGCCGGCGGAGACAGTGTCCTGCTTTGGTCAGTGTTCTTCTGGGAAACCTTGGGTCCTGCCATCCATGTGGATGTAACTTTGGCATGTAGCACCTACCTAAGCATTGTTGCAGACCATGTAAGTTCCATCCATGGAGACCCCACCTCGCAACTTACAGGACTTAAAGGATCTGCTGCTTACATCTTGGTGCCAGATACCACAGCACACCTTCAGGGATCTAGTGGAGTCCATGCCTTGACGGGTGAGGGCTGTTTTGACAGCAAAAGGGGGACCAACACAATATTAGGCAGGTGGTCATAATGTTATGGCTGATCAGTGTAAATAATTCCATATATAAACTCTATAACAATCAATATGTTGTGATTTTAATGCTAATACACCACAGACTGTACTGAATATGGGATTTTTGAAATGGAGAAGGTGATTATAATTCTTAAATAATGTGTTTACCTGTAATGATGATGATGATGATGATGATGATGACGATGATGAAGAATGCAATCAGAGCTGTAATTAATGCCAAGCGAGATGGACACGCAGGCCACAGTCTGAACACACACACAGCTGGACAGGAAAACATTAGACTCTTATTTATTTATCTATTTATTCATCCAGTTATTGCTGTCTGCTTGTGAACTCAGGTAATGGTGATTAGGTAAAGTACCTGACCCTTCATCAGCAGCTCCTTTACACAGATCAGCACCACCCACTGGGTCAAGGTCAAAGGTCATCTGCTGAGGATGGAGGGATTCACCAGACAAATGCAGCTGAAGCGTAGGCTGTCTGTCTAGAGCACACTGAGAGGTGGTGGTGGTTGGAGAATTGAGGATAGAAGTGGGGTGGGGCATGAGGGCAGGGCTTTCAGGGGGAAGTGGGAGGGGCAGTGGCATTGTGGCAGAGGAATTCTGGTAGGTGGGATTTATTGACAGAGTAGAGGGAAGTGTTAGAGTCCATGGGAATGTGTGAGGGGATGGGGTTGTGTGAAGGGGTGGAGCTGTGCGAGGGGGTGGGGATGTGTGAGGAGGTGGGGCTGCGTGAGGGGGTGGGGCTGTGTGAGGGGGTGGAGCTGTGTGAGGGGGTGGGGATGTGTGAGGAAGTGGGGCTGCATGAGGGGGTGGGGCTGTGTGAGGGGGTGGAGCTGTGTGAGGGGGTGGGGATGTGTGAGGAGGTGGGGCTGCGTGAGGGGGTGGAGATGTGTGAGGGGGTGGGGCTGTGTGAATGGGTGGAGATGTTTGAGGGGGTGGGGATATGTGAGGAGGTGGAGCTGTGTCTGGAGCTAAATCGGAGGCGTTTGTAAGAGAAGGGGTAAATATGGGCGTGGTCATGTCTTCTGGTGAAGGCAGAGCTGTATTTAAAGCTACAGTCATGGACAGAGGTTCGTCTGTTGGTGAAGGTGAGGATATAAGTACAGATACAGATAAATTTGAAGGAGGGGCTGGTTTTGGGGGTGGGGCTTCAGTCTGAAGAAAGAAATAATTTATATCCATTTATGTTCAACAAAATCAATAGAAATATAAAGATTTTTAAAAAACTTTAGCTACAATTTTAAAATATTATTTAAATACCTACATCATCCTTTAATTTTTATTTTCAGTGTTCATTTTTATCTGTTTAGTCGTTTAATCTAGTTTTATATTTTAATATGTAATTTCTAATAAAATAGATTTTTATAATATACACAGATTTACATTTCAGTTTCATTTCATTCTAGTTAAAAGTAATCACACACACATGCAGTGATTATTTGATGATTTTGTAATTAGATTAATAAATTTGTACAGTGTTTGTGTTAATTCTGTCCCCATTGACCCAGCATACTCTGTATGTGAAACCTTATATGGTGCTGGTTTCCTGTTGTGTGGCTCGGGTACCTCCTTCACAAACTCTCATTTCAGAATGTTTAAATCCTAAGTGTGGATAGTTTTACACTTGTACAGCCTTCACACTACACTGCGACTGTGATTATTTCTTAATTCTTATTAGTAAGATTTCAGGCACTAAAAACTTGAGGGTTTCATAGCAAACCATACATTGAGTGGATGCTAAGGCAGGTAACAGAGCTGTACAGTAAAGCAGTGTGTGTGTATGTGTGTGTGTGTGTGTGTGAGTGTGTGTGTGTGTGTGTGTGTGTGTGTGTGTGTGTGTGTGTGTACATGCAGCCCACACACTGTGAGAAAAATGAGTGCGTACAGAGACAACAGTAAATTAGTATTTTATACTTCAGTAAGCTCAGGGTCACAGAACACACTTCACAATAATGCTGAAATATTAAAGTACACAGTCTCAGATCTTTATTTGACTAACTAACTAAGTAGATAGATAGATAGATAGATAGATAGATAGATAGATAGATAGATAGATAGATAGATAGATAGATAGATAGATAGAACGTGCAGGCTGAAAAATGTTCTGAAATTCAAACTGAAAATGAATTTGAATTGAATTCAGGGTGAGTTTACCTGCAGCATCACGAATAGCTCTGCACCGCACAGGTGTGTGTGTGTGTGTGTGTGTGTGTGTGTGTGTGTGTGTGTGTGTGTGTGTGTGTGTGTGTTCTTCTGAGAAGATTCCCAATTGAGTCTGTGAGTTTTTACAAAATCCTCTGAAATGCACCTTGAAGACAAAAATCCACCTTAAAGACAAATAAAATGCCAGCTGTCTCACTCCCAGGGCTATCACACATTACTCAAAGTTCTTCAGTTCTCTCTCTCTCTCTCTCTCTCTCTCTCTCTCTCTCTCTCTCTCTCTCTCTCTCTTTTCTAGATATATATGTATATCCCAAAATGCACTGCTCCCAGTCATCCTTCCATCCTCTCCTTGCCTCATCCTATCTATCTCCATGTCCTGTCTGTATGTGTAACAGAGCTCTTTGTGTGTGTAACAGAGAGCTGTGCTTTACACACTAAAATATTCATGAGTGAAGGTCAGTGTGTGTGGATGTGTGGATCATGTACGTGCTCGATGGACTCAAAGCTCTTACAAAGACCCTCAGTTACGGAACATCCACAGTCTCAGTGTTTGAGGTTTTTTATGTTGTTAGTTTTTTTCTTGTAAAGCAGCAGATCTGGAAGGTTCATGGTCATAGAGTGTTTGGTGTACTGGGATGTTTGGTTGCATTACCACCCTCACATGGTCACTCAGGTTTGCTGACTGTGAAGTGGCTGGACGCTTCATGTCCCAGGAAGCCCTCATGTCTCTCACCTTCTGGCTCTCCTTTTAGTTATGATGTCATAGCTAGTCTTTCCCGAGTCCCTGACCATGCACTTTACACATAATCTACATTGTTGTTAACTATTACTTAATCATACCTAATATTCTGTAATCCCTCGCTGTTGCTGAACAAAGGCTAGTGTAAACTTTGCCATGAAATGACCGTGGCTTTTGTGACCCTAAAGACTGCACTCACTGAAAACGTCACTTTTTTTAGAGGCTCTAAATTCTAATGGAGTACAAATGCTTGCGCTGAAGAAAATTTCAACACACAGTATTGCTTGGTCACTTTGTGTTTAGTCCACAACAATCAGTAACACTGCATGTGATGGCCACATAAGCACTTTATAACACAAGCATAAGCAAATAATAGACTAAAGTGAATAACAGCGTAATACACTGAGTGTACTTCAGCGAGGGAGCAAGAGAAACACAGAAACTTTGTTTAAAATTCTCAACACCTTTACTCTTTAATAGCACTGATTAACAAGAAGCCTTTATTATTGTCACAGATACATTACAGCACAGTGAAGTTCTCTCTTATCATATCCCAACTGTGGGGTCAGAGCGCAGGGTCAGCCATGATGCAGCACCCCTGGAGCAGAGAGGGTTAAGGGCCCTTGCTCAGGGGCCCAACTATGGCGGTGCTTGAACCCTGAACAACAACCCAGAGCCTTAACCACTTGGGCCACCACTGACCCATAGCAAATATTAGAAATAAAATACAGAAGTAAAATGCCTCACACGGGCTGGACGTCAGCTTTACTACCGGCAGCAGCACTGAGGAACATGCATTTAAGCATCTCTCTCCCGTACACACACACACACACACACACTCTCTCTCTCTCTCTTCATTTGAAGCAAACCACAGCTCAATAATCAAAAGGAAATAATATTAATTTCTTGACACAGGACTTTAATACAGATATTAATCATTTATAATGAAACATTATTTTATTAACACAGAAATGTAAACCCAGTGTATGTGTTCATAAACATAACTTTATTAATTTGAGAGAACTACACCTACACTCTAAAATTATTCATTAGAAATTAAACAGAATCCATAACACAAACAAACACACTGAACTTAAATGTAAACAACTTTAAATCTAATAATTATCATTAACATGAAGAATAAACAATCTGATGTTTGGGTTGCATCAGAGAAACAGATAAATACACACACACACACACACACACACACACACACCATTCCGCCACTAATTACATAACACTTCATCACACACACACATCCCTGTTGTAGAAAAAAGCTTAAACAAGCCGCAATGAAGTGGAGGGAGGAGGAGTGGGTTTGAGACGAGGCCAAGCAGGATGACTGTTTTATTCTATTAAAACACCAGTGCCTGATGATGTCAGAACATGTGTGTGTGTGTGTGTGTGTGTGTGTATAAGGTAACACAAAGACATTAAGATGAAGAATGTGATGCTTCTAAAAATTATTCCCTTACCCCCTCACCACAGTGTAGGGGGTGTGTTCAGGGCACCACAGTGTAGGGGGTGTGTTCAGGGCACCACAGTGTAGGGGGTGTGTTCAGGGCACTACAGTGTAGGGCGTGTGTTCAGGGCACTACAGTGTAGGGCGTGTGTTCAGGGCACTACAGTGTAGGGCGTGTGTTCAGGGCACTACAGTGTAGGGGGTGTGTTCAGGGCACCACAGTGTAGGGGGTGTGTTCAGGGCACTACAGTGTAGGGCGTGTGTTCAGGGCACTACAGTGTAGGGCGTGTGTTCAGGGCACTACAGTGTAGGGCGTGTGTTCAGGGCACTACAGTGTAGGGCGTGTGTTCAGGGCACTACAGTGTAGGGCGTGTGTTCAGGGCACTACAGTGTAGGGGGTGTGTTCAGGGCACTACAGTGTAGGGGGTGTGTTCAGGGCACTACAGTGTAGGGCGTGTGTTCAGGGCACTACAGTGTAGGGCGTGTGTTCAGGGCACTACAGTGTAGGGCGTGTGTTCAGGGCACTACAGTGTAGGGGGTGTGTTCAGGGCACTACAGTGTAGGGCGTGTGTTCAGGGCACTACAGTGTAGGGGGTGTGTTCAGGGCACTACAGTGTAGGGGGTGTGTTCAGGGCACTACAGTGTAGGGCGTGTGTTCAGGGCACCACAGTGTAGGGCGTGTGTTCAGGGCACTACAGTGTAGGGCGTGTGTTCAGGGCACCACAGTGTAGGGCGTGTGTTCAGGGCACCACAGTGTAGGGCGTGTGTTCAGGGCACTACAGTGTAGGGCGTGTGTTCAGGGCACTACAGTGTAGGGCGTGTGTTCAGGGCACTACAGTGTAGGGGGTGTGTTCAGGGCACTACAGTGTAGGGCGTGTGTTCAGGGCACTACAGTGTAGGGCGTGTGTTCAGGGCACTACAGTGTAGGGGGTGTGTTCAGGGCACTACAGTGTAGGGCGTGTGTTCAGGGCACTACAGTGTAGGGCGTGTGTTCAGGGCACTACAGTGTAGGGCGTGTGTTCAGGGCACTACAGTGTAGGGCGTGTGTTCAGGGCACTACAGTGTAGGGCGTGTGTTCAGGGCACTACAGTGTAGGGCGTGTGTTCAGGGCACTACAGTGTAGGGTTGGTAGGGTAACATCTTCTGCCTATCATTAATAGCAAAAATCCATGTGGGCTTCACAAAACTCAGATTCTCATTCTCCATCAGAGCCTGAGAGAGAGAGAGACAGAGAGAGAGACAGTGGGAGGGGGAGAGAGAGAGAGAGAGAGAGAGAGAGAGAGAGAGAGAGAGAGAGAGAGACAGTGGGAGGGAGAGAGAGAGAGAGAGAGACAGTGGGAGGGAGAGAGAGAGAGAGAGAGACAGTGGGAGGGAGAGAGAGAGAGAGAGACAGTGGGAGGGAGAGAGAGAGAGACAGTGGGAGGGAGAGAGAGAGAGAGAGAGACAGTGGGAGGGAGAGAGAGAGAGAGAGAGACAGTGGGAGGGAGAGAGAGAGAGAGAGACAGTGGGAGGGAGAGAGAGAGAGACAGTGGGAGGGAGAGAGAGAGAGAGAGAGACAGTGGGAGGGAGAGAGAGAGAGAGAGACAGTGGGAGGGAGAGAGAGAGAGAGAGAGAGAGAGAAAAACAATTCATTTGTCTGTATTTTTTCTGTCTGTAATATGGCTATAGATATGCTGATGAGCCAAAACATTCTGATCGCCTGATTATATATATATATAAATACTTTTGGTCCAGCGCTGACCGCGACTCACCCCCACACCTGTCCATTTCTCACAGATCCAACCCAGGCACCATTGTTATGGGATAATCTGCATGATGTGTTTGATGTGAAAGCTCAGAATCTTTCGGCTCATCAGTGCATGTGCAGATACTCACGTCCTCGAAGGTGTCGTCCCATCCCTGACTGGTGACCACAAACTGGACCTTCTCATTCATGTAGTCCTCCACAACGCTGACACGCACACACACACACACAGATGTTTATTGAAACTCAATAATTCAGTATAATTTGTGATTTATTGTTGTATAATAATTATTGTAATGTATTTATTTCTCTCTCACCCGTTAAAGGCTATGATGTAGCGCTGCAGCAAGCGTCTCTGGTTCTCCGCAAATTTCCCATAAAGATAAAAACACTTTCCTGTCAGAAAGTCTGAGAGAGAGAGAGAGAGAGAGAGAGAGAGAGAGAGAGAGAGAGAGAGAGAGAGAGAGAGTTATACATATCTCCGGGAACTGTACCCAGACTGGACCATTCATGTTTCTTTCAAGTTCCTATTCTCACACACACACACACACACACACACACACACACACACACACACACACACACCACACACACCTGGTAGCTCCGGTATGGGTTTGTCTTCCTCTTCTTCTGCATCTGTGTTCTCATCTGTTGAGCCTCCATACGGGTCATCTTCTATCTCCTGTCCTTCCTTCTCTTCTCTCTTCTTCTCCACTCTGACAGACACACACACACACACACACACACACACACACACACACACCACCCCATGCAGTTACCATGCATCACTGACTAATTATCACAGGAAACCTTTGTGCGGATGAGTCAAAACCGCTGCATAAACAAATCCTGTTTATTTACCTTCTCAGCTCATCCTCAGTGTCCATGCCTGATACATCATCATCTTCATCATCTTGCTCTTCACACACGCAGACACACGCGCACACACACACACACACACACACACAGTCTTCAAACTTAGAGGATGGTGGCCATTTAGTATATTTATGATTTATTATGACAAACTCAATTTATTCAGAACACCAAAGTTACAAAATAAATAACTTCAGGTTCTGTTCACGTAAGCCTCCTGATCCTTTCACTCTGTTCACACTGAAACGCCTTCACATTCATTACTTTTCAATGTGGGGTGTGTGTGTGTGTGTGTGTGTGTGTGTGTATGCATTATTGTATGAATAAAAAAGGCTGTATGAGTTTTAGTGCACAAGTTCACCTCGCTCGTCCGTCGATACATCTCGCCTCTCCTCTTTCACAGATTTTGTGGAGGTGCTGTGTCTCTTTTCAGGACTCTTCTGAAACAAGACGTTTCACACACACACACACACACACACACACACACACACACACACACAGAGTGACATAGAGATCATATTTGAGGTGTTTCTGTAAGTCATAACTCCAAGGTTATGAGATTTTATTGAGAGTTGCTGAAGAGGGACTGAGGGAAAGAGAGAGAGAGAGAGAGAGAGAGAGAGAGAATGAGAGTGTGAGAGATGGATAGAAGGAGAGAGGGAGAGAGAAAGAGAGAGAAAGAGAGTGAGTGAGTGTATAAGGGAGAGAGAGAGAATAATTAGTCATTAGGACTGATTGAGATGATCTCTGTACAGGTGACAGAACGTGGTGAGTCTTCACCAGGTAAACATCATAACGCTGAAACAGCTGTTTCCACACACTGGCACTTCAGGTCATATGACCATAAGGCTCTGTCATGTGTCCAATGGCTGGAAACTCAGCAACGTTCCCAAACTCCCAGAAACATCACTTCTCTGACGCATCATTTTAACCCTAGTTTATATTTCACTCTTCTGTTTAAACGAGAGACGATGGAGAAGAGTCAGAACTTCCTCCGCCATGTCAGTTCAGATGGAGATGTGGATCATCTAGGGATATTTCTACCTCTCAGTTTATAGAAGATACAGTACAGAGTAATATGTATAGATGCGTAAATAGACTAAAAGCCCAAAGTATAAAATGTTTATTATACAGTATATTTTATTACTTTTCTTTTGCCCTGCTCGTTTGTCTGCTCCTCAGCAGCGATGTCCTCCACCTCATCCTCTGAGCTCGACTCTGCTCCATCAATCAGATAGCTGCAGAGAGATATACACATCATCACTCCTAATAATCATTAATAATAATACAAGAAACAAGTATAACACTTACACTTCTATATGGTCCAAAACACTCAATATACACACAGACCATTCACTGTGCTGTGTGTGTGTGTGTGTGTGCTGTGTGTGTTAGACATTTATCTTCAAAAGACGTGACTACCTTAATTACTCATTATAAACACAGCTTTTAAATACTGAATATATTCTCTCTCTCTCTCACACACACATACACACACACCAGATCGAATATTAAGATATTAATATTAAAAAGTGTCGGAGTTGGTCATAAATATCTGTACAGTGAACACACACACCGTTTGTAGGAGATTTTCTGTTTCCTCTTGTGACAGTCGATCACCCATTCCTTCCGAACTATCAGTCCCCCTGCTGCCTTCACCTGACTGTACTTAGGGGTGTTAGCAAAGGCACATCTACACACACACACACACACACACAGGTTTCACTCTATTTTTCTACTTTATTTCCAGTGCTGTACATGAGGCGAATGTGTGTATTTGTTTGTTGTACATGAGGTGAGTGGAGTCACTGGTCCAGTCCGGTCGGTACCGCGCCCCCATGGACAGAGCCTTGTCTCTGAGTTCTCCACGGAACGGGTTCTGAAATCCACTCAGCACAAACACTACGCCCTCCATGATTCGGCTGAAGGGGACCGGCTCTGAGGCCAGGGGGCGTGACTTCACAGAGGATTTCTGCACCGGGGACTTCTGGGAACTGGACACTGGACAAGGACAGATTTATCAAAGCATTTTTCCCCTCATCCTTATTCTCTTTATTTATCCCCCATTCATCTCTCTATTTACAGTATAATCAATAACATGGTGTAACACTGTGTGTGTGTGTACAGACCCGTTTTTGTGCTGGTGGAGGTGTGTGTGTGTTCAGCACTCTGTGTAATGTGTTTGGGTGGAGGCGTGTGTTTCTTGGCAGGGGGAGGCGGGGCATCCTGCCTCTCTTTACTGAACTCAAACTTTCTCTTCACAGCAGCCTGCAGTGGGTGTGGGAGAGAACGAACACACACACATGCACGCACACGCACACCTTTGCGTTGACATTTTAGCATGACAAATGCATGTAAACATGAGAAGTGCGTGATGACTGATGGACCCCTATAAAGGGGCGGGACCAGTGATCACAGGTACCTGTGGTGAGCTGGTGGGGGCGGAGCTTGATGTTGATGGCTCTGTCTGTAGTGCCGCTGATGCATAACTCAGTGTAGTGTTTTTAGGAGAAACTGGATAAAAATAAAGCACCACACATTACACACTAAATCACAGATAAATCACATGATTAAACACCTTAATGTTGTAATAATCTCACATTTCACTCCTGAGCTGTCTTTATTCTCCCGGTTCAGGAACAGACTCCCTGGCTGTAGGTTTGACCCAGACGACTGAGACTCATCCTTCAACCGGAACTGACCCAGTTTAGTCAACTTCTACCACAACACAACACAAACCACACCACATAATACAACACACACCCATCCACCAGGAAATCACAACACACTGACGCTCCACTTCACTACAGTTGTCTTTATTACTTTGGGACTCTCAGATGAAGAAAAAGTCAGAGTGAGAGTCACGGTTCGAATGAGTTTCTGAAACTCAGAGGGGGTGTTACTGTGTGTGTGATGTACCTCAAAATCCTGGTCTTTGATGGAGGTTGAGTGTCCAATGAGTATTTCAATGAAGACAAACACCCACCTGCCCCTGACCTGTGTGTGTGTGTGTGTGTGTACTCACAGGTGGTGTAGCAGCAGGTGTGTCGTTATCTGGTGGAGAGTGAAACTTTATAAACGCCACTCCATATGCAATGCTCTGCACGTGCACACACACACACAAATTACTACAATCACACAGAGAAATAGACAAAGCCAGAGACAAAGAGAGAGAGTTAGAGAGTGAGAGGTGTGTAACCTTATTGTAGGGTTGTGTACAGACAATCTTCACTCTGTCCCACTTCTCCTGACTCGAGCTCTTCACCAGCTGCTGAGGGCCGAAGAATCTCACACGGTTCAGGTTTGAATTCCCTCGACTCTCAGAGGGAGACATGAATGATGAGGTCACCAACAACACCTTTACACACACACACACACACACACACACACACACAGAAAATCACAACACTTCGTTATTACTTTGGGACTCTCAGATGAAGAAAAAGTCAGAGTGAGAGTCACGGTTCGAATGAGTTTCTGAATCTCAGAGGGTGTGTTACTGTGTGTGTGACGTACCTCAAAATCCTGGTCTTTGGTGGAGGTTGAGTGTCCAACGAGTATTTCAATGAAGGCTGATCCTTCGTTCCCAATGTCAATACTGTGGACCTGCTCCTCCTTCTCAAACTGACCAAACACCAACAACATCCACAAAATTAACACCATCACTAACCCAAACATCACCATTGTTACCGTGAAAAAAAACCACCATGAACACCTCGATTAGATAAGACAGACAGTTGTACCTGCAGGATGACCGAAACCTGCTTCTCTCCGGGACGAGCAGATTTCCACTTCCTGTACGTCTCTGAGCTCAAAAGGTTATCTGCTTTGTGTGTCTGTACAGGGAGAGAGAGAGGGAGAGAGAGAGAGAGAGAGAGAGAGAGAGAGAGAGAGAGATCAGGGACAGGAGCTGGCCTGTGACAGGAAACAGGAAGTGGGAAGGATGTTATACTCACACTGTCCTCACTGCTGCAGGACACCACGTGTTTCAGTTTAATCTCAGGCATCTCCTTCCTCACGTCCTGATCAACTCTGAGACACAGTGAGGGTTTAGGGAAGGAACTGTAGTGCACTCCTGGGAGAAAGGTGCACAAAAAGATAAATGAGCTCTTCACTTTGAATTAGTTATACGACTTCTAGTTTCATTTAAACAAGAATTTTAAACAAAAGACTTAAAAACAAAAGTTAAAAACATTCTCAACGAAAAGCTAACATAACTCACATAAATATAGAATTATGTTTATAACTTATGTGAACTAAATATACACAACACACTCCCAAACTGTCTCAGTTTAAATCTGATTTAATTCGATAAAGAGATAGTAAGTGTGTTAGCCTGTTAGCTTGTTAGCCTGAATGAGTTTCTTTTCTTGCTGCATAACAATACATCTCGTCATAATCAAGTTTCAACTTGCAAAGTTAATATTAAATATTTAAATTAAATGTCTACTTACATACAACAGAACCGATTCCCCAAAAATTCTCCGAAAATTTGCAGATCGGAATTATCTATATTTAAAAACTGCCCTTTACGCCACAGAGTGAAAACGCTGGACTGTTTATTTTCTTCCCCAACCGTATTACAACAAGCCCCGCCCTCCTCAACTAGGATTGGCTAATGTAGGAAAATCTCGCTATTGAATTGACGGTACACTCAAAAATGCGAGATATTGACCAATTACAGCGAAGGGGGCGTAATTTTCCGAATAGAGGTTGGAAAAAAACAGACCGCTAATACTCGTTCTTCTTTTGCGGTTATTACGTATTTTCCGTTTTGTCAGCTTCTTTCCCAAGCCTTTTCCGTCCTCTAGTGGAAGCACAGTGGTAGGTTTCTCGCCTATCATGCGGAAGGCCCGGGTTCGATTCCCAGCCACTGGATGCAGTGCCGGTCCCAAGCCCGGAAAAATGGGAGGGTTGCGTCAGGAAGGGCATCCGGCGTAAAACATTTGCAAAGTTGATGTGCGGACCAGTTGGTCCGCTGTGGCGACCCCGAACAGGGAGCAGCCGAAAGCATTAACTTAACTTAAGTGGAAGCACAAAAAAAATCACCCATTTTAATCTAAAGATTTAAAACGGTTCAGGTGATGATTCAGACACGTGACTTCAGATGTTCGGGTTATAAAGGTTTATTTAAAGGCGCGCAGAGGATTTACAGCGAACTAAAACTTACACAGAGAGTTTTATTTAACAAAATCTGTTCCTTGGTTCAGAACATAACTTTAGTGTATCAGGTTTATTGAGACTCACTCAGTTTGATTCAGTATACACTGAGAGAAAATTACAAACATTAATAATGACGTTATCTTCTTCTTCTTCTTCTTCTTCTTCTTCTTCTTCTTCTTCTTCTTCTTCTTCTTTAGGCTTTTCCCTTCAGGGGTCTCCACAGCGAATCATCTCTCTCCACCTATCCCTATCTTCTGCATCCTCAACCCTTGCACCCACTAGCTTCATATCCTCATTAATTCCATCCATATACCTCCTCTTTGGCCTTCCTCTTTGCCTCCTGCCTGGCAGCTCCATGTCCAACATTCTCCTACCAATATACTCACTCTCCCTCCTCTGAACATGTCCAAACCATCTTAATCTGTCCTCCCTAACTTTGTCCCCCAAACGTCCAACATGAGCTGTCCCTCTGATGTACTCGTTCCTAATCCTGTCCAATCTTGTCACTCCCAAAGAGAACCTCAACATCTTCAGCTCTGCTACCTCTAGCTCTGACTCCTGTCTCTTCCTCAGTGACACTGTCTCTAAAACATACAGCATGGCCAGTCTCACCACTGTCCTGTACACCTTCCCCTTGATTCTCGCTGATATTTTCCTCTCACACAGAACTCCCGACACCTTTCTCCACCCATTCCAACCTGCCTGCACTCGCTTCTTTACCTCTTTCCCACACTCTCCATTACTCTGGACTGTTGACCCCAAGTACTTAAACTCCTGTACCTTCTTCACCTCTTCACCCTGTAACCTTACTGTTCCACTTCCCTCCCTTTCATTCACACACATGTACTCAGTCTTACTACCACTGACTTTCATTCCTCTTCTCTCCAGCGCAAACCTCCACCTCTCCAGGTTTTCCTCCACCTGCTCCCTGCTCTCACTACAGATCACAATGTCATCTGCAAACATCATTGTCCAAGGAGACTCCTGTCTGACCTCCTCTGACAACTGGTCCATCACTATAGCAAACAGGAAGGGGCTCAGAGCCGATCCCTGATGCAGTCCCACCTCCACATTGAACTCCTCTGTCTGACCTACAGCACACCTCACCACTGTCCTGCTCCTCTCATACATGTCCTGCACCACTCTGACATACTTCTCTGCTACTCCTGACTTCCTCATACAGTACCACAGCTCTTCTCTTGGCACCTTGTCATATGCTTTCTCCAAGTCTATTTAATAATGATGTTATAAATTAGTTTATAACGAGCTTGTGATGACACTGCTGATTTCTCTCTCTCTCTCTCTCTCTCTCTCTCTCTCTCTCTCCCCCGCTCTCTCTCGCTCTCTCTCACACACACACACACACACACACACACACACACACATGCACACAGGTACATGCTGTACTTGCTGTGCTCTAAGCCAATGATCCAGACTTCCTGAGACCTTTAAAAACCTCTCAGATTCTTTAATATAGATAGACAGATCATTTCACACACATTATATTCAGCAAGATTTTATACAGATTTTAACACAAAGTTTTTCCACATAACCTTCAAACATTCATTCATCTTCAGTATGTTTTTTTTTAATATTTATTCTACTGGCATGTTTTTGGAGGAAACCAGAGAACCTGGAAGAAAGCCACATGTGGTGCTGAGACGATACACCACTACACACTGTACCACCCTGACGCCCGTGTCAAATATGAGACAGAAACAAATGACACATACCCTCAACCCCATAGAACACCTTTGGGATGAATTAGAGCGGAGACTGCGAGTCAGGCCTTCTCGTCCAACATCAGTGCCTGACCTCACAAATGCGCTTCTAGAGGAACGGTCAAAAATTCCCATAAACACACTCCTAAACCTTGTGGAAAGCCTTCCCAGAAGAGTTGAAGCTGTTATAACTGCAAAGGGCGGGACAACTCCATATTACATTCATGTGTATGTAAAGGCAGACGTCCCAGTTTTGGACTGGCTCGCAGTCTCCGCTCTAATTCATCCCAAAGGTGTTCTGTGGGGTTGAGGTCAGGACTCTGTGCAGGCCAGTCAAGTTCCTCCACACCAAACTCTCTCATCCATGTCTTTATGGACCTTGCTTTGGTCACTGGTGTGCAGTCATGTTGGAACAGGAAGGGGTCATCCCCAAACTGTTCACACAAAGCATGAAATTGTCCAAAATGTCTTGGTATGCTGAAGCATTAAGAGTTCCTTTCACTGGAACTAAGGGGCCGAGCCCAACCCCTGAAAAACAACACCTGAACTCAATGATTTGGAGGGGTGTCCCAAAACTTTTGGCAATACAGTGTAGATAGATAAATAGATAGATAGCTAGATAGATAGATAGATAGATAGATAGATAGATGGATAGATAGACGAACATGTTTCTGTGTTTATGTCATATGACAATGTTATGTGAAATTACACCTCGTCATCAGTGTTGTGGTGCTTTTACTTTTATATTGAGCAAAAATAAAAAATAAAAACAGAAAAATATAAGAAATGTTAATGCATGTTATATTAATATTTAATAAAGAGCTATTGTGTTATGAAGCTGGGGTTAGTGTTGGGGGTGTGTGAGGGTGAGGTTAGTGTTGGGGGTGTGTGAGGGTGGGGTTAGTGTTGGGGGTGTGTGAGGGTGGGGTTAGTGTTGGGGGTGTGTGAGGGTGGGGTTAGTGTTGGGGGTGTGTGAGGTTGGGGTTAGTGTTGGGGGTGTGTGAGGGTGGGGTTGGTGTTGGGGGTGTGTGAGGGTGGGGTTAGTGTTGGGGGTGTGTGAGGGTGGGGTTGGTGTTGGGGGTGTGTGAGGGTGGGGTTAGTGTTGGGGTGTATTAGTACTAATAGCATCAATTACACATACAATAAACATTACTCCATGACTGTTTTTAACACTTTCCCTTTGGAGAGTACCATTGTGCATCTGGAAATGTGCACTTGTGTACTTTAGATGATGTACGTATCAGAGTGGTCAGGGGAAGTCAATTCAAAATCAGGACAGAAAAAGTCATGGTCAGATCACTTCCACGTAAATGGCCGAGTCAGAGTCAGTGGTGAGCGACAGCTGTCTGTCTCTCTCCATCTGTTCTGCAGGAATCTGTCTGTCTCTCTCTCGTCTCTCTCGTCTGGCTCCTCTCCTCTGTCTCTTATGAGTCTGAATAACAAGTGAGAGTGTTAACAAAACACACACACACACACAAAATTGCTCTTCTTTTATGTGTGTGTGTGTGTGTGTCTGTGTGTGTGTGTATACCTGTGTTGTACGGATGAAACAAGGTGTACAGTTCTGGTAGACGAGTTGGTAGCTCCCGTTGGTGTAGATGTGTGTGACCTCAGAGCAGTTGATGTACAGAGGTGTGCGCTCCTGATACACACTCACAGAGCTGGGGTAGACATCAGGGGCACAGCCCATCCCCTGCCTCGTCCTGAGCACAGGGCAAAGCAGAGCAAAGGGTCAGGGGTCAATTAGCCCTCATTAAATGAAACTGATCATTACTGCAGGTATTCTGTCCCTTTAGTACACTCTGAAATGAGTCTCACCTTCCAGTCCTGCGACGGCACAAACACACAAACAGAGGGACTGTGATGAAGAGGAGGATGAAGAGCAAAACACTGAATCCCACCGAGATCAGAGGCTGCACGACACTATCTACACACACACACACACACACACACACACACACCTATTACACACAACATTACTGGAGACCTCCTCCTCCTCACACCAGGAACAGGGAGGAGCTGGAATTTTAAGCAGCATAAATACATGTGGCCTGAGCTATGATTTAACACTAATAATAATAATAATAATAATAATAATAATAATAATAATAATAGTGTTTGTGTTCAGTTGATTAAAGTAATTGTACCAGTGTGGTTGAATGTATGAAGGTGTTGATTAATGTTGTGCTGCAGCACAGATCTGAATATTTCCCCTTCGTTACGGTTCAACAAATTCAGTGTGTGTTAAATTCAGTGTGTGTTAAATTCAGTGTGTTAAATTCAGTGTGTCTTAAATTCAGTGTGTGTTAAATTCAGTGTGTGTTAAATTCAGTGTGTCTTAAATTCAGTGTGTGTTAAATTCAGTGTGTTAAATTCAGTGTGTTAAATTCAGTGTGTTAAATTCAGTGTGTGTTAAATTCAGTGTTAAATTCAGTGTGTATTAAATTCAGTGTGTGTTAAATTCAGTGTGTTAAATTCAGTGTGTTAAATTCAGTGTGTTAAATTCAGTGTGTCTTAAATTCAGTGTGTGTTAAACTCAGAGTGTTAAATTCAGTGTGTGTTAAATTCAGTGTGTGTTAAATTCAGTGTGTCTTAAATTCAGTGTGTGTTAAATTCAGTGTGTTAAATTCAGTGTGTTAAATTCAGTGTGTGTTAAATTCAGTGTTAAATTCAGTGTGTATTAAATTCAGTGTGTGTTAAATTCAGTGTGTTAAATTCAGTGTGTTAAATTCAGTGTGTTAAATTCAGTGTGTCTTAAATTCAGTGTGTGTTAAACTCAGAGTGTTAAATTCAGTGTGTGTTAAATTCAGTGTGTGTTAAATTCAGAGTGTTAAATTCAGTGTGTGTTAAATTCAGTGTGTGTTAAATTCAGTGTGTTAAATTCAGTGTGTTAAATTCAGTGTGTTAAATTCAGTGTGTGTTAAATTCAGAGTGTGTTAAATTCAGAGTGTGTTAAATTCAGAGTGTGTTAAATTCAGTGTGTGTTAAATTCAGAGTGTGTTAAATTCAGTGTGTTAAATTCAGTGTGTTAAATTCAGTGTGTTAAATTCAGTGTGTGTTAAATTCAGAGTGTTAAATTCAGTGTGTGTTAAATTCAGAGTGTGTTAAATTCAGTGTGTGTTAAATTCAGTGTGTGTTAAATTCAGAGTGTGTTAAATTCAGTGTGTTAAATTCAGTGTGTGTTAAATTCAGAGTGTGTGTTAAATTCAGAGTGTGTTAAATTCAGTGTGTGTTAAATTCAGAGTGTGTTAAATTCAGTGTGTTAAATTCAGTGTGTGTTAAATTCAGAGTGTTAAATTCAGTGTGTGTTAAATTCAGAGTGTTAAATTCAGTGTGTGTTAAATTCAGTGTGTGTTAAATTCAGAGTGTGTTAAATTCAGTGTGTTAAATTCAGAGTGTGTTAAATTCAGTGTGTTAAATTCAGTGTGTTAAATTCAGTGTGTTAAATTCAGTGTGTTAAATTCAGTGTGTGTTAAATTCAGAGTGTGTTAAATTCAGTGTGTTAAATTCAGTGTGTGTTAAATTCAGTGTGTTAAATTCAGTGTGTTAAATTCAGTGTGTGTTAAATTCAGAGTGTGTTAAATTCAGAGTGTGTTAAATTCAGTGTGTGTTAAATTCAGAGTGTGTTAAATTCAGTGTGTTAAATTCAGTGTGTGTTAAATTCAGTGTTTTAAATTCAGTGTGTGTTAAATTCAGTGTGTTAAATTCAGTGTGTGTTAAATTCAGTGTGTGTTAAATTCAGTGTGTTAAATTCAGTGTGTTAAATTCAGTGTGTGTTAAATTCAGAGTGTGTTAAATTCAGTGTGTTAAATTCAGTGTGTGTTAAATGTGTATTATAGTGTGTAACAGAGTGTGTTTCAGGTGTAACATTGTTTGTATCATAGTGTTTATTAATAGTGTGTATCAAGTGTGTAAAGGGGTGTTCAGTTTTGTTCAGTTGTGTATCAGAGTGTGTATCAGAGTGTAAAGTGTGTATCAGGGTGTATCAGTGTGTATCATAGTGTGTATCAGAGTGTGTATCAGAGTGTGTATCATAGTGTGTATCAGTGTGTGTAACAGTGTGTGTATCATAGTGTGTAACAGTGTGTATCATGGTGTGTAACAGAGTGTGTATCAGCATGTGTATCATAGTGTGTAACAGTGTGTATCAGCATGTGTATCATAGAGTTTATCATAGTGTGTGTATCATAGTGTGTAACAGTGTGTAACAGTGTGTATCATAGTGTGTAACAGTGTGTATCAGAGTGTGTATCAGAGTGTGTATCATAGTGTGTATCAGTGTGTGTATCATAGTGTGTAACAGTGTGTAACAGTGTGTATCATAGTGTGTAACAGTGTGTATCAGAGTGTGTATCAGAGTGTGTATCAGAGTGTGTATCAGAGTGTGTATCATAGTGTGTATCATAGTGTGTATCAGTGTGTATCAGAGTGTATATCATAGTGTGTAACAGTGTGTGTATCATAGTGTGTAACAGAGTGTATATCAGGGCGTGTGTATCATAGTGTGTATCAGAGTGTGTAACAGTGTGTATCAGAGTGTGTAACAGTGTGTATCAGTGTGTGTATCAGAGTGTGTATCAGAGTGTGTAATGGTGTATCATAGTGTGTATCATAGAGTGTATCAGAGCGTGTATCATAGTGTGTATCAGCATGTGCATCATAGTGTGTATCAGAGTGTGTAACAGTGTGTATCATAATGTGTATCAGAGTGTGTAACAGTGTGTATCAGTGTGTATCATAGTGTGTATCATAGTGTGTATCAGAGTGTGTATTACAGTGTGTATCAGTGTGTATTATAGTGTGTAACAGAGTGTGTTTCAGCGTGTAACATTGTTTGTATCATAGTGTTTATTATAGTGTGTATCACAGTGTGTAAATGTGTGTGTCAGATTGTGTGTCAGATTGTGTATCAGAGTGTGTATCAGAGTGCTTAACAGTGTGTATCTGAGGGTGTATCATAGTGTGTATCATAGTGTGTATCAGAGTGTGTATCAGAGTGTGTATCATAGTGTGTATCAGTGTGTGTAACAGTGTGTGTATCATAGTGTGTAACAGTGTGTATCATGGTGTGTAACAGAGTGTGTATCAGCATGTGTATCATAGTGTGTAACAGTGTGTATCAGCATGTGTATCATAGAGTTTATCATAGTGTGTGTATCATAGTGTGTAACAGTGTGTAACAGTGTGTATCATAGTGTGTAACAGTGTGTATCAGAGTGTGTATCAGAGTGTGTATCATAGTGTGTATCAGTGTGTGTATCATAGTGTGTAACAATGTGTAACAGTGTGTATCATAGTGTGTAACAGTGTGTATCAGAGTGTGTATCAGAGTGTGTATCATAGTGTGTATCATAGTGTGTATCACGGTGTGTATCAGAGTGTATATCATAGTGTGTAACAGTGTGTGTATCATAGTGTGTAACAGAGTGTATATCAGCGTGTGTATCATAGTGTGTATCAGAGTGTGTATCAGAGTGTGTATCTTGCTGTGTATCATAGTGTGTATCATAGTGTGTACCAGAGTGTGTAACAGTGTGTGTATCATAGTGTGTAACAGTGTGTAACAGTGTGTATTATAGTGTATCATTGTGTGTATCAGCGTGTGTATCATAGTGTGTAACAGTGTGTATCATAGTGTGCATCAGTGTGTATCATAGTGTGTATCATAGTGTGTATCAGAGTGTGTATCAGTGTGTATCAGAGTGTGTATCATAGTGTGTATCAGTGTGTATCAGAGTGTGTAACAGTGTGTGTATCAGAGTGTGTAACAGTGTGTATCATTGTGTGTATCAGCGTGTGTATCATAGTGTGTAACAGTGTGTATCATAGTGTGTATCAGAGTGTGTATCATAGTGTGTATCAGTGTGTATCAGAGTGTGTATCAGTGTGTATCAGAGTGTGTATCAGAGTGTGTAACAGTGTGTGTATCAGAGTGTGTAACAGTGTGTGTATCAGAGTGTGTAACAGTGTGTATCATAGTGTGTATCATAGTGTCTATCAGAGTGTGTATCAGTGTGTATCAGAGTGTGTATCAGAGTGTGTATCATAGTGTGTAACAGTGTGTATCACAGTGTGTATCAGAGTGTGTATCAGTGTGTAACAGTGTGTGTATCATAGTGTGTAACAGAGTGTGTATCAGCATGTGTATCATAGTGTGTAACAGTGTGTATCAGAGTGTGTATCATAGAGTTTATCATAGTGTGTGTATCATAGTGTCTATCAGTGTGTGTATCATAGTGTGTAACAGTGTGTATCAGAGTGTGTATCAGTGTGTATCAGAGTGTGTATCATAGTGTGTATCAGAGTGTGTATCATAGTGTGTAACAGTGTGTATCAGAGTGTGTATCATAGTGTGTAACAGTGTGTATCAGAGTGTGTAACAGTGTGTATCAGTGTGTATCAGAGTGTGTAACAGTGTGTGTATCATAGTGTGTAACAGTGTGTATCATGGTGTGTAACAGTGTGTATCAGCATGTGTATCATAGTGTGTAACAGTGTGTATCAGAGTGTGTATCATAGAGTTTATCATAGTGTGTGTATCATAGTGTCTATCAGTGTGTGTATCATAGTGTGTAACAGTGTGTAACAGTGTGTATCATAGTGTGTATCAGAGTGTGTATCATAGTGTGTATCATAGTGTGTATCAGAGTGTGTATCAGCATGTGTATCATAGTGTGTATCAGAGTGTGTATCATAGTGTGTAACAGTGTGTATCAGAGTGTGTATCAGTGTGTATCAGAGTGTGTAACAGTGTGTGTAACAGTGTGTGTATCATAGTGTGTAACAGTGTGTATCATGGTGTGTAACAGAGTGTGTATCAGCATGTGTATCATAGTGTGTAACAGTGTGTATCAGAGTGTGTATCATAGAGTTTATCATAGTGTGTGTATCATAGTGTGTATCAGTGTGTATTATAGTGTGTAACAGAGTGTGTTTCAGTGTGTAACAGAGTTTGTATCATAGTGTTTATTATAGTGTGTTTCAGAGTGTGTAACAGTGTGTATCATAGTGTGTATCAGAGTGTGTAACAGTGTGTATCAGAGTGTGTATCATAGAGTTTATCATAGTGTGTGTATCATAGTGTGTATCAGTGTGTGTGTCAGAGTGTGTAATGGTGTATCACAGTGTGTATCACAGTGTGTATCATAGTGTGTATCAGTATGTGTATCAGAGTGTATATCATAGTGTGTAACAGTGTGTATCATAGTGTGTATCAGTGTGTATGAAAGTGTGTATCATAGTGTGTATCAGTGTGTGTATCAGAGTGTGTAATGGTGTATCACAGTGTGTATCACAGTGTGTATCAGATTGTGTATCAGAGTGTGTATCAGAGTGTGTAAGAGAGTGTGTATCAGTGTGTATCATTGTGTGTATCTGAGTGTGTATCAGAGTTTGTAATAGAGTGTGTATCAGAGTGTGTAACAGAGTGTGTATCAGTGTGTATCATTGTGTGTATCTGAGTGTGTATCAGAGTTTGTAATAGAGTGTGTATCAGAGTGTGTATCAGTGTGTATTATAGTGTGTATCAGAGTTTGTAACAGAGTGTGTATCAGAGTGTGTATCAGAATGCATATCCTAGTGTGTATCCTAGTGTGTATCCTAGTGTGTATCCTAGTGTGTATCAGAATGCATATCCTAGTGTGTATCAGAGTGTGTATCCTAGTGTGTATCAGAGTGTGTATCAGAATGCATATCCTAGTGTTTATCCTAGTGTGTATCCTAGTGTGTATCAGAGTGTGTATCAGAATGCATATCCTAGTGTGTATCCTAGTGTGTATCTGAGTGTGTATCCTAGTGTGTATCATAGTGTGTATCAGAGTGTGTAACAGAGTGTGTATCAGTGTGTATTATAGTGTGTATCAGAGTTCGTAACAGAGTGTGTATCAGAGTGTATATCAGAATGCATATCCTAGTGTGTATCATAGTGTGTATCAGAGTGTGTATCAGAATGCATATCCTAGTGTGTATCCTAGTGTCTATCAGAGTGTGTAACAGAGTGTGTATCTGAGTATGTATCAGAGTTTGTAATAGAGTGTGTATCAGAGTGTGTATCAGAATGCATATCCTAGTGTGTATCCTAGTGTGTATCAGAGTGTGTATCAGAATACATATCCTAGTGTGTATCCTAGTGTGTATCCTAGTGTGTATCTGAGTGTGTATCAGAGTGTGTAATAGAGTGTGTAACAGAGTGTGTATCATTGTGTATTATAGTGTGTATCAGAGTTTGTAACAGAGTGTGTATCAGAGTGTATATCAGAATGCATATCCTAGTGTGTATCCTAGTGTGTAACAGAGTGTGTATCCTAGTGTGTATCCTAGTGTGTATCCTAGTGTGTATCAGAGTTTGTAATAGAGTGTGTATCTGAGTGTGTATCCTAGTGTGTATCATTGTGTGTATCTGAGTGTGTATCAGTGTGTATCAGAGTTTGTAACAGAGTGTGTATCAGAGTGTATATCAGAATGCATATCCTAGTGTGTATCCTAGTGTGTATCAGAGTTTGTATCAGAGTTTGTATCAGAATGCATATCATAGTGTGTATCTGAGTGTGTATCCTAGTGTGTATCATAGTGTGTATCATAGTGTGTATCATAGTGTGTATCCAAGTGTGTATCAGAGTGTGTATCAGAGTGTGTATCATAGTGTGTAACAGAGTGTGTAGCATAGTGTGTATCAGAGTGTATTATAGTGTGTAACTGTGTATCTGAGTGTGTATCATAGTGTGTATTATAGTGTGTATCATAGTGTGTATTATAGTGTGTATCATAGTGTGTATTATAGTGTGTATCACAGTGTGTATCATAGTGTGTATCTGAGTGTGTATCATAGTGTGTATCCTAGTGTGTATCATAGTGTGTATCATAGTGTGTAACAGAGTGCGTATCAGAGTGTGTATCCTAGTGTGTATCAGCGTGTGTATTATAGTGTGTGTCAGAGCGTGTAACAGTGTGTATCTGAGTGTGTATTATAGTGTGTATCATAGTGTGTATCAGAGTATATAACAGTGTGTATAATTGTGTGTATCATAGTCTGTAACAGTGTGTATCCTAGTGTGTAACATAGTGTGTATCATAGTGTGTATCATAGTGTGTATCCAAGTGTGTATCAGAGTGTGTATCAGAGTGTGTATCATAGTGTGTAACAGAGTGTGTAGCATAGTGTGTATCAGAGTGTATTATAGTGTGTAACTGTGTATCTGAGTGTGTATCATAGTGTGTATTATAGTGTGTATCTGAGTGTGTATTATAGTGTGTATCATAGTGTGTATCAGAGTATATAACAGTGTGTATAATTGTGTGTATCATAGTCTGTAACAGTGTGTATCAGAGTGTGTAACAGAGTGTTTTATAGTGGGCTTGAGGAGGGCAGGAGGAGGAGCTTGTATTCTTCATGGGGGCAGGAGGAGGAGCTTGTATTCTTTAGGAAGCAGGAGGAGGAGCTTGTATTCTTCAGGAAGCAGGAGAAGGAGCTTGAATTCTTCAGGGGGGCAGGAGGAGGAGCTTGTATTCTTCAGGGAGGCAGGAGGAGGAGCTTGTATTCTTCAGGAAGCAGGAGGAGCTTGTATTCTTCAGGAAGCAGGAGAAGGAGCTTGAATTCTTCAGGGGGCAGGAGGAGGAGCTTGTATTCTTCATGGGGGCAGGAGGAGGAGCTTGTATTCTTCTGGAAGCAGGAGTAGCTTGTATTCTTCAGGGGGGCAAGAGGAGGAGCTTGTATTCTTCAAGAAGCAGGAGGAGGAGCTTGTATTCTTCATGGGGGCAGGAGGAGGAGCTTGTATTCTTTAGGAAGCAGGAGGAGGAGCTTGTATTCTTCAGGAAGCAGGAGAAGGAGCTTGAATTCTTCAGGGGGCAGGAGGAGGAGCTTGTATTCTTCATGGGGGCAGGAGGAGGAGCTTGTATTCTTCTGGAAGCAGGAGTAGCTTGTATTCTTCAGGGGGGCAGGAAGAGGAGCTTGTATTCTTCAAGAAGCAGGAGGAGGAGCTTGTATTCTTCATGGGGGCAGGAGGAGGAGCTTGTATTCTTCAGGAAGCAGTAGGAGGAGCTTGTATTCTTCAGGAAGAAGTATGGTAGGAGTGCTGATGGCAAACAGACAGGAAAGGGACAGATTGACTGAGTGGATAGCGGATGAAGTGCAGAATGAGTGTGATTTGGGACACAGCCTGATTAATGAAAGCCTAATGCTTTATACATGAGACTGTTTGGTGAAGAGAAACCTCAGCTCTTCAGGGTGAAGTGGTTTTCTGAGGGCTGTGAATGACACTTAGGGTGATTACACACACACACACACACACACACACACACACAAATTATAGTATCACTTTATAGTATTTGTTTTTTAGTATCAATTTATTATTTACAAATAAATATAAGTATTATACAGAGAAACACTCGAACTTAAATCATGTTTTCCTCAGAGGTCTACTTGTTAAAAGGACAACCGAACAACATAGCATGACTTAGACACATTCATGCACCTGATGGCTTGTGTGTTTGTCATGTGTGTGTGTAACTCAGCCTGCTGTGAGCTCACCGTGCGTTGCGTTAATTAGAGCAGCGTTTCTATAACGCCAATAAATATTTAATTGGACTGTTGATGTGATGTGCTCTGTCTGTCCTGTTCAACACAATCCACACACACCATGTGTAACACGGACATTTGACTCCATTAACTGTGCAATGTAGAAATGCACTGTATGTGTTCAGTATAGTATAATAGTTCAGTCTGCAGTTACACTGTATTAAAAATGCTCATTTTCTATGCTCAAGTTTAGTCTTGTCACAATGAAAATGTAATTAATATCATAAATGAATTTTTAAATTAATTTAATATCAAAAAACCTATTTCATGTCAGATAATTAATTTCTCCTCAGATATGCGTCTCCAAGATGTCCACTCATGGGTGCCAGGGTTCGGACTCGCTTTTCAGGCCCCTGGATTCGATCCCTGAAGAACGCCGGGCGCGAGTCCAACGCACTCAAAGCGGCTTCGAGCCTTTTGATAAGCACACTAGCCAGGTGAAGAGAGTGCACTCGGAGAACAACGCCTGCATCAACGCCTCGGGGAGCAGCACACACGCAGAGTCACCCAAACTTCGGCGTCACTCCAGCCCCAGCTCCGTGAGTATGTGTGTGTGTGTGTGTGTGTGTGTGTGTGTGTGTGTGTGTGTGTTTGTGTGTGTGCAAGGATGTACAAGGATGGATGAGGAGGTGAGGGTTTTTTTTTATGTTTGAGATTGTGTGATGATGTTTGAGGAGATGTTTGGATATATAAGTTTGTGTGAGCATAGATAATAATGTGTGAAGTTGTATGAGGTTGTGTGAAGATAGAAGAGTGTGTATGAGGTTCTATAACATCTTGACTGTTTCGTCTGAGGATGTGTGAGGAACAGATGAAGATGGAAGAAGATGTGTGAGGGTCGATGAGGATGGATGAGAATGTATGAAGTTGTGGGATGTGTGAAGATGCGTGTATGTTGATGCGTGAGGCAGTGAAGATGTGAGAATATTTGAGGTTATGTAATGATTAATGAGAATGTGTAAAATTGTGTGATGTGTGAGGATGTTTAAGGCTGTGTGAGGATATATGAAGATATGTGAGGAGGTGTGAGAATGTGTGAAGATGTGTAAGGTTGTGTGAGACTGTGTAAAGAGGTGTGATAATGTATGGTAAAATTTGAGGTTGTGTGAGGTTGTGTGAGGTTGTGTGATGATGTATTGAAGAATCTGTTTTATTTGTTTCTGTGCAGCCGACCAGTCCAAAGTTCGGGAAGGTTGATTCCTATGAGAAACTGGAGAAACTTGGGGAAGGTTCATACGCCACTGTCTACAAGGGGAAGAGCAAGTAAGAGTTCAGTGTGTGTGTGTTTGTGTATGTGTGCGTAATTATTGTAATGAAACATTCATACTTATAAATAATTATGATTTATGTGGATTTTAATTAGAATTATTTTCTGTGTGATTTGTGAACACTTGGTTTAATTGAATGTCCACAGCTTCTCTCTATATATCCCTTTTGTGTGTGTGTGTGTGTGTGTGTGTGTGTGTGTGTTTGTGTGTGTACAGGGTAAATGGGAAGCTGGTGGCTCTTAAGGTGATTCGGCTACAGGCGGAGGAGGGGACACCGTTCACCGCAATCAGAGAGGGTGAGGAACACAATTAGAGATAACGAGGCAGATATTTAACATTTAAACAAAGACATTTCTGATTTCAAACCATTCATACATTTAAAAGTTCATGTACATTTTCTGGGCAGATGCCAAAAAGGCTGATTCACATGTAAACAGGATTCATTCAGAAGGTTATCACATGATTTCTAGAAGGTAATTCACGTGAATATACACTGTATTTACTAAGTAAAACCTAAAATTTATTCTATATTCAATATTGTGCAAAAGTTTTAGGCAGGTGGGAAGGAACGCTGTAAAGTAAAAAAACAATATATTTTAATTGTGTATTGTTTACCAAGTTATAAAATGCAAAGCCAACACACAGATGAAAAATGTAAATCAAATCAATATTTAGTGTGACTAACCTTTTGCTTCAAACCAGCATCTTGCACACTTTGTACACTTTGAAAGTCAGGAATTTTATAGGATCAGATTCAGGTGTCTGCCTGACCAGTCCAATTACTCCAGGTATCTGAAATCACTGCCACCATGACCAGGATCATCCTGCAGTTTTTGGCAAGCCTTTATGGTTCTGTCAGATCTTCCATGGTCTTGCCACAGATTCTCAGCTGGATTAGGCTTTGAGACTTAGACCATTGTAGACATTCAGATTCTTGGTTTTAAATCAGTTCAGTTCAGATTAGCAAAGTGTTTGAGGTCATTATCCTGCTGGTAGGTGAACCTGTGCCCTGTAATGTTACCACCCATGTGTTTCAATTTAATTTTAAATTCGGGAAAGACTAGCTATGACATCATAACTAAAAGGAGAGCCAGAAGGTGAGAGACATGAGGGCTTCCTGGGACATGAAGCGTCCAGCCACTTCACAGTCAGCAAACCTGAGTGACCATGTGAGGGTGGTAATGCGACAGCATCCAAACATCCCAGTACACCAAACACTCTATGACCATGAACCTGAGAATAAAATATTCATAATAATTGACTGAACAATTTTTTTCACCCTTAAACATTGAGACTGAGGTTATCCAGATGTTAGTTTTGTCTTCCAAACATCAGTTGATAAGTTTTTTTTCAGCAATCGTTTCTTTTTTGGTCAGTTTTTATATAGATTGTGGAACCGGGGTGTGGTTAGGCGATGGTTTGTTAATTGGAGAGCGGAGCCGAGGGGAGTAAGTGGTTAAGGATGATGTACCTGTGATTAATTAGACTAACAAGGTTCTGTTGCAGTGAGTGGAAGGGGAGTCAAAAGTGCAAGAAGTGAGAGCCGGGGAGAGAGAGAGCAGAGCTCTGTGTGTGTGTGTGTGTGTGTGTGTGTGTGTGTGTGTAAAACAGTTTTAATATTGACAACAAATATTGATTTAGTTTTAATCATAGTCTTTTGACTAAAATATTTTATTCAGATTGTAGTCATCTACATGACTTTAGTTTTAGTTGAATGAATATTATGAGACTTTAGTTGAAGATTTAAGACTTTAGATTTAGTCAAGTGAAATAAAGTGAAAGGGGGAATGGATTTTTAAACTTTCCTTGAAACTTCTGAAGTCAATTTTCTCACCTAGATGAAATGAGACCTCTATTAACCTGTTATAAAATGGTATTGATGTATTAAAGTACAATACACAGTTTTCACATCTCTTTAAAATACAGAATTGTTTATTTACCTGGCCTTGCTTTATCAAAAAAGAGCATAACAATATCAGTAATAAACTCTGAAGAGTAGAGCTGCTGTCCTGAATAAGGTTCATAACAAACTGCAGACGACCTTCTTAATAAAACTGAATACTCTAATCAGTGTCATTAGCAAAAACAAAAAAATAAGTCACCCATCAATCATTTTGTGTTCATCTTTAATTATTGTAATGGCTGAACTTGTGAAAAACAATATTCAGAGAAAAGGTGTATAGTGTGTAATGATCAGCAGGCTTGCTCTCCTGAGTGATTAATCTGACCGTTAGTGGCGCTGTTCCCTGTTAATGATTTCAGCTTAAATTCTCAAATATATCCAGAGATCTGTAACGCCATCAGGGATTTAAACTCATCAATAAAAAAATATCCAAATATTGACAAACATTTCTGAGAATGTCAGCAGCAGAAAATATTCTTCAAGTATTCTTTTTCATCATTTACAAAATTGGCTAAAGCTAGAGTTGTACTTTTCTCCATGGACACTGTCATATTTACGTTTTTAAATAATGGCTGCATGCATTATAATGACAATAATAAATACGTTCTATCAGACTGTGTGTGTGTGTGTGTGTGTGTATACATAGCATCTCTGCTGAAGGGTCTGAAACATGCAAACATTGTCCTGCTACATGACATCATACACACCAAGGAAACACTCACACTCGTCTTTGAATATGTGGTGAGTAGCGCACACACATACGGACACACATACACACACACACACCACTCATGCATGCACACACACAAAGATGCACACAATTTCATATTTTCTCACTCTTGCCTGTCTCTCTCTCTCTCTCTCTCTCTCTCTCTCTCTCTCTCTCTCTCTCTCTCTCTGTAGCACACAGATTTATGTCTGTACATGGATAAACACTCCGGGGGGCTCCACCCTGAAAATGTCAGAGTAAGTGTGTCTAATTCTACACTTCTGTCTCACTGCGTGTGGGTGTGGTGTGTATGTTTCTCTACCTGTCTCTCTCTCTTCAACACTGGTGTGCTTTATTAATGAACTCTTCAATATGGTAGTAAAAGGTTTGGGGGTGTGGCCTGTGACTTGATGATGTCATCATGTTACTTACTAGCTTAACAGCAGTTAATGAGATATTGCAGTGTGTGTCTGACAAAATAAACTTATTTCTTCTGCAATACACTCACTGTCATTTTCCCAGAAATTATTGTGTGTGTGTGTATGTGTGTGTGTGTCTGGGTAGCTTTTTCTGTTCCAGTTGTTGCGAGGTTTGTCATACATCCATCAGCGCTTCATCCTGCACCGAGACCTTAAACCTCAAAACCTACTGATCAGTGAGAGTGGCGAACTGAAACTGGCTGATTTTGGTGAATCTCACACACACACACACACACATACATCACACAAACACGCACAATGACATGCATTGTGTAAATTAACTGATTAATTAACTTGTTTCATTCAAACATTCTGTTCTGGTTACTTACGCTCAACAATTATAGTGGTGTGTGTGTGTGTGTGTGTGTGTGTGTGTGTGTTTGAAGAAAAAGTGTAATTTTTATTAAGGTGAAGTCATGTGAGATGAACAGCCAAAGAGAGATGAGAGATGACAGAAATTAGTCTTTTATAGTTACATGCACAACTCTGACGGAAACACACACACACACACACACACACACATTTTTTCAGACGGTTCATCTTTCTGTTTCTCTATAAATAATGTGTAAATAAGCATACAGAGAGGAAACACATCTGGCCAATCAGCAGTGAGTTAGCAAGAAAATATCCATTAAAGAAATGTTAAAGAAAAAACGGTCAGATGAAACCGGACACTGGATAAACAGGGAAAGACCCACACTGGACATGTGGATGACCTGCACTGCTCAAGGTGGGGAATCATCAAGACTTGGGCCAAGAAGGAAGAGCAATGCTTCACACTGAAATGTGCACACAGGTAATAGAGATGGAGTGAATGAAACTGACAGGAACAGGGAGGAAAGCAGAAGAAGGGAGAGAGGGAGAGGAGGATGAAGGTCACTGTTGATGTCAGTTTTCCCTTCATCATTGACATTCAGTGCATTTACCCAGCAGGGGCAGTGAGAAAAGGGGGAGTGATCTTCTACTTTAAAAACACTGCTTCAAACACACACATACACACACACACACACACACACACACACACACACACACACACATTGACCTATACTTACAGAGAACTGAGTGTTAATGTGTGGAGACATATATTATACATCACACACTATTTATATAACACACACACACACACTTTCAACATGAGCTTTGTGAGGAATCGAATAGTGAGACAGTAATGGTAGGGTTCTACTGAAGAGTCTAAATAACAGTGTTATGCTCTGTGTGTGTGTTTGTATTTGTGTGTGTGTGTGTGTGTCAGGTCTAGCCCGTGCTAAATCTGTTCCCAGTCACACATACTCTAATGAGGTGGTTACTCTGTGGTACCGACCCCCAGACGTTCTCCTTGGTTCTACTGAATATTCCACCTGCTTGGACATGTGGTGAGAGCACACACACACACACACACACTTTTGTCTCTAAAGAGCATAAATGTGGCATGGATTAAGTGTGTGTATGATCTGCACTGATTGACATTTTAATTGAAAAGGTGATGAGTTTGATGTGATGTGTCGTACTGCCTGTAGGGGGCGCACTGCTTCAGTAATATAAGCTGTTTGTGATGCCTGATGTGTTCACTGTGATGTAGTGACTGTTACTTGACTGCTTAGGGGCGTCGGCTGCATCTTTATTGAGATGATTCAGGGTGTGGCTGCCTTTCCTGGTATGAAGGATGTGCAGGATCAACTGGAGAGGATCTTTCTGGTGAGCTACAGGTCTCCACCATTTCCTCTTTCTTCTTTCTTCTCACCCTGTTCCTGTTCTCATTTAAACAGAACTCAGGTGTTTCTCATGGGCTTCATAATCTCACTGGTGTATTTAACTGCAATGCATTGCAGGGGAGACAGACAGAGAGAGAGAGAGGGAGAGGGAGGGGGAGAGAGAGAGAGAGAGAGAGGGAGAGAGAGGGAGAGAGAGAGAGAGAGAGAGAGAGAGAGAGAGTCTGAGTCTCTACACCCTCTGCTGGTCACTATGGGAGATTTTCCGAATGTTTCTCCCAATTTCCATATCAAGATTAAACTTTCTTTCTGCTTCTCAATCTGTCTATATATCTATCTGTCTGTCTCTCTTTCTGTCTGCCTCTTTCCCTCTCTCTCTCTCTCTCTCTCTCTCTCTCTCTCTCTGTCACACTCTCTCACTCTCTCTTCCACCCCCCCCCTCCCTCTCTCTCTCTCTCTCTCTCTCTCTGCAGGTACTTGGTACCCCATCTGAAGAAACATGGCCAGGTGTTCACTCACTTCCTCACTTCAAACCAGGTGAAAACATACACACACACACACACACACACACACACACAGATGTACTATTTACTGATGTAAATAAAAGTTCCAAAGGCCAGACTGTATTTCAGGGGTATATAAATTAAATGTTCAATTCAATTTCATTTATATAGCACTTTTAACACTGGGCATGATTTCAAAGCAGCTTTTACAGAAATATAAAAGTTTAGAGTACAAATTATGTAAAAGTTTAAAAAAACATGAGGGCTTCCTGGGACATGAAGCGTCCAGCCACTTCACAGTCAGCAAACCTGAGTGACCATGTGAGGGTGGTAATGCGACCAAACCTCCCAGTACACCAAACACTCTATGACCATGAACCTTCCAGATCTGCTGCTTT
>JAUCMX010000020.1:20899120-20934931 GCA_033459395.1 Hemibagrus guttatus
GTGTGTGTGTGTATGTGTGTGTGTGTTACATCACTAAATCGATAACTGTCAGGATGCAGTTCATGTAACAGTTTGTTTAATCTTGTGGGAGATTATGGGTAATCCTCCTTACAATCAATTCTGTGTAATTCCCAAACAAAATCCTGGTAAACACACATGATGTCAGATGTGTGATTAAAGTCCAATTTCCCAAAATATTTAGGCAATATTTACCTCATTTCAGAATATTCTAAAATATATAAATAAGAAAAGCTCCACCCCATACATGTAAATATATGTGTGTGTGTGTGTGTGTGTGTGTGCGTGTCTGTTTTACTTGACTTCTTTAATTGTTGTGTTGTGCTTCAGACCTTCAGCGAGCTGCTCAACTCCACGAGCAGAAAAATGGTTGTCGATTAACCTGAACACACAGATTTAGGCTTAGATTCAAGAAGATCAGCACACTGATGCACAGTAAATAAAAAGACACTACAATATTATCATTTATTCTGTACTATGTACATTTTTCTGTAGGTTATCCTGTATCAGCAATAGGAAACAGTATGTGGTGAAGCTTCATTTCTATATAAATAAAGGTTTTTTGGAAATAAAGATTATTAATATTATACAGTGCTCCACTCATTACTGGGAACACTCCAGACTTCAGAGACTGAAAGAGTTCCTGAACCTACAGTGATGTTACCTTGATCTTTTTCTAATACTGAACTAAAGCATGAGCAGATAAACCACAAAACAGCCTTTAAGATCACATTTACATTTTACATTTCTGGCATTTGGCAGACGCTCTTATCCAGAGCGACATACAAAAGTGCTTTAGTTCTCAGTCACTGAATACATTAACACTGGTTCAATAGGACACAAACTTGGCCTTAACATTAGCCTAAAAACTGAGTTGGATTTTTTTTTTTTTTCATTTTTTTCAGATCACCAAAGGGACTTAACCATGGGAAAGTGGACAAGGGACAAAATTTTAAAAAGCGTGGGTTGTGGGATCGTACATGAGGTGTGTGAGCGCTGAATTCTTCTGAAATGCGTCGGCTAGCTCCGCCGCTGCATCGTCCGAGATTTTGTTTTGAATCAGCCTGAAAAACACCAAAGTGCAAAATTCCATGCAATAAACACATCAGCATTCCTATTTATACACACATAGCACCACACACACACACTTCAACATGAATTCCCATGTAATAAAATGAACACATGGTGTCATGTGTCACTGAAGTGAGTGAGATGAGCACCAGAAGATGTGAAGGCTGGAATTTAGCACCAATGCTCTCGCTAAACTGGCTCCTCCCTCAGAGGTGATCCCGTTTGCCGACAGACTAAAGATAACAGATTACAGAAAGAATAAAGTTATTAAAATTATTGTAAAGTGAGCTATGGTTAAAACACTGTTCCCTAGTGTGAATATGAGATCATTTCCTGTTTATTTTTGTTTCTCCTAATGATCATCTCGTCTAGGTTTATAATCAAACTCTATAACCAAACCTGAGATTTGTTAAGCTGCTGTGGTTCTTTATAGCCTCAGCAAAAGCGTGAGCACCGTCGTCTCCAATGCTGTTCCCCCACATGCTAAAAACAACAAAATGTCTGTTAAAACGTAACTGAACAGTTGTATTAGTTTATTTAGGTTTAATCTGTGTGCTTTTGCATCTGTAAGATGCCGTTTTACCCGACATCGAAGATGGATTTGCTTCTCTGAATAGCTTTAGCAAGAAACGCTGCACCCACTGCTGTGATATGATTATAGCCGAGCCTACGCACATCAAAGACATTTACACAAATCATCTGTCTTCATTTTTACATTTTTATAAACAATATTGATGTGGAGTGATTTGGAGTCTTTCATTTGGACAGTAAATCCTCAACCGAAACCGAAAATACACACAAACAGCATGAACTAGAGCCAGGAAAATCAAATAAAACTGTTAAGAATATAAGAAAATGAGACACAGTGTGACAGAAAACAAGGAATCATGGTAAATAGGAAACAGTGCTGATTAGCAGTGTTTAAAACAGTGTTAAAAATAAAATAATAAAATGCATTCCTACTTGACGACTCTGAGGTGAGGACACTCCTCGATTATCTGTGCTACCAGTTTGGCTCCAACGTCTGTGATGTGATTCTTGTAAAGTCTGTGAATGTATTAACAGTGAAAAATTTATTTCTAATTATTAAATCAATTTCTATCCAATGTAAAAAAAAAAAAAAAAGAAAAAAAAAAAAAAGCTAATGTTAATTAGTTGATGTGAAATTACCCCAAAACCTTTATGAGTTTGTGTTTGATGAGTTCTGTAGCCAAAACTTCCACACTACTGTCGGTCAGCTGATTCACACAAAACCTGAAACATTTCCAAAAAATGCGCATGCATTCAGAATGAATTTCATTCATTCATCTTCAGTAACCACTTCATTTTGATCATCACTGCCATGTGAATCTAAACTTCTGTAAAAATAGTAACATTTTTTTGCAACCAGGAAGATGAACACTTGGATCAAGGGAACATGGTGAACAGGTTAGATCCACTGTGGAGCTTTTATTCGTGAGCTGTTTGGAATATGTCGTACCTGACTACAGTCATTTTGCTGAATGAAGGGGTGAGCTGCTTCACACCATAGTCACTAATGTTGTTGTTGTCCAGATCGACTGCTAAACACTTCCTGTGGTGATGAAGGACAAAGTTGAGAGCGCTGCAGTCGGCTGAGTAGATGTTACAGTATGCCAGTTTGAGGTAATCTGCTGAGATTCCTTTAGCTGTGACACGAGCCACGTCCTCGCTGTGTGTCTCAAATATACAGCGCAGCATCCACAGGAAGTTTGGCATCACATGCACTTTATTTCCCTTTATGTCGGTGCTTGGGTGGCGAGGCAGGCCACTCAGATGCGTTTTTATGCTGGTGGAAAGGTAGGACTTCAGAACCTTTCGCTTTTTCTGCAGCAACGCTGGAGGGACGAGGTGCTCCAGAAGGACTGCGTTGGATTTGGACAGCAGGCCACACAGGAACAGGTTCGTGAACTGAAAGTGCTCGTTCGTCTGAAACGGATCTGGATTTCTCAGATGAAACGACATTCCCAAACAGGACAGGCAGGTGAAATGGGATGATTTATGGTACTCACACTTAGAAAAGAACCTCAGAATCTCATCGGGAACGACATCCCGATCCAAGACGAGACAAAACGCAGCTAGGAATGCCTGCAGTGTAACATGGAGAAATTCGTATGCTGCTGAAGTGCCACATATGTCGTAATGACTGATGGGCCTCAGAAATCCGACCTGAATGTCATCATCGCTCAGTCCCAAGGATGAAATCTCATCATGGGTGTAAATAAAGCTGCTCTTTTCCAGACCCAGCAATGCAAGCTTAGCAAAAGCAGAGAGCATCTTCAGCCCTGATTTAAACGTGTCTGCGGTGCAGCGTGTGCTTCTCTTCAGGGGTCCAGCACTGTTACTGCTCCGGCTCAGGAACACCTCCGATAGCAGGAGGAAGACGTTAGTGAGAGTGATGCATGAGTCCGGCAGCTCGACGTCATCATACACACTCTGAAGGTGTTTAAAGCTCTTGAAAATGATCCAACTGAATAATGGGAAAGAGCAGAGTCCACAGAGGTGGGGGTTCGCGTCCAGCTGAAGAGACACCATGTCCCTCTTCTCCTGCACAGGAAAATGATGAGACATATATAGTCTGAGATGTTCTGGTGAGAAACCTTTTAGAAACACTTTCTTCCGGATCACTCTGCTCTGGATTTCTGTGCTGGTTCGAGCTGTTAGAATTTTTTGCGAACCACTAAGCAATTTTCCTCTGAGCAGGTTAATGAGAACTAAAAGCGGGTGTGTCCTTTCCTCAGGAGATACTACCTCTGGCATGTTTTCTAAATTAAAGTCCATCTGGATTTCATCATATCCATCAAACGTGAAAAGTACAGACTCTGGAAATCGCAGTATGTAGCTGAACACCTCATTGTCCGGGTCTCCATCTGGATAACAGTTATGTTTGAATATCAGGTCCTTCACTGAGATCTCGTCAGTCTCCTTAAAGGTGCTGAACATCCTGCATCTGAACGTGAAGAGGAATTTTGCTCTGGTGTTCAACTCTCTTTTGGACCACAGGTTCTGGAGTTTCTGGAGCAGAATGGATTTTCCCACTCCAGCATCACCGGTGATTACGATGGTTTCAGCCTGCTCATTAAACACACCATCTTCTCCCAGGATCTCATCCAAACTCTTCAGGAATCCCAGACTCTCTCCTCGCTCATTGAGAATTTCCATCAGTGTGTCTGTGTACAGCTCCTCCAGTCGCGTCTCCTCTCTCTGAGAATATGAGGTGAGGAACTGAGTATCTCTTCCGAGTTCCTGCCTGAGTTTCTCACTGTATTTGCTAACTGAATACAGAACCAATGTTAGTGCATTAATCATTTAGACATGAGAAATTCTCTATGTGACTTAATTAAAACACTCACTGGGGTCGGTGTTAATCACAGGTATGTCCTTCACCCTCTCAGCAGGTTTGTAGTGAATTGTGTCAAACCAAGGCCGAAGGTCGATGAACGCATCATATGACTGGTGCAGAACATGAATAAAATACGCAGAGGCCTCTTCGCCTTTACACTGCACCAACTCCAAGATTTTACGTACCTGAGCATATAAACACGAGATTTTGGTCGTTGGGATCCAAGGAGAACGTATGCACATGTGTTTGTGTGTGTGTATGTTGTGAGAGACATGTTTAAGTACCTGCTCTGTTTTAGTGGCTGAACGCTGGATGATCTCCATGTCTTCATTGCAGATGAAGCCATTCATCTTCAGATTGTCTAAAATGCACTGTGTATTTTTTACCTGTTCCACTAAAACCTCTCTGTGAAGTGTGAGTAACCTACAGGCTTCAAGAGGAGCTTCAGCTCCATCCTGATCCACGCAGCCCATCATCAGATTCAAGGAGCCTTCACTCTCTACACACAAATCTCACACTAGATCCATCCTGTCCAATTTTTTTTTCCGAGTGTAATTTCCATCAGTGTGAAACTCTGTCTATCAGAAGCAAGCAGCCATCAGTTCTCTGTTCGCTGCGCTGTCTGTGTGTGGCCTGGAGGGAGCGCTGTGGATCGCTTTCACACAGAATTTTCTTTCCACGAACGACACTGGTACCTGAGGAGTGGAAATAAACACAGAGTTACAGAGTTACAAACTCTCAGTGTTTATAATGATTTATAATCCCACTCTCAGTGTTTATAATGATTTATAACCCCACTCTCTGTGTTTATAATGATTTATAATCCCACTCTGTGTTTATAATGATTTATAATCCCACTCTCTGTGTTTATAATGATTTATAATCCCACTCTGTGTTTATAATGATTTATAATCCCACTCTCTGTGTTTATAATGATTTATAATCCCACTCTGTGTTGATAATGATTTATAATCCCACTCTCAGTGTTTATAATGATTTATAATCCCATTCTCTGTGTTTATAATGATTTATAATCCCATTCTCTGTGTTTAAAATGATTTATAATCCCACTCTCAGTGTTTATAATCATTTATAATCCCACTCTCAGAGTTTATAATCATTTATAATCTCACTCTCTGTGTTTATAATCATTTATAATCCCACTTTCAGTCTTTATAATCCTAATATCTGTGTTTATAATCATTTATAATCCCTCTCTCTGGTGTCACCCAGATGACGATGAGGTTTCAGTCTGGTTCCTCTCCAGGTTTCTTCCTCATGTCATCTCAGGGAGTTTTTTCCTCACCACCATCACCTCTGACTTTCTCATTCGGAATCTAACCCTTAATCTGGATTTCTGTGAAGCTGCTTTGTGATGAACTTTATGAACATTAATAAAAATGCCATGTAAATAGAATTGAAAAGAAGTGAACAGAACTGAACAATTTCATTCATTCATTCATTGTCTGCCGCTTATCCGAACTATTCTCGGGTCACGGGGAGCCTGTGCCTATCTCAGGCATCATTGGGCATCAAGGCAGGATACACCCTGGACGGAGTGCCAACCCATCGCAGGGCACACACACACTCTCGCAATCACACTACGGACAATTTAGAGATGCCAATCAACCTACGATGCATGTTTTTGGACCGGGGGAGGAAACCGGAGTACCCGGAGGAAACCCCCGAGGCCCGGGGAGAACATGCAAACTCCACACACACATGGCGGAGGCGGGAATTGAACCCCCAACCCTGGAGGTGTGAGGAAAACATGCTATCCACCCCTATGGACAATTTATTAAACACAATTTATTAAACAGGGCAACCTGTGTGTTTCACCTAAACAAAATAACATATCAGCTTTAGCTGGGGCAGTAAATATCACCTGCTGAGTGATTTAAGTGTAAATGAATGAGTCTGAGCTATGACTGTATTTTTATGTTCATGTTGTGTTCTTACCAGTTTTTGGACCGAAATTTAACATTTAATACAGAAAAACTCTTTTTCATCCATTTTCCCCCTGACTTCACAAGTAAGGTAATTTACAACACAATTCTTTATCAGTTTATGTGATTGCACACAAAAATCATCCTCTTTATTTAGGAAGTTAGCAAATACTTTAGAAGGACATTTAAAATGTTACTTGTTCAGTAATTTTAGAAAATCTCTGGTTGCATGAAAACAAAAACAAAAAACACAAAAGAAAAGCTTACTTTGTCCATAGTTCTACTCAATGTTGATTTTATTTATTTATTTATTTATTTTTTCAATTAAAAAAAGGATTTGAATTGAATTTTTAGTTTAATGCTCATATTTAACATTTATTTCCTGCCAAAAGGGGATGAGGCATAAAGGACTAGACTGCTCATGCTGTTTTATATCAGGGGCTGTATGCCTACTCATTTTTACTAATCAACTACAGATTTAAATGATTAAAACCTAGTTAACTGTTTCAGGGTGTCGCTGTTTTATTGGGTGTGCAGTAATGAAGGTGTCTAACCACACTGCAGTTAACAGCCACATGCAGGCTTCAAAGTGAAAAGTAAATAAGTCAGAAGAGTAAACGTGCAGAATAATAAATCTGTGTCTCGTATAACAATTACTAATATTACTTACATAGTTGTTTCTGTGAAACTGCAGTTGTGTAGACAAGCTGGTGGCTCAGGTGACATCGCTGCTACTGAAACTGAGAGTGCAGCATATTACTGTGGTGGAAAACATAATCCACTAACATTTTAAAATAAAAACAGGTTCTGTTGGTTCAGGTTCAGAAAAAAAATAGACAAAATGTAATTGTGCACATTTAAGTAGTGTGTCTATTTTTTTTATAGGTCCATGCAATTTTCTTTTAAGGTGAACAAGCCCTTGACTGTTTCTTGAGAACCCCTGCACTGGTACACACAACCCTGATTCCCTATTCCACATCCCTCAGCTGATCCGGTACACATGAGACGGAATTACACTTTTTAAAATATCTATTTGGGATTATTCTAGTTTTGATCTGTGGTGACAGAACACATGCCTTTATTCAGCTTTGCTTTGTTTTGGAGAGCTAATATAATTTACAAAGCTAACAGCTAATCTAACCCTGATCAAGCATAAGCAACACAGCACAAAAGAACAATGTGTACGTTGTTGAAACTGACAGGATTCCAATATCTATTCTTCAGAAAATTCACACACACACACACACACACACACACACACCTTTATAACACAGGGATTTTTATTACACAAGGAAACAAATTCACCCAACCAACTATTTTTGTGGCTGTGCAGCAGCATTACACATGTGACATAACAGAGCCCTTTAAAATAGATAAATAGGAACAGCATAAAAAATGACAGCAAATCATATTTTAGTAAGGGTGAGTGTTTCATTAATTATCAAAATAGGAATGAAAACAAAACATTTGTTTATGGCAGCAGGATAGCTAAAATAATAGTGTGTACATGCTGTAGTTACACTAAACTGACACAAACACTAAGCAGCGTTTAAGAGTCGTAAAAAAAAAAAAAAGACGTTTCTGCGCATGCGCAGCAGCTTGACTCTTATTTTGCTTGGTATCACATTTATATTAGGAAATGGACTAAAGCTAGGACACTGTGTACAATTTGTAAACGAAGCTAAACAATATGGTGCTAATTTAGATCAAATTAAAGGCAAAAAAGAAAAAAATCTTTGCCCATGGCGATATTTTTTAATTGTGTGTTTTATACTTGTGAACTGTTAAAGTTTGAACCAATCCTTTGTATATATTTTGGCAATAAAATAAAATGTACATTTTTTAAGCAGCTTGACGCCCGTCGGAAATCGTTAGCGCATGCGCGGTAAATGGTCGGGCCGCATCGACGCTACATTGCTTTTACTGGAAACAACAACAACAACAACAACTACTACTATTATTATTATTATTATTATTATTACTGCTGTAGTCACTTTGTGCGGTTAGGAAAGGCTGCAGTGACTCACTGGTCAGGAGGTGGAGGTTTATTATTATCCTCAGGTCTGTTCATGCGCGCTAGCAGAGGATTTTACGTCAGAGACCTCTGCTCTGTCCAGCAGACTCTGATACAGCTAGCCATTAGCTTCGTTTAAGGTAGTTTAGCTTAGCATAATTTAGTATACTAGTACATCAGACTGTAGTCATGGAACCGAAGGTGCATGCTGCATAATAATGGTTCGTGTGTGTGTGTGTGTGTGTGTGTGTGTGTGTGTCTTAGGGGCTGTTAGACTTCAGTGTAAAAAAAAAAAAAAAAAAGCGCTGTTTAAATACTTTTATAAAACCGGACATTAAGGAACAACGAGTAGTGGAGAGTTTAAACAAATGTTTTTTTTTCTGGTTTAAATGTTAATGTGCTGTGCCGGACAGACGGAGAGTGAAACGTAAATACAAAAAAAACCCTGAAACTCTGTTTTTAAGAAACACTAGTGAGGAAATAAAGCGACAGGTTAAATGCGCCTACCGCTTCACAAGATCCTAGTTGTCTTTCCCCGGGCAGCTTTCTCAACAGTCCAGCGATAAATAACGTGAATAAAAAGAAGAGAACCAGACTGAAAGTGGACCTAAAGTTCCATGCTTTAGAAAGAGTTGTGGAAACGGCGGTGTTATAATGGCGAATAGGAGCAGGGTGATAAATCTCTGACTCTGAGGCTACATGAGGAAGTGAAAGTGAAATAATGCTGAAATGTGACTCAAAAGTGCTTCCCATTGGAAACGGTCAGCTTAGTGAAGTGACCAGATAATGGCCTGGCCTTCAAATTCCCTACTTTATAAAGTTCTGTATTCTGCAGACCTTCCTGAACTGTGATGTGATTCTCTTTCACATGTTTCTTAATCAGAAGTAAAGTTGTAGAAGATTTCAGATGAAAGACATGGCATGACGAGACCTCTGTGTTTCACCCTGACCACCTCCCACTGGACCTGTTTATAACGATAGAAAACCCACATTTTATTTTGCTGATTTTTATCATTCTGCTAATATGGTTATGATTTGAAGTTTCAGATTGAACTGCTTTAGATTTTTTCAAAATTCAGCATACACTTTGTCCATCACAGGAATGGCCTGTCATATTTGTTGGTTTCGATGGACTTCAGTTTGCCATAAAAAGCTTTGGGTAAGCGGTTTTGCTCAGCTCCCATCATCATCATCTGAAATTAGTACAATCTGAGCAGACTTCAGTGTGAACACAGACCTTTAATTTAGTCAACTAAAAACAAAATGGTGTATAAATACACAGAGTATGGTGTTAACATGTACAAAATTCTATGTTTCATATTGTCACAGCACATAGTCAAAATACTGAAATGTATTCCTAACTGATTGAAATAATTTAAGATCTCTTCTGAAAACTGGTCTGAAGTGAAATCATTCTCCTCTTTATGACATTGCTGTTACAGATACAGTCCTCTTCTGCTATTGCTGCGTGTCTGTGTTTTGACCCATGCTTGGAATTAATTTTGACAATGATATTTGGACTGCCTTAAATAAACCCAATGCTTCTCTTCACATTTGCGTCCTGTCTTTTCACCTCTACACCACACATTACAATATCACACTAGCCAGCTGTTACTATGAAAATCAAGGCATTGTGCTGTGAGCAGAAACATTTGTTTGAAACATTTGTTCTTTTAAAGTAGAATGTAAACTCCCCATTTTTATAGGAAGGAATGTGTCCATTATGAAACCTACCAATTGTGGGAATTTGTAGAATAGTCTATATTCAAGTACATCAGTTAATGCCTGTCCCCTGATGGTCCCAATTTCCCACATATGTAATCAGCTTGTAACGTGTCACGGTGTAAGGTAAGGTGTAAGGCAGAGTCAGAAGATGGTGATCCGTAGTAGCCACAGGATAGTTTAGCAAAGAAAAGCCAAAAACGCGGGTACGTAGGGACTTCTACATGGTACATTTATTCAGAAAATAAAACGTCCACATGAAGCAAAGTGTGTGTGTGTGTTCCTTCATTTCGTGGAGTCATACATGACTAGAATAGGAAGCATGACACTAATTTGATAAGGTCTCTTCATTCCAGCACAACACTTTCTGCAAAGCCTTGTCTGTCTAACCCTAGGCATATGTCAAATTGTCTCCAGACCAACAGAAGGCACTCTGTTTTGATTTGATTTTGTTTCTGTCCCTGATGTGTGACCTGGTTCTTAGCTACATGTACTTTAGTTACATATACTTGATTGATTTATATACCTGAAGTATAATCTGCATATATGAAAAGTTTATTTATGAATTACTCTACACCATTAACATAGTCATATTTTCCATCTTATCGGTAAAACAGTTTGAAATTATGAATTTGATGAAAAGGTCTATCTATGATAAACATGTAGACATCAGAGAGTTTGGGAACAAAACACTATGCATCAGCAGGAAGCTTAAAAACAGGACTGTACTCAGTGATACAGCTGTGTTTCTTACTGTTACACACACACACACACACACACACACACACACACACAGTAACTTCATTCTACATACAGCTGTATTTCTCACTGTGACCCCCCACACTGTTACTCACACACAGTCAGAACACACTGACCTCACACACACACACAAACTGCTTTATAGTGTTAGTACTTTCACTTATGTATAATTCAGCCCAGAACGAGACTCCACCTCCTGTATGGCCCTTCCCCCATGTGAGGCCCCACCCCCCCCAGTGTAAGAGGCTGTTCTGTAATAAACTCACTGTGATAAACTGAGACTTAGTCTTCGGCTCTGATCACTTAACACGGAGTTCGGTTTCTCTGAGTTTCATACATTTCTACATCAGATTTACTAACTTAGTTCAAGTGTTTAATTATTTTATTAACTATTATTGTTGTTATTATTTTTATTATCAATGGAGAAGGAGGGCCGGCCATCATGGGACACTCCAACTCAGTTTGTGCTGGCATGTGTTACATATGCTGTTGGTTTGGGAAATGTGTGGAGATTTCCTTATCTTTGCCAGATGCATGGAGGAGGTAAGATTGAGATTAACATTTAAAATTCATTATCACATTAAAATGAATAACATTAACAATGTTATTGAAGTTAGTGTTGTGAAGGCAAAACATCGTCATTAGAACAAGACTTTTTTGCATTATGTTTTAAATAAAAACTTTGCTAAAATATGAAAAGATTTCCTACAGCATTGAAAGGTTATTTGTAGTGTGTGTGTCTGTGTTACAGGAGGGTTTCTGATCCCATACATTGTCATGCTCTTCCTAGAGGGTATTCCTCTTTTTTATTTGGAGCTTGCTATTGGACAGAAAATGCGTTTGGGCAGCATTGGTACATTCACTTCCATCAGTCCCTACCTAGGGGGAGTGGGTAAGGGATTCATTGTGCTCACTTTCAGCAGCCCATACTTAGGGGGAGAGGGATCATGCTGTATGTGTGTGTGTGTGTGTGTGTGTGTGTGTGTGTGTGTGTGTGTGTGTGTGACAGTAATGATCATGTTATTTTATGTTTTTTCTCCTCTCTCTGTTGTAGGATTTGCAAGTTTGGTCACATCTACCTACCTGTGTTTGTATTATAATGTAATTAATGCCTGGAGCTTCTGGTATCTTTTCCACTCATTTCAGGTTTATTATTATTATTATTATTATTATTATTATTATTATTATTAGGGGCTAAGCACTGAAGCATCTATTATAATTATTAAAATATTTCACTGTTATTATACTTTGTTCCTCTGGGAGTCAGTGGCAGCCCATAGAAACCTTTGGTGGATTTTCTTGAAATTTGGCACATTGATAAAGGATTGTGCAAAGTATCAAGGCTTAAAATGTTGGGGTCTATCCATCCATCTCTGTATATTTTTGCTTACTTTTGAACCATTTGTCTAGAGCTGTGATTGTTTTTCTGCTGAATCTTTGGCTCATTCTCATTGCTGTTAGAATCTGTCATATTGGATTTTCCACCATTTAAAAATTTTCAAAAAACATACTTTTGCGAACTAGTCCTATCACCACCAAATTTAGTATGGATCATCTGCAGAGGGTTCTGACCAAGCGTTATTCAAATACTTTTGCTGTAGCAAATGATGTGGCTTGCTTCATCCAATGAAATTCCAAAACAAAAACACCAAATCAGGAAGTGAACCAATGACAATGCTTATGGAGCCAAAACTGGTGTACTTTTATTATTGGTGTACTAAGTAATATTGGTTTTATATTAAGTTTTAAAAAATTTGGCCACACAGTATCCAGACTCCAAATCTGGAGTCAATCCATCAATCTCTGTAGTATCACCAATAGGCAAAATTTCAGAGTACATTTGAACTGTTTGTCCTAGGGTTGTGATCCTTATTTCCCCCTGAATCTCTGGGCCATTATTCATCAACTGTATTGGATTCTTGAAACAACCTACTTTTGTGAACTAGTTTTAGACCATTGATCCTATCACCACCAAATTTGGTACATATAATCTACAGAGGGTTCTGACCACAATTTATTAACACAGTTTTGTTAGGGCAAATGATAAATACACCAAAACAAACATTGAGTCTTATCTCATAAGTGCTTTGTTGGAGTTATGGCAAAGTTGGTACACTCTGTTGGTATTAGCAATCGTAGGTATACACCAAGTTGCATGGAATCTGGTCAGTTGGGGGCTCTGTACTATTAAAAATACATTAACTTCCCCATTACTCTGGCACTAAAGCAGATACTTTGACTAAATTTCTTATGCTTCATCAAAGTCAATGATCCTCTTTGGGAAATCTCTATGTCAGCCATTTTGTGTTTCATTCATCTTTGATTTTGTCAAAATTACATTTAACCATCTCCTGCTAGAGGTTAGCGGTTTTGTGTATTACCTCTTTGGACTATTGTCTTTAGGACTTGTTAAAGGATAGTTGCCAGGTTGAATAATATGTCTGCAGTGTAGCCACAAATTCACTCTTGAAGGTGCCATAAAGGAAAAGTGGCCATGTCTCTACAATGTATTTGCTCATTGTTTAATGTCAGTGCATGTGCTTACCATGATATTTGGGTGGTACACACCAAGTTTAGTGAAATTTGGCTACTCTGGGCTTCTATACTGAAAAACAGGTTCAAACAGCCATGTGTCCATGTACTTGTGTCCATGAGGTGCTTGGCCCCTTCATTGATGACAATACAAAGGCATTGTAGGTCATTGTTGAGTATATATGTGAGTGTGTGTATGTGTGTATGTGTGTGTGTGTGTAGGCCATGTTGCCATGGGCTCAATGTCCACTGAACTCCAATCATACAGGATATTTAGAGGAGTGTGAAGTCGCCACTCCAACACAATATTTCTTCTTCCGTGAGACATTGAACATTTCATCATCCATTGATGAGCATGGTGTTGGCATTCACACAGGTGTGGCACTCTGCCTCCTGCTGGCTTGGAGTATTGTCTACCTCTTCATCATCCGAGGAGTAAAATCTACAGGCAAAGTAAAGACCACCATTATAGTCATAGTAATTTGAAAGTTGTTTAATCTCATCCATATGAAGAACAGTCACAGACAATTATTTTAATGAGATAAATATTGACTTCACAAAGAATAAGATGATGTCTTTATTTGTCACATCCACAATATAGTGAAATCCTTTTTTTCGCATATTCTATACTTCCTATAGTGGGATGTGCACAGGGGCATTGATACACTGGAACAGGTCCGGGCCTCTTAGTTCTAGTTTGGGGAAATTCTAATACTACAGCACACAGAGGCACTCTATAGAAATGTTTGATTCCAGCTTTGTGGTAACAGCTTGGGGAACCACATATGAATGTGATGTTCATTTACATTTACATTTATGGCATCTCTATCAGTGCATACATCCTGATACTGGTTCACCAGCTCACAGACTAAGAATGTATAAAACTCTGTGGAGAGGAAATATATTCAGTGGTCAGGTGTCTACAAGGACATTTGTTTGTTTTTAGGTGGTGTATTTCACTGCAACATTTCCATACTTGGTTCTGGTTGTGTATCTGATCCGTGGCGTCACTCTGCATGGAGCGCTAGATGGAATAAAATACATGTTCACCCCAAAGGTAGGATATTATGGGCATGAACACACCAGGCCTGTTTACAATGTACCTAACAAAATTAATGGAACCCCTTCATCCCTCTACCACTTATTCTGTTTTTATTATGTAAAAAATGAAATCAAGATAAATCTTTAAGTCCAAAACAAACAGAAAGATTTTAGGTGGACAAAAATGCTTATAATAACATAGATGCAGAATTATGCACACCCTTAACTAATATTGCTTGTAATGCAGTACTCACTGTTTTAGGGTAAGAATCTACCAGCTCTTGATTTGACAACTGTACTCCACGCTCCCTTGCAAAGATGCTCCAACTCTATCAAATTGTGAAAGGATCTCATGTGAACCACCTTCTTTAAGTCATTCCACATTTTCCATCTGAGGTCTGACTGGACCAATTCCAAAATCTTCTTCTTCTGAAGTCATTTTTTAGTTGACTCAGTTTTGTGTTTTGTGGTGTTATCATGCTTGTACACGAATTTGACCTCATCTTCAGGGGTCTATAAGAAGCTTGCGTGATTTGTGCCAAAATAAATTGGTATCTAGAATTATCCATGATTCCCTTTATCAGTCTCAGCTGAAGAGAAGCAGACCAATAGAATGATGTGGCCACTACCATGCTTCACCACTGTTATTGTTTCTCTGGGTAATGTTTTTGTGCCAAACATATCTTCAGAATCAGAATCAGAATCAGAAAGAGCTTTATTGCCAAGTATGTTTGCACATACAAGGAATTTGTTTTAGTGTAACAGGCTCCAGTGCACAGAGATAACAATAACAGTACAAATAACAACAGAAAATAGAATGAGAAATAAAAAATACACATATTTAAATAACAAAATAAAGTATTTGTATATACAGAATAGAGTAGAATGAGTTGAGATGTAGGGATGTAGGGGTGGTAATAAATACGAGGTTATTGCACTTTTTATTTTTATTTTTATTATTGCCCAATGTTGGGAACATTCAACTGTTCAAAAGATAGATTGCTTGGGGGAAGAAACTGTTCTTGTGCCTGGCTGTCCTGGTAGTTGCTGCTCTGTAGCGTCGGCCAGATGGCAAAAGGTCAAAAAGGAGATGGCCTGGATGTGAGGGGTCCAGAGTGATTTTCAGAGCCCTTTTCCTCACTCTGGATGTATACAGTTCTTGAAGGGTGGGCAGAGGAGCACCAATAATCCTTTCAGCAGTCCGAACCGTTCTCTGTAGTCTTCTGATGTCTGATTTTGTAGCTGAGCCGAACCAAACAGTTATAGATGTGCACAGAACAGACTCAATGACGGCTGAGTAGAATCTGAGTAGTATCTTAAGGAACAGATAGATAGATAGATAGATAGATAGATAGATAGATAGATATTCTTTATCATCATCGCACAGAGTACATAAATGTGTCTCCATACATGTATCTCCTTATGGCGTGAGAATTTAATTATGCCCAAATGATTCTTTCACAGTCTTATCAGACCATAACACAATTTGCCAGATGGTTTTGGTCAATTTAGGCAGGCTTGGATGTTTTTGATTCATGAGAAACGGCTATCCAGTCAGATATTCCTGCAGAACCTTTGTTTTTCTGTAGGTTTCTTGGCAGCCTCCCTTTTTTCTTTGATTATTCCTACAAGAATTTGTATGCGCTACGAGATTTGACCTTTACTTTTTTTGTACACTTTTATATCCACTTTATGTATATATGTGTATGTATTTGTCTCTGTGTGTAGCTGGAGGAGCTGGTGAATCCTCAAACGTGGATTAATGCCGCTACTCAGATCTTCTTCTCTCTTGGTTTGGGTTTCGGTTCTCTAATTGCTTTTGCCAGTTATAACGACCACAATAACAACTTTGAGCGTCAGGCTGTTGTTGTCGCCCTCATTAACAGTGGAACATCAGTTTTTGCCAGCATCATCACCTTCTCCATCTACGGCTTCAAAGCCATGTTCAACTATGAGAGCTGCTTAGACAGGTGTGTGTGTGTGTGTGTGTGTGTATTTAGTCTTCGGTGTATAAACAGAGTTCTATACCATAAACCAGTAACATAGTTAACACGGTGTTATCAAACATTAGCAGAGTTTGTGTTCTACCATAAATAGTAAAACAATAAACTATGAAAATGAACTGTGGTTAAAATGATCCATTTTTCACTTGCAGAGCTGTGAAAAGAAGCTGTGAGTGTAACGTTTTCTGTTCCAGCTGAAGCTGAGGGTAGTGGGTGGTGTTTATTCTCGGGTGGTGTTAAAAAGATTCATTTATTTATACTGGGAAACATATTGGGTTCCACTCTGTTCATTAAAAATCATTGTTACAAACAAAAATAGAACCTGCAGGGTTAAAAAATGAAGCTAATGCAGTCTAGTTTGCAGGATGGATCTGCTGCTGGCTGAATGCATTTGTTCTCAGTACGAGTTGTTTGTCCTCTAATTGTTGTTTATTTATTGCAGGATGAGACTTTTACTTCTGAATACATTCAATCTTGCTGAAGATGCCATTAATAAAGAAAATGTGACATCATGGATCAATGTTTTAAATCACACACATCCTGAGCAGCTTGCACTCATTCAACACAAACTAGAGTCCTGCAGTCTGGAGGCTGAACTTGACACGGTTTGTGTGTGTGTGTGTGTGTGTGTGTGTGTCTGTGTGCACTGATAAAATGATTAAATATTCTTTAATGATCTGTGTGTGTGTGTGTGTGTGTGTGTGTGTGTGTGTGTGTGTGTGTGTTTGTAGGCTGTTGAAGGTACTGGCTTGGCATACATCTTGTACAGTGAGGCAATTATGAACATGCCAGCTTCTCAGCTCTGGTCTATTCTCTACTTCATGATGTTGCTGATGCTAGGGATGGGAAGCATGCTGGGAAATGTGACCGCCATAATAACACCACTGCAGGACTTCAAAATCCTTGCACGTAACTTCAACAATGCCACACTCAATGGTACAGAAAAACTCAAGTAGTAATCAGTTAATAATTAAGTCCAAACCAAGAAAAATTCAGAATAAAACATTTGAACAATTTGGCTATTTGGTGTACTCTGTGTGTGTATTTAGGTCTGGTGTGCCTTTTCTGTTTGCTGCTGGGTCTGGGCTTCACCACACGTTCGGGTAATTACTGGTTTACAGTGTTTAATGAGTATGGTGCAACATTCTCCTTGCTCTTCATTGTGCTGATTGAAGTTCTCACCATTTCCTACATCTATGGACTGGAAAGGTAAAATTACTAATAAAAGACATCTTATATATAACAAATTCATATTAAATTCATTGTATATTATTTGATATTTAACTAGATACACCGATCAGCCATAACATTATGACCAAAAGCCTAATATTGTGTCAGTCCTCCTTTTGCTGCAAAACAGCCCTGACCCGTCGAGGCATGGACCCCACTAGATCCCTGAAGGTGTGCTGTGGGATCTGGCACCAAGATGTTAACAGCAGATCCTTTAAGTCCTGTAAGTTGTGAGGTGGGGCCTCCATGGATGGGACTTGTTTGTCCAGCACATCCCACAGAAGCTGGATTGGATTGAGTTCTGGGGAATTTGGAGGCCAAGGCAACACCTCAAACTGGTTGTTGTGGTCATAAAACCATTCCTGAACCATTTCTGCTTTGTGACGCGGTGCATTATCCTGCTGAAAGAGGCCACAGCCATCAGGGAATAGTGTTTCCTTCTAACACATCAACTTTGAGGACAAAATGTTCACTTGCTGCCGAATATATCCCACCCACTAACAGGTGCCATGATGAGGAGATCATCAGTCTTACTCACTTCACCTGTCACTGCTCACAGTGTTATGACTGATCAGTGTACATAACTAGTAGAATTTCTTATTTTACTGTTAAGGTTTGTAGTGTTAATATAGCACTACTGAATGTGCTCATATTTCATTAAATATATTCTACAAGTAAATGAACGATGATCTTCCCATTTTTACATTATAGAGTAATTGAATATGTATATTTCCATTTAATGACAAAACTATAAAAAAGCTTAATAGTTAAAAATAGAGTACTATTAGCACTCCTCTAGCCACCTGCTTTAAAACAAACACAGTTTCTTTCTGTAGTGAGATCTGAAGGTAAACTGAAGGAAACTGGAGGCAGGCTTGGAACAATTCCCAAGTGCTCTTTATTTTATCTTCAACTTTTTCATCAGCAATTTAAATGACTCCACATGCACACACACACACACACACACACACACACACTTCATCTGATGCTTGGGAAGGCCACTGAAGAACACTGAACATGTTCATAATACCAGTTTGAGATTATATATATATATATATATAGTCTGAGTTTGAGATATACATGAATATATGTATTTATGTGTGTGTGTGTGTGTGTGTGTGTGTGTGTGTGTGTTGCATTGTGACACAACTCAGCATCCGTCAGTGGAATGTATTTTTATGCTTAGGTTTGAGAAAGACATTGAGGACATGCTGGGTCATCGGCCAAACTGGTATTGGAAGATCATGTGGGTTTTTGTGAGTCCACTACTGCTGATCAGCCTCTTCATCTTCTACATTATAAATTATATTCAGGGAGGAACACCAACATATCAGGCATGGGATAAAACCACGGTAAGAGACATCATAAGAGATAACAAATCTAAAATAATATTTTATAAAATTGTTACTGTAATACTCATGTTACTTAATCAAATGTTATTTCTAATCAATGTGAACACTGTGACTGCTGAAACATTTATAGAGTCATGTTAGAGTCTGTCCAAGACTATTCACGAATGATTATTTCAGATGACCTGAGTCGATCAAAATGTCATGTACAACATTAGAGCATTATTATAGCCCCATCCAACAGTATTGTTTTATTGTTTTTGTTATATACTGAAGATATTTGGGTTTGAGATAAAAAAAGATGAATATAAGAATAATGTGATTTTATGTTTTAATGTCTGAAAAAAGTAAATGTGTAGAATTATCTGGATGAATGCAGCAAGTCAGAGTTCAGTGTATTCTCTGTCTTTTCTCTTATTCAGGGAAAATCAGTAAGAATGGAGTATCCTGTTTATTGTCAGATCTTCATTGCTCTTCTCATTGTCTCATCAATAAGCTGTGTCCCCATCGCAGCTATTTATGCATTCTGTTTGAGACACAAACGGGCAGTAAAAGTATGTGAGGGGGTCAATACCGTGTCATCCACCGTAACGCCATAACATCCACCAAAATTCCCTCTATAACATCTGCCACAATGTGCACTGGGATGTATAGGAATCAGTAGATAAATGAGAGAATTAAACTAAACTGAAACTCTACATTTAAAGTAATTACTCATTTTAGTCATTTTTATCAGAATATACAGTAAATAAACCTGGCAATCTGAATATACAATTATAGATTTATTTTAATTTGTATAATGTAGAAAGATTGAGAAAAAAAAAAAAAATGAACAGCACTTTATACACAGCAGTATGTAGCGTGCTATCATACACAGTTCAGTTAAAGAACCTCTGCATATACAGTATGTGCAGTTAGAACTGTTTAATCCAAAAGCCTGTGAATTAACTATTTTTATGTAACTTCTGTACGATTTAGAGTTAATTAGGGGTTTGTTATAATTTGAAATGTTGTGATTTTAAAGGCATTCTGTGTAGAAAAACAGTAATCTGGCGGAAACAAGCAAACTTGTGCATTTGTGTTTAAGTGTAGATTCTTATAGACAGTTATGTGTAATATATGCTGCCCATTTCTATAAAGCCAATGCATATTTTATTTCTCTTCCCGTATGTGTTCTCTGTCATGGCTCTAAAATGCATTGAGAGCAATTGAAGCTTCAATGTTTTTTTCTAATTTTTCATATAATCCACTGCAGTATTTTAAGCTCATTATTGCCTTTTGTTTTCATGGGTCATGCTGTATAATTTCAGTCAGGAATGTGAGTGCAGTGTAAAGGTCAGAGATTCAGTATAAATCTGAATCAATAAGGGAATAAAGTTCACAGCAGTGTGATCTCAAAAAGCTTCATGCACCATGTGGAAGTAAGAATCTAAAAAATTATTCAGTAAAAATGAGGAACAAAGGAGCAATTATTTCTCTACCAGTTTATTAATGACACATTACAACACATTATTTAGCTAAGAATTCTTTGGACTTTTCATTTAATCAACAATTTTTGGAAATGAATGACAGAACTTGTAAAGACTTTTTTTTTTTTATCATGTTCATAAAACAATATAATATATAATAAAAGTTCTGACAGACCTGCAACAATGTAGGTGTGTGTGTGTGTGTGTATGTATGGTGATCACAAACATTTTAATACTTAAATAATTGAGTCCCAAAGATTCCAATGGACACCAGTCTGCATTTTGATGCTAAAGACTCTAGACATTTATCATTAAACACTGCTGAAGAAAAATGGAATAGATTACCAATCAACACTAACGTGTAACTTTTTCACGGAAGGAAGAGTGTTAGTTTCACACAGTGTCATTTTAACACAGCTACAGTTTAACCTGCAGATTTACTTTCACATGCTTAACCATTAATCTTTTTAGCCATTTTCGGTTGCTCTTAAAACTGATAAAATTTGCCTTGTTTTTATGATGTTTTCAAGGGATTTTTATTAGAAAATGTATTCAAAACTGTAATTCTGGGTACTGATTTCTTCAGCACTATAGTTTTAAGATTTATATCACCATTAAAATTGACTTTACTTACCGTGTTGGCGCGCATATTACCTATGCTTTAGGACAATGTGTGTGACGCCAAACCGAACTATTCTGGCTAAAGATAAAGATAAGGACAAGGAAGAAGTTTTTGGAGTTTCACTTTAAAACTTTTGCCAACTGATTTCTGGAGAAATTTTTACAGTTTTTACATTTTACAGTTTGCACCTCAAAGCAAAACATCCTAGCAAAACATTCTCTATAGGACCTCAAAAGTATATATAACACCTGTAAGTGAGAAGGTAAATAAGCTGAAGTGCTTTTATGGAATGCAAAATATATAAGATCTCAGCACTCTCAGCAGAATATTTCCTTGTTCTTTTTTCATTTGCATGGGCTGTTGTGGACCGGTTTAAAATTCAGTCACCATTTGAACATGGAACATATTTTTTGTTATAAATTTGCATTCGCATTAGTACATTTTAGAAATTACATCTTTCTAAGCTCATCTAAATGACCTCGATAGTTTTGTTATTCACCTGGCATTGGTTTTTGTTATTATTACTGTTAGTTATTTAACAGAATATAAGGAATGTTTTAAGCTAAATTTAAATATATTTAGTTTGTGTTTATTCTACATAAATTCTGTGATTTGCATTTAAAAAGGAAACAAAACATAAAATAGAAATGGCTCAGTTTTTTCAAAATTCTATTGTCCAAAGAAAATGGAATGTGGAGAAAATTCTAACAGTCTATGCATTTACCAAGTGTTGGCGAAGGACAACAGTGGTGGCGCCAGTACAAGTAAAATCATCAATACATCTAAAATCATTGTAGCGACTATCATCACTGTAGCAGATATGTGAATTCCCTAATAAGTGTGTGTTTATTGCAAGGAAAACAAACTAGTACAAAAAGCATTTAAGAAACAATGTGGCAAAGAAAATGACACTATACTGTCTTAAATGACACGATACTTCACATCAGACCCCAAACTGTTTTTTTGCTGAACTACATGTTGCTGTTTATTATCACTTCCCAATTTTAATTGTTTGAACAATGGGATTAGAGATCCGTTTGGTAAGGCCTTAGATATATGTAGAATTTGGCTCCAGGAAAGCTATCCATCTGGACATCTTAGTGGTCAAAATAAGGTATACAAGCTAAAGACAACTGGTTTAACCACCAAACTTTTCTTATTTGTTATTGTTGTTTGATGTTTGGTTGGTAAAAATATTGTCTTTTACATTTAAGGTTAGATTAAAGGTTAAGTTTAGGTTTTGAGTGAAGATGCAAATGATTCTTCCCATCACAATGATGCATTTTGTGGTTTGATGGGGAACCAAGGACAGTGCATGGGCATGTTAAGCACTGCTATTGTTCCTGTAGCAATACCCTGGCTTCGGCTCTGCTAATGAAAACAAATCCAGTTGAACATAACTTGATCAGGCTTTAAGCTAGTAGGCAGCTGATTTAAATATTTAAGTGTTTTGTACATCATTCTATCCTGCTTCAGTTAAAGATTTGGTTGAGTGACAACAAAGAATTTTATTGTGTGTGTGAATTAATCTGTCATTGTCTTAATTATATGCATGGCTAATTATTCTAAGTAAAATAACATATTCAGTAACTCTTGAGCAGCAGCCTATTTTAACATTATTAAAGTTATACAACAACTCGATAGGTCAAATTTTATTGTTGGTATTTGACCAGTCACCAGGTAAATTTTATTTTTCATAGTATAGTTTTTTTTTTTGTAAAGCAGAATAAGTTCACTGCACAAATACTGTAATTGCCCTTTAACATCAATACATTAAATTAAGTAAATACTAAAGACATTGACTGTGCTGAATTTCAGAATCAGAAATCAGAATCAGAAAGAGCTTTATTGCTAAGTATGTTTGTGCATCCAAGGAATTTGTTTTAGTGTCACAAGCTCCAGTGCACAGAGACAACAGTTATTCTGTACATACAAAGTAATTTGTATGTACAGAATAGAATAGAATGAGTTGAGATGTAGGGATGTGGGGGTGGTAACAAATAAAAATGAGGTTATTGCACATTTTTTTATGGCTCAATGTTGGGAACATTCAACTGTTCAAAAGGTAGATTGCTTGGGGGAAGAAACTGTTCTTGTATCTGTTCTGGTAGTTGCTGCGCTGTAGCACTGGCCAGATGGCAAAAGGTCAAAAAGGAGATGGCCTGGATGTGAGTTGTTAAGACTACACCAGGCAGGCAGCTGCTCAACCTCTTGTCTGTAAGCAGACTCATCACCGTCCTGGATGAGGCCGATGACTGTAGTGTCATCCGCAAACTTCAGGAGCTTGACAAATGGATCAGTAGAGGTGCAGTCATTGGTGTAAAGGGAGAAAAGCAGTCGGGAGAGGATGCAATCCTGGGGGGCGCCAGTGCTGGTGGTGCGGCTGTTTGATGTGAATTTCAGCAGTTTCACTAGCTGATGCCTATCTGTCAGAAAGCTGGTGATCCACTGACAGATAGTCCTGAAGCAGAAGAGAATCTGACACAGGATCTGACACACATCATCTTCACTGATGGGAGGGGGGGGGGGTGTTGCTGGAGGTGTTAATGGTTGTGTAGAGAGATTTTTAGATTGGGCATGAGGTGTTAGACCGACAGTTTCAAATCTGCAGTAAAACTTGTTCAAGTCTTCAGCGAGTTGTTGATTGGCCTCAGTGCTGGGGGATGGTGTCTTGTAGTTTGTGATGTTTTTCAGGCCTTTCCACACTGAAGCAGTGTCGTTGGAAGAGAACTGGTTTTCCAGGTTTTTTGCGTAGCTTCTCTTAGCCATCCTAATCTCCTTATTCAGTGTGTTTCTGGCCTGATTTTATAAGACTCTGTGTGTTGTTGCTCTGTGTGTGTGATCTGATCAGCCAGTTGTTGTAAAGTCGAGCTCACGGGTGCTTGCGGTGGAATGTAAACACTCACGAGAATGAATGAGGAAAACTCCCACGGCGAGTAGAATGGTTTACAGTTGATGAACTGTTTACAGTTTCTGTTAAAGTGGGTCCTGCTTAGATCAGGGGTCTCCAACATGTTTCTTGTGAGCTACCAGTAGTAGTAGTAGATAAAGGATAAAGAAAACACATGGCAGATCCTTTTAGCGTTATCAATAAAGCAATGCTGCCAAAGTAAAAGCAGTGAATGAATCTATCCGGCTGCATGAAGATGCAGGGCGAGTGTGCTGTAGACATTTCTTATTAGTAGTGCAGCTGGTGTTTCAGAGTAAAGAACTCTTTAATATCCCCATTGCACATGCATAAGAATACTATTATTTAGTATCATAAAACCTAATACAACTTCAGGTCTCTGTTTTTAAAATTAATATTACTTTCAGTATCAAGGTGTTCCCTTTTTTTTTTTTTTACAAAAAGAGTTTTTTTTATTCAGCTGGTTTGGTTAATGCCAATAAGCTACATGAATAAATCAATCAATCAATTAATCTGTATCATGTTCATTTATAATTTTTGTATTAACATACGTTTGAGTAGAATGACAGATCGTTCTCACATAAAATGAATAGTTAATTACAAAAAAATGATAACATTAGCGATAGGATAAGTATTCTTTACTTCAGTGCATTTTGTTACAAGTACTTTCGTATTTTAACTCAAGTGGAAATTTAAATGGAGAACTACTACTTTTACTGGAGTAAGATTTTAAGTAAGGTATCTCTCCTTTCACTCAAATACAGAAGATGTGGACTTTGCCCACCACTGCATATGAGGTGGTTGGAGGGCAGCAGATAACCCTGATGTTTTGGTTAGATTCGATGCTTTGTTTTGTAGTGACACCTACTGGCTATGGTTATGACTGTCAATTTCACTTAGCATGTTCCATGCTCCACAAAATTACTGGGATCTTTTCGTTTGCTTTTGTGTTATTAAAGCTCTTCGGAAATTCCTCTTCAATTCATCTCCTGATATCTGCCTAATTTGAATAAAATACATATTCCTGTTTAATCAGAATCATATTATCAGATTTATATTTGTATCCCAGAAAGTGTTGAGGTTAGGATTATGGCCCTGATCCATATCTCTCCAAGGATTAAGTTTATAATTGCAGTTAGGTTTAGGTCAAGGCTAGGGTAGGGGTTGGAATTAGGGTTTTATGATTTTAGGACATGTCCGATCCCCCACCCAGGGTAAGGGTTGGAGGAAAGTGGTTAGAGTGGGATTAGGTTAGGGGGAAAAAACGCAGCTCCGGCAATGACCCAGAAACCGTGTTGTCATTTTAAATTAGGGTTTCGACCTCATAGGATGCCTATGGTTATGTTTAGGGTTAAAGTTTAGGTTTAGAGTTCTAAAAATTAGGGTTAGGGTGTGGAATATACAACGATTCCCCCATCACAGCCCAGGATTAGGTTAGGGGAAAAGACCGCCGCTCCGGGAATGACCCAGAAACCGTGTTAGGCACGGGCCAGCCACTCAGGCCTCATTTTCAGCCACCCCCATCATGACGTTAGAAAAAATATCACCTATTTAGGTTTAAAGACTAGAAATTATGTTTTAGGGTAGACTGGGGTAAAGTCCCTCCATGAGCCCTAATACCCAGATTAGGGTTGGGATTTAGGGTTCGGGGTCATTTTGAATTAGGGTTCTGACCTCCTAGGACGCCTATGGTTATGTTTAGGGTTGGGATAAGGTTTAGGGTTAAAAATTAGGTTTAGGGTTCTAACTCATGGTTATGTTTAGGGTTAGGTTTGGGGTTCTAACTAACGGTTATGTTTAGGGTTGAGGTTAGGTTTAGGGTTAAAACTAATGGTTATGTTTAGGGTTGGGGTTAGGGTTAAAAGTTATTGTTATTTGAATTTCTTTCCCATTTGGGATTTGTTTTGCACCGGCTTCACCCCCCCTACCTTTTTATTAACTGTACTTTTTTGGAATATGACTGATGTTCTTGTGAATGCCTTTTTGTTATGTAAACTTTGTCCTGTTCTATGTAATTTGTTAATTTACGTCAAAGGGCATTGGTGGCTCAGTGGTAGGTTTCTTGCCTATCATGCGGAAGGCCCGGGTTCGATTCCCAGCCAATGCCCAAACCCCAGCCACTGGATGCAGTGCTGGTCCCAAGCCCGGAAAAATGGGAGGGTTGCGTCCGGAAGGGCATCCGGCGTAAAACATTTGCCAAGTTGTTGTGCGGACCAGTTGGTCCGCTGTGGCAACCCTGAACGGGGAGCAGCCGAAAGCAACACCACTTTGTGTATTTGAGTCAAGCCCTCCAGGTCCTTTATCAGGGATATTCAACTTTTATTTTAGGGTTAGGGGTTGGGGTTAGGTTTGTGGAATATACAATGACTCCCCCCATCACAGCCCAGAAGACTGTGTGGTTGTATAGGGAGACAAGGAAAGTGCACGGGCCAGCGCTTGTTAAGCAATGCTACCGCTCTTGCAAAAGAGGTGATTTCCACTGGACTGAGTGGGTCACAACCTCTGCTATTGCTGCTCATGTGTGTTTTTGGCTAAATGTGTGGCCTATCCTACTGATTAAGGTTTTTATTTATTTATTTACTTATTTATTCAAAGAGTTTTTGCCCTATACTAAATTTCAGGACACATCATCAGTAGTGCTCCTCAGATTCTCTGGGTGTTTCAGCTTTTTGTCACTAAACACCCTCCTCTGAGGCAGCCAGCCGCAGGTCGATCACTCCTCGGCTTGTGTCCCATGTCCAATCAAAAAAGTGATTCATTTGGTTTGAATACTAACTAGATAGCTGCTATAAATTAGGTCACCTTAAAATCTGTTGGATAATGCTGTTATAAGCCTAATTCTATACTTTTAAGCCTATTGATTGACTGATCATATATTAATCCTATGTTTAAAATCTATTGATAAATCCTATGTTTGATCCATAGTGGCTGAAGCTATCTATCCTACTATTTGTTGTTGTCACTACTGCTCCTATTTAACTATTTTAATTTTAATTTAAATTACTCTAAATTATGTTTTAGCTAAACTATGAAGATAATAACAGGTGGGTGCGGTGTAGTGCGCCATGGACTGGTGCATGGTCGATGCTAATCATCGGTAAGAAGACTTGGCCCCATTTAAGATCTGTTGGCCTCAGACCACCACCCTGCGTGCTGTCCAAGTGGACCCAGGGAGGCCGGTTCACCTACCTTGCTCTGCCCGTAATGACTCTCGTTAACACCGCAAGTCACACGAACAGAGCCTGCGGTTGAGGTCTGTCATCCAAGTGGAATCTAGCTAAATGGCCTTGGCATCCGGGAGGCCCGTTAGGCTCGCAGACGAGCACCTCTTCGTTAACACCGCAAGGTATCCGAGATGCTCAGAATGTTCCCCTCCTATCTAAACCAGAGGTCCAGAGTGCAGCATGTAAAACATCACCTCCAGATGACTCTGGTCGGGTAGCAATCCAGCGGAGAGCGGCCCTACCTATTCCAACTCTAAACGGAGTTTGGAAATCTTCAGGCAGCCATCAGGCTTCTACTGGGTTGGTTCCCCTAGGAGTGAGGTGTAAGCCCCTCCCCAGCTTGGATTTTGGTGGATTTGGATGGGTTATCCCATCTTTTGGTACCGTTTTATTGAGGACGGTATATTGTTTGTCCTCGGTGGAAAGTTATTAAATGGAAAGGGGAGATTGAGTTGTGCACGGCAAAAAAAAAAACGGGATGTCGATAGCTAGAACGGTTCCCGAGATATTAACGTTTAAAATTGTCATTTTAAGATGGACCAGAATCCTCTCTGTGCATATTTGACACAGACACGGTCCAAACTTATGAATATTCATATGGTGGCACCTTGTGTAATAATGGTGTGATTACACAACCATTACAGGTAACAGTGCATGGGGTGGGTTAAGGTTAGGGCTAGCGTTAGCATCTGAGCTAAAGTAGGGGTGAAAGTTGAAATTAGGGTTTATGGATGTTAGAGTTAGGGTTAGTGTTAGAGTAGCATTAGCATGTTAGTATTAGCATGCAGGCTAAAGTAGAGGTAAAGATTGAAAATAGGGTGTTAGCATGTTAGCATGAAGGCTAAAGTAGCAGAAAAGGTTGGTGTTAGGGTTAGTGTTAGCATGTAGGCTAAAGTAGGGTTAGTGTTAGCATGTTAACATTAGCATGTTAGCATATAGGCTAAAGTAGCAGAAAAGGGTTAGGGTTAGGGTTAGGTTTTGTGAATATACAATGACTCCCCCCAGAAGACTGCGTGGTTGTATAGTGAGACAAGGAAAGTGCACGGGCCGGGTTAGGGTTAGGGTTAGGTGAGGGGGAGGGGGAGGGGGAAGGGGAAGGGAATACCCCAGGCCGTGGTTCCAGTGAAAACTGAGACCGACGTTGTGCACGGGCCTGCCACGAGTCCCAGTGGTCATCACCCATGTGTCCTTCTTCACTGAATCACCACATACTCACTCTAATTGCCTTAAATTGCCCCTTCCAGTCCCCAATCATTTACCCCATAATTTTTACTTACCCTTGTTTACTCTGGTTATTGAGTGCTTATGGTGGCTAACTGCCCTTTAACCATAAAGCCACTCAATAATCATCATGTTTGATGAAATGATAAATGTTCCATGGTGGATGTCTATCCCTTAACCATGGAACAGTGTTTCAAAAAATTATTCCTTTCAGGAATTACCAGCTCAATTTTTATAGACGTCTTAATTTAATTTGCAAGTCAGTTTGTGCAATATTTCGGCTTTTCGCAGCCTTCTTCAGGTTCTGACATGCTATTTTTTGGCACCCCCAGACAGTAGTGGGCAACTGAATCCTTAATTATTGGCACCCTCAGCCCATCCTACTCTGTATCAGGCACCCCCAAGCTAACAGTAGTGGGCATTCTCTCTGTAACCTCTATGTAAACTTACCATGAGGTTTACTGGTCTGTGGCTGGCTTCTAAAAGCTCTCTCCCTTCTGGGTTGCCTGCTTTTTTAAGCTTGGCTCCACCCCTGGCTAAATAATATTTTTTCCAGAGCAGGTAAGTATTTTAAACTTGTTGTTACTTTTTTCCACCACTAGATGTCCTCCACGCTCCATTTTTGGGAGCATGACTCTACTGGCTGAATCAAGGGCAAAGTTCATCACTTTTTTGTCATGGAGACTTTTTCAGAGCAAGAAAATGTTATTTAATTAACATTTTAATGGCTTTTTTTCTGTTTTTCAGGGCAGGTGAGTATTTCCCTTTTTCAAAAACAGGTAAGTATTTGAATTTTACTTGTTTATTTCCACTGATTGTGGTTTTTCCTGTTTTCTAGGTGCTGGTGGTTGAAGCAGTGGGAGAACATTGGTGAAAAGCCCACCCGGACCCGGGCGGCACTGGCTGGTTAGGTGTGTGTGTTTGGGGTAGGGGTTAGGGTTAGGGTAAGGGTAAAAATTCTCAACTAATACTCCCAAGGGAGGGTTAGGGTTAGGTTTGTGGAATATACAATGACTCCCCCCATCACAGCCCAGAAGACTGCGTGGTTGTATAGGGAGACAAGGAAAGTGCACGGGCCGGCGCTTGTTAAGCAATGCTACCGCTTTTGCAAAAGAGGTGATAGCCACTGGACTGAGTGGGTCACAATCTCTTTTATTGCTGCTCATGTGTGTTTTTGGCTAAATGTGTGGCCTATTCTACTGATTAAGGTTGTTTTTTATTTGTTTTATTTATTTATTTATTTATTCAAAGAGTTTTTGCCCTATACTAAATTTCAGGACACATCATCAGTAGTGCTCCTCAGATTCTCTGGGTGTTTCGGCCTTTCGTCACTAAACACCCTCCTCTGAGGCGGCCAGCCGCAGGTCGATCACTCCTCGGCTTGTGTCCCATGTCCAATCAAAAAAGTGATTCATATGGTTTGAATACTAACTAGATAGCTGCTATAAATTAGGTCACCTTAAAATCTGTTGGATAATGCTGTTATAAGCCTAATTCTATAATTTTAAGCCTATTGATTGACTGATCATATATTAATCCTATGTTTAAAATCTTTTGATAAATCCTATGTTTGATCCATAGTGGCTGAAGCTATCTATCCTACTATTTGTTGTTGTCACTACTGCTCCTATTTAATTATTTTAATTTAAATTTAAATTACTCTAAATTATGTTTTAGCTAAACTATGAAGATAATAACAGGTGGGTGCGGTGTAGTGCGCCATGGACTGGTGCATGGTCGATGCTGATCATCGGTAAGAAGACTTGGCCCCATTTAAGGTCTGTTGGCCTCAGACCACCACCCTGCGTGCTGTCCAAGTGGACCCAGGGAGGCCGGTTCACCTACCTTGCTCTGCCCGGAATGACTCTCGTTAACACCGCAAGGTTTCCCGAGTCACCCGAACAGAGCCTGTGGCCGAGGTCTGTCATCCGAGTGGAATCTAGCTAAATGGCCTTGGCGTCCAGGAGGCCCGTTAGGCTCGCAGACGAGCACCTCTTCGTTAACACCGCAAGGTATCCGAGATGCTCAGAATGTTCCCCTCCTATCTAAACCAGAGGTCCAGAGTGCAGCATGTAAAACACTACCTCCAGATGACTCTGGTCGGGTAGCAATCCAGCGGAGAGCGGCCCTACCTATTCCAATTCTAAACGGAGTTTGGAATCCTTCAGGCAGCCATCAGGCTTCTACTGGGTCAGTTCCCCTAGGGGTGAGGCGTAAGCCCCTCCCCAGCTTGGATTTTGGTGGATTTGGATGGGTAAGGGGAAAAGCCGTAACGCCAGAACATGTCCAATCCCCCACCCAGGGCAAGGAGTAGTGGGGTTAGGGATTAGGGTTAGGGTTGGGGGTTAGCGTTAGGGTTGGGGATTAGGGTTAGGGATTAGGGGTAGGGGTTAGGGTTGGGGCATGGAGACGGACAAATCCAGCATCCACGTTAGGCACTGGCCTACCTCCCAGTCACCAAGCACCGACATCTCTGTTTTTGTTATTGTGAACATGAGTACTATATCACTCTAGATTGTTCATTCAAACCCCATGGATGCATGGAACTCAGTCTATTGATCCATGCTCTTTCTGCATGTTTCCTAGCATTATCAGACCACCATCTGTTGTACTGTAATCCCATGATTTTTAGGGATTCAATACCATGATTTATAAAGTGTTGGACAATCAAAGTATGTAATTCCTTTCTATGTTTAATGTTATGTCTATGTTGTGTCAGCCTAACCGCCAAAGTATTGCTGGTTTCCCCCACATACTGTTTACTGCATTTCATGCAATAAATCAAATAAACACAGTTAGCCGTGTCATGTTTTAAGGTGGGTGAAATCTCATGGATTGCTTTTGTTTTTGGATTGGTAATCCATCGTTTCGGCCTTAATTCCACGGGCGGGGCAGGTTTCCTCTTTTCTTCTTCTGAGGGAGGTAACCTGCTTCGAGCTAGCATATCTTTTAAATTTTTGTTTTTGCGGTAGGCTGAAATAATTTTATGATTGTCCAACACCCTATTTCCACTGAGGAAATGATGAAAGTTGTGTTTCATCACCCTGTTGAGTTGGACACTCCCCTCTGAGAAAGTTGTGATTAGAGGGATCATTTCCCTGCTGTCAATCATCTTCTTTTCAAGAAATTTATTTCCACAACTTCTCAGAAAGGAGCGGGAGTAACCTCGTTTCTGGAGCGCACGAAAGAGAATCCTCTTGGCCTCCAGGAAATCCTCGGGTTGGGTGCATATTCTGTGAAATCTCTGTATTTGAGATTTCACAATGCCCCTGAAAGTATGTTTTGGGTGATAGCTCAATTTGTGGAGAAGTGCATGTGTGTCAGTGTCTTTAAAGTAGACTCTGACATCTAATTTGCCCGTCTCCACAAACCCTTTTCCCTTATAGGTTACTGTGTCCAAAAAATTGACACGCCCTTTGTCCAACGTATATTTGATTTTTATGGAGCGGTGGAAACTGTTAAGGTGGTCTGCAAACTGCTTGAATTGATCCTCTGTCCCTGTCCAAACACCCCAAATGTCATCAAGGAACCTATAATAGCTTAAGGGTTTAGTCTCCCAGGCTGCCAGTGCTCCTTCCTCCCATCTTGCCATAAATATGTTGGCATAGGAGGGGGAAAATTTTTTGCCCATGGCTGTGCCCTTGACCTGGAGGTAATGCTTAGAGTTAAACTCAAAATCATTTTTTGTGAGGTTAATCTCTAGCAATTTCAAAATAGCCTCTTCAGGTCTGTTCTGATCAGGGAATCTGGCAAACCACTCTCTGACAGCTTCCATTCCAGCTGGTGTTTCAATGTTTGTATATAAACTATCTATATCGATAGTGAATAGGAAGCAGTCAGGAGGGAGAGATAGATCTTTTATTTTCCCAATAAAATCATAGGTATCCCTGATATAACTGGGGTGTCTGGTACTGATAGGATTGAGGAAGTGTTCAACGTACTCTGCTGTGGCTTGTGTTTCACTGCCACAGTCAGAGACGATGGGGCGGCCCGGTGGCATCTCAAAAGGAACGCTCCAGGTATGTGGTTCCTTATGAATTTTAGGGAGGAGGTAGAAGTACCTGGGACGTGGATTGTCGGGACCCATCAGGTAAGTCTCTTGTTTTTTATTTATATAACCCTCCTCCCTCAATTTGGTGAGTATGCCCCGTATTGAGGAAAATAGGCTCAGAGAGTTTTTTATAATATTCCTCTTGGTTCAGTTGTCGTTCCGCCTCTTTTATATATGCTCTACGATCCATTATCACTGCGGCGCTGCCTTTATCGGCCGGCTTGATGACAATGGATCTGTTGTCGCGTAATTGTTGTAAGGCCTGTCTCTCATCCCATCCCAGATTAGGAGATTCCCTGTCATTCCAGGGTATGTTCCTGATCGCATATTTATCCGCCCGAATTATCTGTCGGATAGTATTAGGGACTTGAGATAATTTGGGAGTCCAAGTGGATTTCCCCAGTGAATGGAGGGATTTCTGTTTCCTTATTATATCTATAAAAGGCCGCTAATAGCAGTCTTCTATGATATTTCTGTGTGTCTGCGATCAGTTCTTTTTTTCTATTTAAATTTAATCTGGGAGTTGGGATGAAAGAGAGACCTCTATTTAAAAGGTTTGATTGACCCCTTGTGGGTATGAGGTGTTTAGACAGGTTAATCACCTCACTCCCCCTTTGAGATCCCAATTTTGGGTTTACAGGGCTACAAAGTTTAAGTGCTCTGCCCAATGTTGGAGCATGGCCTGAGCACAGTCTGTTGTCTAGTGAATTTGATCCCCACCCACCGAAAATTGTGTACTGGGCAATAATGGCAGGTGAGGTATGTTCCTCCGGATGTGATTATTGAGGCTATCCAGGATCATTTGTTCCTCTGCCCTTAATGCCCTGGAAAAGTTAATGAGTGGGATCTTGATAGCGGCGTTGGGAAATGTATCTCTCGCCGCATTTCCTTAATTGCTGTCATTTTAAGTTTTTGGCACCGGTGATTTATCCCAAAGGATAAAATCACTTGTTCTACGGTCACGTGAACCCGTGCTTTTTTGATCAAGTTCTCAGCATGTCTAAATGTGGCCCCCGGGGTAACTGTCAATCTGAACATCAGCAAATGGGTGAGATTTAATTCTACCCACGTTGGAGTCCCCCAGGATGCAATATTTTTCATGTATGCTGAGACCCCATTGAACTAATTTTCTAGTTGTATGGGGGTGTCTAATGGGTTTGTGACCTTTTGGTGACCCCGACGGTGTGCTGGTGAGCACATCAGACTGATCCAGAAGGGATTCGGGTGAGAGGCATCCACTCACTTGGATCCCCGTGGATGGACACGGAGTATCCATTAGTGAGAGGGTTTCTGCCTCCCCAGATTTGTCCTCAAAGCTGACCAGAAGATCTGGATCAGAATCACCCTCAGCAAAAGAAATCTCCCGGATTGCATGTACCTGCGCCACTGTCGAGGAGGACTCCCTCTGTTCATCAACCTGTGGGAGTGCTCTCTCCTGTGGTTTGGGAACATGTGAAAGTGTTTATTGAGTTCCCTGCTCAGGTTGGATTTCAAGGAGTTTCGGGTGTTGGTCTGATCGTGCGACCGCCGGGTTTTTGGGTGGAGAGACTTGCACAGTGGTCCGCCTTATAGGTCGGGGGATCCTCTGTGGAAGTACAATAGGGAGAGGGGAGAGGGAAAGGGGGGGCGTTCTCTCCCGAGTCACAGCAGGCGGTGAAGAGGGCTCTGTAGCCCTTGACAGGGGTGGAAAATCTTCCTCTGTAATCACAGAAGTGGCTCTTTTGGCCTCTGTGTCCTTTTCCACTCCTCTATCACCCTGTCCCAAGGACAGGAGCCAGTAAGAGTGCCTCAACTTTTTTTATTGGCTCCTGCATGTGTTTCTTGGGGTATCTTTTTCTGTACCATTTTGCTGCGACTCTTAGGGCCGTGTCCCAATCCCTAATCAATGCCTCCTGCAGAGTCTCACTCTCATTTTCAATCAATTGAATATAGTGATCCTGCAGGATAAGGCGTGTAAGTATATGCCCAATTCTTGGCATTTCCTTCCAAGAGGGCTTTTGTTTCCGGCGTCACATTAGCCGGTTTAACTACATCGCCGAGAAAGTGTGTGAGCCTCAAAAAAGTGGGAGGTTCCACCTCTGTGTGTACAGAAAACTTTTCCAAATGGTGGAAAGATCTCAATAATTCAAATAATTTTTTAACTAAGGCTCTGAATTTCTCATTTTGGGCATCTTCAATTTGTTTGTTATTTTGACCCCTCTTGTTCTTTTTGGATTGTTTTTTCTTTTGTTTACCCTGTTTTTGTTTGAGTTTTTTATCTTTTGAGCTGCCCGTCGTGAAGGGCGTCTTACCCGCTGTCTCCAGTAGATGTCATCCTCGCTCCATCTAGGAGCATGACTCTGGTAATGCTGGATGAATCTAGGGTAAAGGTCAGTGCTCCTATAACCACTTCTTTTTTGGGGATTTTTATATTCCCAATGTCTAGGGTTATATTCATAGCATTCATCCGGGTGGGGATATCTGTCCCCCCACCTCCAATCATTGGGTTGGGGGTAATATCTCCCCCGCCCTGGATAGAATGGATAAGACATGATGTTTTATGTATAGATGTTTTACATATACAGTGATGGAGGAGAGGCAAGTCTGTTGCTGCAACGTTTCGGCTCTAACAAGCCTTCATCAGGCATAGACTTGCCAAAAAATAATTAAACAATTTACTATTTTAAACAATTAAACAAATCTTTGAAATAAAATTTGTTTAATTGAAAGGGAATGGAGAGAAGAAAAGAAAAGAAATGAATACAGAAGAAAAAAAGAAAATGTAAAATACTAAATAAAATAATGAACTAAAGGGGAAGAGAAAAGTAAATTTGAGGAAAATATAGGGAAATGAGAACCCTTTTAGAGAAAGTTCAAGATGGCTATATCAGGGGAGAAAGACTTTTTTGAAGTCTTTTACAAACCTTTAACCAAGATTGAACTCCACTTATCTCCTAAAAGGACTCTATAATCAATAATACGTTTACAATGTTGCTCCTATGGCTCTCTGACTCAAAATGAGGGACTGCCTGCATGTGTGTTTACACAGACAGGCTAGGCTCCGCCCCCAAGGATCTGCTGTTTTTTTTTCAGAGAGGCACACAGAGGGGAGTTTTTTTCTTTTTCCTTCCCTAAGAAAATCCCCTTGTTTTTCTAATGTGGAGCTTATTTTTTATTTTTAACATTTTCCTCAATAGTCATTCTGCTTTCCTCTAGTGATTTTCTTATATAGTCTTCTTGTATTCAAACTTATAAAAATATTAATAATAATAATTCTTTTTCCTCTTTTTC
>JAUCMX010000021.1:0-20628 GCA_033459395.1 Hemibagrus guttatus
GTGAAGATTTGTTTCTCAGATCCATAATTCACACCAGTGATGGAGTCGATGATGATGTTTTTTACAGTTTCTTTCTTTTTGTCCCATTCTATTTCGGCTTTAATGGAGGCTTTGCCTGCTTTAAGAGGACGGATGTGGGTGAGACGGTTGTCGAACCAGTCGTACTTAGGAACATCACGACCAGCTCTGGCCACCCGGATATACCCGCCTCTCTCTGTATGCTGATACAGAACCCAGGCTCCTCTCTGCACCTTGTGAGAAGATGTTGTATTGTTAAAAGTGCCGTAATACAAGTTGGTCTCACATTTGAGGACGAGGCTCCGGCCCTGATAGTTTTCCTCTTCGTACAGTGTAATCTGAGGATTTTCCAGGTCCTCTGTCACCAGCTCTAGTGAAGAAATGTCATCATTGTAGTACACACTGTCATATTCTCCTTCCTCATAGACAGTGGGTTCTTCAGTGAAATTAGCACCTGTGTACGCCACCCATGGATTCCCGATGACTTTCAGAGAGGAGATGCAGTCATTAAAATTCAGTTGACTTAAATCAGGGACATCACGGGTGAACTCTCTGCTGATGCCCTCAAAGTTACGATGTTCATAGATGATGATCTTGTTCATGACTGAAGAAGCTTGCAGGTTGCCCAGAGACTCACAGACAGTGCAGAATGAGATGAGAGCAAGAATCTGTGAAGCTTGTTTAAGCTTCTCTCCTATATATACTGGAGCTGCTTGGTGGAGTGAAAAGTAGGAACACACATAACACAGTCACTGTCATATTGTTAACTCCTCCCTAAACCACGAGGAACAACAACCCCAAATTAAGCAAAAAAACAAACTAACTAACAAGCTTACTATAAAAGAAAAGACAAAAAAAGCTCAGGGTCAAATGTTTATTCCCAATTCAGATAAAAAGGAAGCACAAAACTTCAAGATTAGCCAAAGATTACAAGGTTAGCTAAAAAAAAAAACAAGAATCATAAAACGAAAAAGTTCCTAGCGACCTGCCTTATCAAACTCGCCGCTCTGGATAAGGATGTCTGCTAAATGGCAGAAAGGTAAATGGAAATGTTGCTGAAGTGGATTCGGCCACCACAGGGCGACAGAGCAGGACAATCAGCGCCACATGTCACAGGACCTGTTTAGGGAGAGCTTTCCTCTCTCTCTCTGCGCTCAGTCCTGAGCTGGATATACCATGTGCTGGTGCTCAAGGCTCAGCTGGTAATTCTGTTTCTAGACTATGCTATGCTAGTTTCCATGGCCAAAAATGATGTAATTGCAGTCCAGGCTTTTAGTAAATATTTGAGCCTTTATTTTCACTTTACTTGGATACATTCCTGTCTTTGTGAGTTGAGTTCTCATCTCTGATTCCCAATACTGTATGGTCCCAGTTCAAAATATACTAGATGAAGTTGGATTAACGTTTTGAGAAATCCTTTAACAATCCAGAGCATTTGAAAGCTCTTATTCTTGACCTCTTAATGTTTTTTATTTGGGTTTTAAAAGATAGTAAGCTCATTCAGTTGGAATAAGCACACATCTCACCCTTGAGTCCTAGGAAGCCTTTGAAAAGTGCATGTAGGAGAAAATAAGATGACTTCAATAAAGTTTCCTGCAGATTGTACTGGTTCTGATGTTAAAACAAAATAAACTAAATATAATAAAATAAAAGCTAAAATTCTGATCTCTTGTGTCATATTCGTCTCATACACTCATGTTCATCTTTTGATGTTAAATCTACATGAAGAATAATTGGCCTTGCTGTTCCAATACTTTCAGAGGACACTGTATATATACAGCATAGCCTATGTATGCAAATGTAATGACTTCACAGCTGTCTATCTGCTTGCTGTCTATCTGCAAATACTTCAGATGGGTGTGTAAGAAAGTTGTAAATAATAAAACAATGAGTTTTATGTTAAAGAAAAAGAAAACAGTTGATTGTTATGTTCTGTACACAGGTACTAATGTGAATGTAGAACATTTTGAAAAAAGATTGTAAGACCTTTAGCTCCAACTTCATTGCATTCTGATATTTAAAGCTACTTCAAGACTGTAATTTATAAGTTACTGTGAGATTGTTATTGTGTTTATGTTTATTATATTGATTATTATATAAGTTGTTTCTCGGAATTGGATTTTCTTCTTTTTTTGATTCTCCTGACTACAGTAACACCATTTTCACTGTGACAGTAGCAACTGGATGAACTGGCTGAATTTTGGAGAAGTGTGTGTAACCACAGTTACTGCCTTTTTCACTGATACAGTAGCATCCATATTGACGTGTTTTGCTGAGACATTAAAAAGCTACTGTATTAGTTCTGCTTTTTTCTGCTTTACTGATGCAGTTTTGGTTTTGGGGCATTGGGGCAGTTATGTGATAAATAGAGAGCTAGTCATGAAAAGAGACATTTTAACATTGTCTTGATCAATGATGATTTTTTAAGCCTCGTTATTATTCTCTAATAAAACCTTAGATGTGAGTGAATTCATAACATGTTAAATTAACATTGCTGTTTTGTTTTTTTTTTACAAAAAACTTCACCCTATCAGAGATTACAGACTTTTTTAAAATTTCATTTTTGTGGATGATTGCTGTACGAGTCTCTCTTTATGTTGTTACCATAGAAACGATCATATACTAGTACAAGTCACTATTGTCAGAGCTGCTCTTCTAGAAAATTAATCAAGACCGTTAATGCCCAGGCCAGTGCACCGTCTTAGCCGGCTCGGCTCTGGTGGCAGGGAGTCATCACAAAGGACAAAGCAAACTAGATTTTCGTCGTGACAAACTTTGATGTTGGCTTGACGAAGCAACTAGTGGTAATGTGTGATGCTTTTTGGAGGCGAGTGGATATGTCTTCATGATACACGTCACACAGTTCCACACATTAACTGTTTTGATGTCACATGTGTATGTTGTAGTAATTTAGCGATTCTGCTAATTTTGGGGATTGGTGCACACATGACCTCATTGTGATGTCAACTGGGCACATGTCACACAGTTCCCCACAATGTGCTGAGCATTTTGATATGTCACGTGTATGTTGCGCTAGACTTTTGAAGTAGATTTTTAAAGTTTATATAGTTTACCTAGTTTAAAGTTTAAAGTAGATTTGTCACAACAAACTTTGATGTTGGCTTGACGAAGCAAGTAGACGTCACGTGACGTCTCTTGTAAACACGTTATGCAGTTCTCCACAATGTGCTGAGCATTTTGATATGTCACATGTGTATGTTGCGGGCATTTTGCGATTTCAATAATCACCAGGATACACGTCACGCAGTTCCCCTCGTTGTGCTGAACTTTTTGATAAGTCACATGTGTATGTGATATGGTGATTAAATTCTCAAAGTTAATATATTGTTAATAGTATTTTTCTAATTGTCTAAAATAGTATCTAATTCATTATTTGTGTATTATGAGAAGTAAAGTATGTTTTGTGCATTTCTTAAATTAATTATTTTCATTTGGCATATCTGCGTCATGACATCATCGCACAATAGTTTGGTGCGCGCCCGTGATGTGCTTCATTCGTTGCAAATGAAGAGACGAGAAGCCATCACAGCAGACTCTATCTTCTTTTATTTTACTTCTGTCCAGGAGTATTACAATTTTGGAGGCACCGCTGGGATCGATGTTCGGTGGAGTGACTCCCTGACCGGCAGAGCCCATCAAGCAACATCATCCCTCACTAGCGAACCAGTTGAGCTACAGGGTGAGACAGTCAGGACGAGTGGTGGAAACGATCTGATTGAGCAGTGCGTGCACTGGTGGTTCAGTCTGATACCAGCGGTGGCTAAGTCAAGTCAGTGACTTACAAGTGAAATACCACTCTCAACAGCCTGTCTACATAGCAGCTAAAATGGATGAGCTAAAACATCTTCAAGAGGAAATTGGTGAGAAATTATGCACACTATCACGTGAAAAGCTGATAAAACTCGGTGTCTTCCTTCGGCTGACGCGAGAGGATGAAACACGTGACACGTTTGTCCCTGTTAAACCTCATTAGTAACTATTTACTGAGAGCTGAGCTAGAGGAGTTCGAAGATGGCGATATGGCCGAACTGTTAACAATTAATGATAAACTGAGCCAGCTCATGGGAGTCACAATTACTGCTCCTGAGAAAGATACAGACAGGGAGGAAAGTAAACTTGAAGATGTTAACACAGCCCAGAGAACAATACAATTAAGTGGAGAGAGTACAGCTGAATTGTTTTCTGCCATGCACATTAGCCCCACCGCATCACAAAATGCAGCCCAGAACCTAGTTCATTCTTCACCCACTTTTCAGAGACAAGTCACCTCAACATGGCAGAAAGACTTCAAAATTTCTGGTCTAATAGGAGATCTAGGGCAGAAGGATCGGCTCTCATTCTCCAGTCTTGCACGGCAGATAGAAGGTGGGCTCAAAAAGGGCTATGCAGAACAAGAAATAGTAGATTCTGTCATCAGGGCTATCACACCAGGGCTTCAGCTGCAGAGCTATCTTGAGGGGAAGGCAGGACTGACACTCCCAATGCTAAGGTGGATACTTCGTTCTCACTATCAGGAGAAAAATGCGACTGAATTATATAAGCAGCTCACTACAGAAGCTCAGCGCACTAGAGAAACGCCACAAAGCTTCCTAATTCGAGCCTTTGATCTGAGACAGAAAATTCTGTTTGCTTCCCAGGAGGATGACTCAGGGTTGAAATATGATCCCACCCTAGTTCAGAATATGTTCTTGCACACCGTCTTGACTGGATTGCAAAATGATCGAATCCAAAGTGACCTTCAACCATACCTGTCAGATCCCGCTGTCCCAGACGAAGTGTTGCTGGAGAAACTCAATGTCGCTTGTTCCAATGAATCTGAAACACAAAATAAGCGAAGACATGAAAAGAATGGTACTGTCCACGCTGTACAGTTAAATGAGCCTGCCCCTGAACAAAAACTTCAGTGCAAACAGTCAAAGTTTGATTTAATGTCACAACTGAAAAGCTTGAGTGATGGTATCATACAGATTAAAGAGTCAATCCAACAGCCCTTATCTGTTCCTCAGCAGTGTTTTGCAGTTTATGACAAAGAACGAGCAGCAGCGTCCCAACAGACATCAGGATGGACCCAAGTCCAAGAGCATCGGACCTGGAAACCCGATACAGTTACATACCAACAACAGGGAAGCCCATACATGTCTCCACACCAGTTCTCACAAAGCCAACAACAGGTGAGGGAACAGAAAATACCTCCTCTACCGGCAGACCCAGTTCAGTTATCCACTGTTCCACCAGAACATTTTCTCCAGTCACGTCAGCATTATCCAATAGTAGAAACTCACCAAGGACAGCCGTATGTGTATCCCTCTCCTCAGCAGCACCCTATGTCCATCAATTATGCATCTCAGCCGTCAAGCTTTGCAGCACCGCAGTATTATCACCAGCAGTATATGGTAACACCACAACAGCACCCCCATCAGTTCCGCCAGCCCCGTCCCTTACGAGCCAGACAATGTTTCCATTGCCAGCAGCGCAATGCAGAAGAACCTTGCACCCATTGTTACCACTGTGGCAGCAGCGAGCACTTCTCCGCTGGCTGTAAGAGTAAAGGTGCCAGGTCTCAGCTTGGAGCTCCGTTAAACAGGAGCGGGTTACCCCCAAGGGACAGGGTGTGACCCGAACGGCAGAGAAGTCCCAAAGACATGAGAAATGTAGCATGGGCACATCAGAGACAGTTTGAGTCCCAGTCACTTGATCGTATTTTAACTGCCCCTTGTCAAGTCAACCAGCATTCTGCCATCACATCCTTAGTGGGGAAACAGTGCCTTGTTACCTGTCATCTACAAGGAAAAAAGACTGAAGCATTATGGGACACAGGCTCCCAAGTATGCGACCGTATGCAAGGAGGCGACCGAAGCACCAGACAGCCTGCGCCTGGTGGCGGCCAATGGAGCAAACATGCCATACAGTGGATGGGTGGAGTTGACTTTCAAGTTGGCATCCCCTGTGACCGAAGAGAAAGAGTTAACCATTCCTGTGCTCGTTTTGAAGGACCAAGAATTGCCCAGACGCATCATTGGGTATAATGTGATAGAACAAATACTGAAACGAAGTGAAACAAGTGGATCTCTTGATATGACTAATGCTTGTTTGTACAGAATTGTTAGAAGTGCTTTCCCTAGCATAAAGAAAAAAAGTGTACATACCTTCATTAACTTGGTGACTGCAGAGGACCTCAGCGAGTATGTAGTAAGAACCAGGAAGGAACCTGTGAACATACGGAAACACACCGTTACGAAAATTCAGTGTCTGGTAAAAGTGCCTCACGTGCAACAAGATACGGTGCTACTGTTTGAGCCACATGTTAACCCAATGTACCCAGATGGCCTTGAACTCTTCGATACCCTCCTCATTCTGGAAAAGGGGGCCCGCCCAATAATTACTATCAGTGTGCAGAATAGAACAGATCACGACATCACGCTCAGTGGTAGAACAGAGCTAGGAACTCTGCAGCCAGTTAAATCTGTCTTACCAATATCAAATACACAGTGTGAAGCCACAGCATCTGTTATTCAGGTCCTACCAGAGACAACTGAGGGAGATGGCAATACAGATCGATGGGACCCTCCAGTGGATGTGAACCATTTAACTCCGCCCCAACAACAAGTTAAGCAGATGTTACGTGAAGAATGTCATGCCTTTTCGAAGTCGGATGACGATATCGGCTGTGTTCCAGGCTTGCAACTGAGTATCTTATTAAATGATAACACCCCTGTTGCCCGCACATACACATCAGTCCCTAAACCGTTATATCAAGAGATGAAGGACTACTTACATGACCTGATTGCTCAAGGGTGGGTGGCTAAGTCTCATTCCCCTTACTCGTCTCCAATCGTCTGCGTCCGTAAAAAGGATGGCAGCCTCAGGCTATGTATTGATTACAGGGACCTGAACAACAAAACAATCCCTGATCGCCAGCCAATACCCAGAGTGCAGGATATTCTAGATGGGCTGGGAGGCAATGCGTGGTTCTCGCTGCTAGACCAAGGAAAGGCGTACCACCAAGGTTTCATGTCTCCAGAGAGCAGGTACCTGACTGCATTCACAACACCGTGGGGCCTATACGAATGGATTCGTATTCCTTTCGGCCTTATGAATGCTCCTGCAGCATTCCAACGGTTCATGGAAGAGAGCCTGGAAGGGTTAAGAGACAAAATTTGCATACCATACTTGGACGACATCCTGGTCTTCACTGAGTCCTTCGAGGAACAAGTGGAAGCGGTGAAGAAAGTGCTACAGAGGTTACAGTTCCATGGAGTCAAGTTAAAACCAAGAAAATGTGAGCTCTTTAAGAAAGAGGTACGATATCTCGGGAGAATTGTGTCGGCTGAAGGCAGTCGTATTGATCCCTCAGACACTGTTGCTGTAACGGCACTGAAGGAACAGACACCAAGCACGGTGGGGGAGCTACGAAAGATTCTGGGCCTACTTAGCTATTATCGGCAATACATTAAAGATTTTTCCCGAATTGCCAGTCCCCTCTACGACCTGCTAAAAAGTAACACTGAAGATGCTGGGCCACAGAGGAAGAGGAAAAACAAAATAAGAAACAACAAAAGAAATCATGTGGTGCCATCAAGTAAATCAATTGAGTGGACAGCAAAACACCAGGAGATACTAGAAAAGTTGATTAACTGCTTGATTCAGCCTCCGATTCTGGGATTTCCAGACTTCTCTCAACCATTCATCCTTCATACGGATGCGTCCAACCAAGGGTTGGGAGCTGTCTTATACCAGCAGCAGGATGGCAAGCTGAGAGTAATTGCCTATGGTTCTCGTACTTTGACGGCAGCTGAGAAAAATTACCATCTGCACAGCGGGAAGCTGGAATTCTTAGCTCTGAAATGGGCCATCACTGAAAAATTCAGAGACTACTTGTACTATGCACCAACTTTTACAGTTTTCAGTGACAATAACCCATTAACCTATGTCCTGACCTCTGCGAAGTTGAACACCACCGGGTGTAGATGGGTGTCAGAGCTCGCAGATTTTCACTTTACCATCCGTTACCGTCCAGGTAAAGAAAACATAGATGCTGACTCACTCTCCAGGATGCCAGCGGACCTGGAGACGACAATGAGAGAATGTACTGAGCAGTTTTCACCTGACTGTGTGGGAGCTATGATCCAAGCAGTGGAGTTCCAAGGGAATCCAGATGTGACTCTTGCAGTAGCCTGTCAGAGTGTACTGGAAAGTATGGGGGAAAATGAGGGACTTCTCAAACCCCTGTCAAAAGAGGAAATCAGACAAGCACAAAAGGATGACAAGGACATTAGAGTAATAATTGAACACTTACAAGCAGGATCTAGGCCTCGTCAGCAGTGGCGTTCAGTTAACTCACCAGCTAAAGTTCTTCTGAGAGAGTGGGAGAAGCTGAAGCTAGATGATCATGGTGTCCTGTTCCGCCAAACATCTCAAAGAAAACAGCTGGTGTTACCAACACAATTCAAAAGAACTGTTCTGAGAGAGATGCATGATGAGATGGGTCATCAGGGACTTGACCGCACCACAAGCCTCATTAGGGATCGGTTTTTCTGGCCTTACATGCAGAAAGACATTGAAAACTATGTCCTGAGAACCTGCTGCTGTATTAAACAGAAAAAACCCTGCCGTGAGACTAGAGCGCCCCTTAAAAATATCAAAACGACCCACCCATTTGAATTGGTGTCCATTGACTTTCTACATCTGGACAAATGCAAAGGGGGCTATGAGTACATTTTGGTGATCGTCGACCACTTCACTCGATTTGCCCAGGCATATGCCACCACCTCGAAATCAGCAAAAACGGTAGCTGACCGGTTATTCAATGATTTCGCCCTGAAGTTTGGGTTTCCGTCCAGAATTCACCACGATCAAGGGGGAGAATTTGAAAACCAGCTACTCACCCAACTCAAAAAGTACAGCGGTGTTGCCGGCTCAAGGACCACCCTCTACCACCCCCAGGGGAATGGTCAGGTGGAACGATTTAACCGGACATTGTTGCAGATGCTGAAAACCCTGACTGATAGACAAAAAGCTAATTGGAAAGATGCACTGAACAAATTAATCTTTGCCTATAACTGCACTAGATGTGACGTGACTGGCTTCTCACCTTTCCAACTGCTGTTCGGACGCTCACCAAAATTACCCATCGATGCTCTCTTCGGGCTCAACTCAGACAATAACTCCCAAAGTTACAGTGAGTACATGGAACGATGGACAAAGGGAATGCAGGAAGCTTGCGAGATAGCGAGAGAACAGGCAGACAAGTGTGCAGAAAGAAATAAAAGGAATTATGACCAACGAGTGAGGTGTACTGACCTGTTCCCAGGAAGCAGGGTCCTCGTAAAAAACCTGACCCCGAGAGGTGGGACCGGGAAACTGCGAAATTACTGGGAGGATGAAGTTCACGTTGTTACGCGCCAGGTGGCGGATGATGCACCAGTCTACGAAGTAAAACCTGAACAGAGTAAAGGTAGATCACGAGTTTTACATCGCAATCTTCTTCTTCCATGTGACCATCTACCTCTTGCAATCACACCAGCTCAAAGTACTAAACCAAAACAAGGACATCAACTAAGAAACAGCAGAACGCAGCCCGCCCAGGGAAGAGAATGTGAGTCAGAGTACGATAATGGAAGTGAAGATGATGAGTACTACTTTCAAGTGGAGCCCTTTCAGATAAGACCACAAGAAAGCAGTGATTGCCTAGACAAAAGAAATGTGTTATCACAACAGTCAGTACCTTCTGAGCCTCGATCTAACTCTCCAGTGGTGGAACAAAGGCCACAGTCACTTCCAGCCAAGTCAGAGATAGGTCGTCCAGAGTCTGCACCTGAAATAAGAGAACAGCTTAATGAAAAGGAACCAACTGTTGACCTAATGCAACAAGACTTACCTGTTAGGGAAGCAGCTGCAGTGCCTGGGTCCAGAGACAGGACCTCTGAGGAAGAAAACGAGTACCAGTTCACCAGGAGAAAACGACGGCCACCTAAAAAGTTTACCTACGACAATCTTGGGTCCCCATCATGCTACAATGTGCAGATAGTGGGCAACAACCACTACCCACACTTTGCATCTAGTGGGATGACAGCTGTGACGCCCTGGGTATCAACACCCCTTTGTTACCCCCAGTCCCCATATGTGTGCTATTAACTTTGAATTGCACTACCACATGAGTTCTACCCCATAACTAGTCACTGTATGAACTGTGTTGAAGGCATGAAATGTCATGATACAGAGCATTACCCAGAGACTGTTTATTGCCCATAGTGAGAAATTATTGCAAAATGAACAGTGGACTGTTATCAGAGTTTGAAAAATAATGGACTGTTGTGCGGTTTTGAAACTGTGGACACTTTAAATCACTTTGAGACTTTCTTTTTTTGACACTTTTTGAATCTCTTTTTTTTCTTCCTTGACGGACTCTGCCATTTTTTCTCGCTAGAGCACATGAATGGACCGTTTCTCCTTCCTAACAGAGACTTCTTGGTGGTTTGCGAATGACTCTCTTTTTTTTAGAACTACTTCATGGGACTATTTACAAACAAGTGCCTCATGTCTATCGACAAATAAGGACTCTTGCGAGGTGAAATGAGCAATAGCACAACTGTGAATGTATGCTTGAAAAAAAAAAGGAGAATGTACAAGGAAAATGTTAACAGTGCTGTAATATCTGATGTTGTAGACAACTGCTGGGTAAAGTGAAAAGAGTTTAAATACTGTAAATTGAGCATTACTGTGACTGACTAATTAAGCGATTTGATGTCGGGACGACATCTTTATTTTGAGGGGGAGAGTGTGATATGGTGATTAAATTCTCAAAGTTAATATATTGTTAATAGTATTTTTCTAATTTTCTAAAATAGTATCTAATTCATTATTTGTGTATTATGAGAAGTAAAGTATGTTTTGTGCATTTCTTAAATTAATTATTTTCATTTGGCATATCTGCGTCATGACGTCATCGCACAATAGTTTGGTGCGCGCCCGTGATGTGCTTCATTCGTTGCAAATGAAGAGACGAGAAGCCATCACAGCAGACTCTATCTTCTTTTATTTTACTTCTGTCCAGGAGTATTACATATGGGGTAATTTTGCGATTCCACACATTTTCGTAGTTAACGTACACGTAACGTCACATGACGTCACCAGAACACACGTCACAAAGTTCCCCTCATTGTGCTGAGTGTTTTGATATGTCACGTGTATGGTGGGGCAATTTTTCGATTTTGCTTATTTTGGGGGTTGGCGCGCACATGTTGTCACGTGACATCATCAGAACACACGCCTCGAAGTTCCCCTCATTGTGCTGAGCTTTTTGATATGTCATGTGTGTATGTTGGAGTAATTTTGAAATTCAGCTTAGTTTGGGGGCGTGGCACGCATGTGACATCACATGACATCATCAGCTTAGACGTAACCCAGTTCCCCTCATTGTGCTGAGGGGTTGGATCTGTCACGTGTGTATACAGTAACTTTGTGATTTCATTTCATACTGAATGGATAGATAGATAGATAGATAGATAGATAGATAGATAGATAGATAGATAGATAGATAGATAGATAGATGGATAGTACACATTCTTTTTGATGCTTCCTCACATAACACTCTCTCACTCATCCAGATCTGTTTCTCTTTAATCCAGATTTCTTTCTCTTTCTTGAAGGCCTGCGTCATCCTCCACCTCTCGCACCTTCAGGCCGTTCCTCTCCTCCACCTCTCGCACCTTCAGGCCGTTCCTCTCCTCCACCTCTCGCATTTTCAGGCCGTTCCTCTCCTCCACCTCTCGCATTTTCAGGCCGTTCCTCTCCTCCACCTCTTGCACCTTCAGGCCGTTCCTCTCCTCCACCTCTCGCACCTTCAGGCCGTTCCTCTCCTCCACCTCTCGCACCTTCAGGCCGTTCCTCTCCTCCACCTCTCGCACCTTCAGGCTGTTCCTCTCCTCCACCTTGCTCCTCCAGCTCTTGGGCCTTCAGCTTGTCTTGCTCTTCAAACTCTCCAGCCTGCATTTCTACATCCATCTTAGCATCTGACAGACTTTCCGTCTGAACTTCTTTCTCCTCCGTCTCGCTCTTCTGCAGGTCTTTCTGTCTTTCGTTCTAGAGCTGCTCTCTCTCCTCCCTCTCTATCTGAGCCTGGTTTTGCTCCAGATCCTTTATCTTTGCCAGTAATCTGTCAGCCCCAGGTGAGCGATTTCTCTCTCCTCCATCTCTTTCTTAAATTCTCTCTGCATTTTTCTTGCAGATTATTCAGCTCCATCTTTCTGAGATCATTCTGTCTCTCTTTTTCCTTCTCAAGCTCTTGTATCCTCTTGGCCATCTCTTTCTACTCCTCTCTGAGTTGTTCCACCATGTTGTCTTTCTCCTGCTCTGCTCTTTCCAGGAAGTCACCATTTTCCGTTTCCTCTTCTCCTTCTCCAGCTCGGACTCCTCTCCGTCCTGCCGCTTTCTGTCAACAAAAAACGCGGCTTAAACCTCCCCTAACTTAAGAGTAACGACGTTATTCCTCTCGTCTGCTCTATCTCTCACCGAGGTAGTAACCCTCATCACAGAGGAACTGATGCTGTTACCGAGAGAGAAAAAAGCTCCAGAGTGTTTTCTGTTGCACTCAGAATTGATCAAACTCTCCACGTTACGGGAGAAACATCATTGGAAATCCTCCAGTGAGGAAAACAGTCAGTGATTCGTAGCACGGTCGCCATTTTGTGGGTCAGTAGGAGACGTGTTTACTGAGGATAAGTGGCTATTTTTATACGCGGCACCAGGAATCACGCCACATTTGGGTTTATTTTTGCTGTTCTTAACAAAAATCTGAGGACGACACGCCAAATACACTCTTTGAGAAGTGTTATTATTGTGTTTCCATTTTGTCTTTTCACTCCTAGAGCCTTCAAACTATTTCAGTTTGTTCAGATGAGAAACGTTATTGTAACCCATACTGCTGATTTTTTTAGGCATGCTTACTGTTATTTATTTAAAATCATCCCCTTTGTGCTAAAAAAAGTTTAAAGAATTATAACCTCAGACCGAAAGAGTATGAAGGACCATAAAAGAGTATGAAGGACCATCTACTGAGCATGATCTACTCCTCCAGCTGAATGTTGCTTTAAAGAAAAACAGGAAAAAAAACACTTTTAAAAGTCAACATTGGCGAGTCTGGATAAGTTTTCTTACAGTTACATTGCTGGAATTTGGCAGACGTCCTCATCCAAAAAGTGCTTCGAATCCTCTGTCAGTGAATACATCGTAGTGGAAATGTATTAGATTCACAGAAATGGAAGACTTTCTGTGTGTGTTCAAGTGTATTTACTCAGTAATGATCCTGTGTTCAGTGAGTGAGTTCTTGTGTGTGTGACCTTGTGTGAGATAACTCCCAGAACAGGATGTCCTGCTCAGTTTGGCAGAAAAACACATAAAAGTCAGCAAACAGAGAATCTTCAGACAAGAAGGAAACATCAGGTGTCAGCTAAACCTCTGTGAATGTTCTCAGCAATAACTGGTAGTGAGGTGGTATAAGAGAGGGCAGAACGAAGGTGGGAGATCTGGGTCTCTTCGGCAGTCCGGTCCATGTGAACTGTGTTTCTGAAGACACCACTGAGCTCAAGAAAACATTTTTCTCTGTTTGACTCCGCCCTCTCTGTAACTAACTGATTTTTATTTAACTTAGGGAAGAGAATTTCCAGGACAACATTAACACTGGGTCACAGACTTAGGACACCTTCAGCTTAAAAACTGTGTTTAGAGAAATTATAGCACTTTTTTTAAATACATAAAACAAACAGGTAAAATAAGAGCTAGTTTAAGTGTTTGAAGAAGAGGTAGGTCTTCACCTGTCCTTTGAAGATGACCAGTAACCCGGCTGGTCGGACATCCGGGGAAGTTCGTTCCACCACCTCTGGGCCAGAACAGAACTGAGTTTTGATGTATTTTGGATCATTTGCAGAGGATGAGTTACATTCAGAGGTAGACCTGACAGTAGAGAGCTGCAGTAGTCCAGTCTCGAAGTGACCAGAGGCTGAACAAACACCACGCTTACCCCGAGGTTGCGAGCAGTGGCCCGAAGGGGACATCAGAGGGCAGTTCAGGGATGTCACGAGATCCTGGGCTGGGGATGAATCACCTTCTTTAATATGCAGCACGACAACAGTTTTGATTTCTGAGTCTCTACCCTGGGGGGAACTTGCAGTTACCCTTCCATCACGCTAATTATTTTTCTTTCTACCCCCAGCACTGCTAAACTGCAGATTCTGTCAGATATTAGTGCAGCTACAAAGTACAGCTTTATATTAATGATTTCAATCTAATGATGATCATTTCTCTTGTATAAAGAAAAAAAATGAAAATAGTTGATTTGGTAAAGTTTTCTATGATGAAATGTTTAGTTAAAGTTTATAAAAGGAGTCTCCAGTTTTAGGTAAAAAATCAAGCTGTAAATTTCTGTCAGGGGAGATCTCTCAGGTCAGAGGAAAATGTAACTAGAAATGGACAAACATTAAGTATCATTCTTTCATCCATTAAAAATAAAATAGTTGACAGATTAACAGTACATCCTGTGCTATCTCTTCCCCGTGATGTGAGAGTGATTCATCAGACCAGGCTGCTTTCAGCCATCGCTCCATGGTCTAATTCTCTCCTTTACTCCGTCCTCTATTTTAGCTCAAATTTGGAGAGAAAGAAAGAAAAACAGTTTGAGTCTTCATGATGGGAAAATATTATTTATATATTATATATATTATAAATATGATTTCTCTTACTATACAACTCAACATCTATAACAGTAAACTCAGTAATCAACTGGTTCATGTCTCCTTTTATTGTTCAGGGTATAATGTGTATAGGTTAAGAAGGAGGATGAGTAAAATATTCATTTTTTTAGCAATTAGGCTGCAGCAAGAATTGCTATATAAAGTATTGCACTCTTCTTCTTCTTCTTTTGGCTTTTCCCTTGAGGGGTCTCCACAGCGAATCATCTCTCTCCACCTATCCCTATCTTCTGCATCCTCAACACTTGCACCCACTAGCTTCATATCCTCATTAATTCCATCCATATACCTCCTCTTTGGCCTTCCTCTTTGCCTCCTGCCTGGCAGCTCCATGTCCAACATTCTCCTACCAATATACTCACTCTCCCTCCTCTGAACATGTCCAAACCATCTTAATCTGGCCTCCCTAACTTTGTCCCCCAAACGTCCAACATGAGCTGTCCCTCTGATGTACTCGTTCCTAATCCTGTCCAATCTGGTCACTCCCAAAGAGAACCTCAACATCTTCAGCTCTGCTACCTCTAGCTCTGACTCCTGTCTCTTCCTCAGGGACACTGTCTCTAAACCATATAGCATGGCCGCTCTCACCACTGTCCTGTACACCTTCCCCTTGATTCTCGCTGATATTTTCTGATCACACAGAACTCCCGACACCTTTCTCCACCCATTCCAACCTGCCTGCACTCGCTTCTTTACCTCTTTCCCACACTCTCCATTACTCTGGACTGTTGACCCCAAGTACTTAAACTCCTGTACCTTCTTCACCTCTTCACCCTGTAACCTTACTGTTCCACTTCCCTCCCTTTCATTCACACACATGTACTCAGTCTTACTACCACTGACTTTCATTCCTCTTCTCTCCAGCACAAACCTCCACCTCTCCAGGTTTTCCTCCACCTGCTCCCTGCTCTCACTACAGATCACAATGTCATCTGCAAACATCATTGTCCAAGGAGACTCCTGTCTGACCTCCTCTGACAACTGGTCCATCACTATAGCAAACAGGAAGGGGCTCAGAGCCGATCCCTGATGCAGTCCCACCTCCACTTTGAACTCCTCTGTCTGACCTACAGCACACGTCACCACTGTCCTGCTCCTCTCATACATGTCCTGCACCACTCTGACATACTTCTCTGCTACTCTTCACTTCCTCATACAGTACCACAGCTCTTCTCTTGGCACCCTGTCATACGCTTTCTCCAAGTCTAATATAAAGTATTGCACATTTGTGTAAATACTAATTTATACAGGCACGGTGGCTTGGTGGCTTGGTGGTTAGCACGTTTGCCTCACACCTCCAGGGGGTTCAATTCCCGCCTCCGCCATGTGTGTGGAGTTTGCATGTTCTCTCGGGGGTTTCCTCCGGGTGCTCCGGTTTCCTCCCCCGGTCCAAAGATATGCATTGTAGTTTGATGCATCTCTAAATTGTCTGTAGTGTGTGAATGTGTGTGTGTGTGTGTGTGTGTGTGTGTGTGTGTGTGCCCTGTGATGGGTTGGCACTCCGTCCAGGGTGTATCCTGCCTTGATGCCCAATGACACCTGAGATAGGCACAGGCTCCCCGTGACCCGAGAGTAGATGGGATAAGCGGTACACAATGAATGAACGATCAAGATATAAATCTAATGGCGAGGTGGAGTTACTGCACTAGCGGCGCTTTTCAACACCGTCTTTATTATCTGAATACTATAATGCACACACCTTCACACCACAGAGAGTTTGTTAATGAGGGTGTGTTGAGGGCAGGAAGGACATGAAAAACTGCAGGACGGAAACTGCTACACACTCATGAAAGTGTAATATACAAAAAACCCTGAAGGTGTATTTCACAATGTTATGGAAATAAATTGAATATGAATAAGACGCGAATGTGAATCACATTAAAACATGAACCACATCTCATTAAAGGACATTTAGTCTGTATATTTAGTGTTCTGTGTTTTACAGATCATTTAAGGATGATAATGCAATGGGTAAATAACCAGGAAGTGATCACAATAATGCAGTTTAAATGTGTCTTTTTAAAACATGTACTTTCTTTATTACACTTTTATGCCTAAAGAAAATATTCTCTTCATAAACATTTGTGTCTGTGGCAAACCAAGTGAACTGAATAAACTTACAAACATTTATAAAAAAAAATTAAAAAAGAACGAAAAAATACTAAATGAAAGACTCCAAGAACAACTGAGTGAATAAGAAATAACAGGAATAAATACCATCCAAAATGTAGGTGCTTAACAACGAATACTTAAAAAAGGTTCGACACTAAAGGCGTGTGTGTGTGTGTGTGTGTGTGTGTGTGTGTGTGTGTGTGTGGGGAGAGAGAGAGAGAGAGAGAGAGAGAGAGAGAGAGAGAGAATAATTAGGTACATTTATATAAAATCCCACTCAAAGTTTCTTAAGGATAGCTGTGACACGAGGGATGACTGATGTCTTTTTGTGACCTTCCCTGTCCACTTTGACCGGACTCGTCCAGTTTCAGTGTATTTTACTATCTGTAACAAAACAAGGTAAACAGCTTTGGTTTAACTAGCAGTTACTTAGCTATTTTAAAGTGTAGTAAACTCACAGGGCTTAATGGAGTACCACAGAAACTGTTTAGAGGCTCGACAAACACAAAGGCAAAGGTGAGCAGAGAAACTGTACTGGAAACCTCCTGATTTCAAAAAACAGGAAAATGAACACTTATCCAAAAAAGTCTTTGGTCAAATCATCCACACATGGGATGTATCGTCCTTCTGTACATGTCCTTGTGCCTGGAACCCCAAAAAAGAAAAAAAAACAGTCCAGAAAAAAGGATCTAAAGGAACTATATAAACCTGTGATATTAACTGTAAGGAGTGCGATCGAGAAGCATCTGTAAAATGACACAAACCACGCCCAGGATGTTTACACAATAAACAATCCCAAAAACAATGAGCTTTTCCATACTGCCGAACTGACGTGAGACAGAGAACACAAAAGTGCAGAGAAAACGTTTGCTGTTGACAAAATAAAGAACATGAACACACAAAAAAGGCTGACGAACAAAAGAAAAAGAAAAGGAAGGAATGTAGACTCTTCTCCCTATCTTCATAATCCTTCTCCAGGCCAGCCATGTCCTCCCTGTCCTCACCCTCCTCCATACCCTTAGCTGGTAATTAAGTGTGAATGAGAATAAGTGTGAATGAGGATAAGTGTGAATGAGGATAAGTGTGAATGAGGGAATAAAAGTGTGAATGAGGATAAGTGTGAATGAGGAATAAAAGTGTGAATGATAAGTGTGAATGAGGATAAGTGTGAATGAGAATAAGTGTGAATGAGGATAAGTGTGAATGAGGATAAGTGTGAATGAGGATAAGTGTGAATTGAAGGATAAGTGTGAATAAAATAAGTGTGAATGAGGATAAGTGTGAATAAAAGGGAATAAAAGTTGTGAATGGGAAGAATAAGTGTGAATGAGGATAAGTTGTGAATGGGAAGGATAAGTGTGAATGAGGATAAGTGTGAATGAGAATAAGTGTGAATGAGGATAAGTGTGAATGAGGATAAGTGTGAATGAGAATAAGTGTGAATGAGGATAAGTGTGAATGAGAATAAGTGTGAATGAGGATAAGTGTGAATGAGGATAAGTGTGAATGAGGATAAGTGTGAATGAGAATAAGTGTGAATGAGGATAAGTGTGAATGAGAATAAGTGTGAATGAGAATAAGTGTGAATGAGGATAAGTGTGAATGGGGAAATAAGTGTGAATAAATAAGTGTGAATGAGGATAAGTGTGAATGAGAATAAGTGTGAATGAGGATAAGTGTGAATGCATATTATTTAGTTTGCAGGAGCAGCCTAGTTTAATCCTTAGCGATCTCGCACCAGATTTTAAAAGCGAGGTTCGAAACCTAGGCGTCATATTTGACAACAATTTGCATTTTGTTCAGCGAGTTACTCAGTTGTCAACTCCATCTATTATCAAAGGTCAAGCCTTTTGTTTGGATGAAAGACATCACCTGGGCCTTTCCCCTCTCCTGGTACCTGGTACAGAACTCAATATAAAATCTTATTATTTGTTTTTAAATCTCTCATACTCTCCGAACTGTTCCATCTGCGCACCCATGGCCGGACTCCGAGGTCCGATGATCATGTACTGCTTGAAGTGTCCAGTACACGATATAAGTGGTGAGGTGACCAGGCTTTCTCAGTGGAGGCTCCTAAGCTCTGGAGTTCCCTCTCTCCGGATCTCACTTCTGAAAGGGAATTCTCTACCTTCACAACTAAACTAAAGGCATATTTATTCACCAAAGCCTTTGTTTTGTAGTAGAGGGTCTGCTCAGTCTCCTGCTTTTTAATGATTAAATCAGTTGTAGTGTTTTAACACTTCATTTTGTTTCGTTTTGTTGTTTTTTTAATTTGATTTTTTCTCTAATTTTATTATTATAATTTGCACTTTGTTCAGCACCTAGGTTCTACCTGCTTGTTAGGTTAGCACCTTTATAAATAAAGATTGAATTGACCAGACTGCCCACGCCACCAATCTGTCAACAACAATCACCTAGCTTTTGAGTGTAAGCCTCTGAATGAATTCCAGCGTGAATGCAGAGTCAGTTCGGTGCTCCACACTGAAACTGTAATAAGTATAAAAGACAGCAGCAAACCCAGGTAGAAAAGCTGACCGGATGCCCTCACAGATGATCGAGACTGACCATTCACTGGTGAATGCAGCTTCCTGATTCTTCACCTAAAACATTCACATCATTTATTCCTCTTCTGGAGACAGAAGCAAATGAAGAAAAGCATTTAAATATGTTGATGCTGGACAGACGCTGAGGTCTACATGTGTATGTCCAGTCATTTCACCTCAGATATGGTGTGTTGTTGTTTAATAAATGTTACTCATAATATGAACTGTACTTTTTAGGTCTCTGAATGAACAAGGAGGATTTTCCTGAGTATCATTAACTGATTAAAAAATAAACCAGTCATAAAGTACCTGTGCTCTGTAACAGGAGATCTGTCAAGCTAGTTAGCATCAGGCTAAATATTATAATTATGTAAACCGCTAGTCTAAAAATGTTCTTGAGAACTTTTACTTTCACTCCACTACATTTTAAAGTCCTACTCCACTACATTATCCCACATCTCTCCTTACTCTTGTAAAAAATAAAAATAAACAGGATTAGTTTCTTTCCTACTCAGATTCCTGCTCTGCCTCACTAACACACCATTTCATCTTACGACAATTCAACATGTAGCGGTCAGCACATCCTGTGGTCATCATGATGACCATTTTCTTTACTATGAATGTAATGTTAGCTCGCAGCATCGAAGGATTTTATTGTGTATGTGAATAAATCGGTCATTATCTTAATGATGTGGTGTATGGCTAGTCCCGCTTTAGTTAGCTAAGTAAGCTAGCGTAATGAGTAACTCTTGAGCAGCGGTCTATATTAACGTTACTGATGTTATACAGCAACACAATAACCCAATAGCTCAACTTTTATCTCTGATATTTGAGCGGTCACCGAGTAACATTTCTTTTTCATAGTTTTTATGTAAAGCAGAATGAGATTACTGACCAATACTGTAACTGACCATCACACACCAAAGCATTAGCTACTGAATACTGAAATGTTGACTGGATTTCACCTTTTTTTCTTCTGAATCTTCACTCGTGATTTGTTTAAAACTGATTCCCAGGACACAGGAGTGTCCAGCACACGTCAGTTATTCTGTATGAGTGACCGAGTGACTGTCCCGCTGGAGTACTTCATATTTTCTTCTGCTGTGATGTTTATATTCTCATTTTTAACACTTTATGTAGGAAACAGTTTACACGCTACTGACCCTGTCTTTATATAAGGGTCATTTTTC
>JAUCMX010000021.1:21128-41128 GCA_033459395.1 Hemibagrus guttatus
TTTGATATAAGTTGATTCTGTGGGTGTAAGGGGACGTGTGTACTTGTGTGGGCCAGGTGTTGTGTGTTCGTTAATGTTTTATAAGATGTGTCGTGCCCGGTGTTGTTAGTTATTTCTGATTAAGAAAGTACAGAAAATATCCGTGCGTGTGAATATCTCTGTGGAATAAACCCGGTTGTAGAGACGGATCAGAACTTTAAAAGGAGCGCGCTATAGTTACAGCATTGAGGCGCATCACACCAAGAGTCATTAAAATACTAAACATTCACTTGACATGCCAACTCCCGAAGCCAATTTAATTTATTAGCTCAGTTTTAACTCATCAGACTTGATTAGTTAAGGTGTGCGCTAACTCAGCTGGCTATTAAAGTCCACTAGCATAGCATTCGCTTAAATATTGCTTAATAAAGAACGTATTGAAACGCAGAGATAAAAACACAAACCTATAAAGAAAAGTAAACTCTAGAACTTACCTTGGGTTCCATGTGCTCTTGTAGAAGCAGCAGAAGCTCTCATTAGGGCGATGGAGAGCAGCTGGTGTCGTTAATTACGGTTAAAGCAGCCACTCTTTCTGAAAGCACGCTTCATCTACACACACCATGACTGTCTGGAGCGTAGTTTTAGATACTTCGAGATACTTTTCAAAATGAAGATGACTTTAGAATTTTGAAGTAAATGCTCTTCTGTCTGTCAAAATCTAGATGTGAAAACTTTTTCTTCAGAGAGTTTTCCCAAGGAGACAGAAAGCAGAGGAACATCGAGCCCCAAATGACTCCAGGAACCCAAACAAGCTGTACAAGACCAGAGTAATGCCAGTGACTTGAACAACAGTCCCCTTAATACGAGCTCCAGATACTGGAGTCTTAATCCCGTCAACCTCATGCACTTTCACATCATTAACAAGACGCTGGATTATAGAAATGAAACCTTTTGAAACGTCTAATGTCCTGTGTGCATGGAAGAGGAATGTTGAATGAATATTCACCCAAACCCCAGCCACTGGATGCAGTGCCGGTCCCAAGCCCGGAAAAATGGGAGGGTTGCGTCAGGAAGGGCATCCGGCGTAAAACATTTGCCAAGTTGTTGTGCGGACCAGTTGGTCCACTGTGGCGACCCCGAACAGGGAGCAGCTGAAAGCAATAACTATTCACCAATGAAGAGTGCAACAGAGTTAAAGAAGAATTCTGTTTTATTTAATGTAAAATGGATTGCACCCAATTTGTCTACACACTTTTTGGGATCCAGAGGGTGAACCGTCTTAAATTCATCAGAAAGTAGCTGGATTTGGAAGGCATGTTTGTCAGTATAAAATAAGGGATTACTTTGAACATAGGCCGCATCACTGAAGTCAATATAAACACCTTCCTTAGGAACATGACTGGGCTTCAACGAATCAGAAAGATGTGGATTTGTTTTTTAATTGCCTTTAGAGTTTCTAGAAATGGAAACATAAGAAAATCTGAGTTAAAGCAAATTGATCAGAGTTGTGTTTCTCCTGCTGTCTTGATCCAAGCACCGCTTCCCTTGTTCAAAAGTTCCAGTCTTTTTTGGCATCAAAATTTAACATTGTACATGGATTTTCTATTTTCCTTTTTTAAGTACTTTTTTAAGTAACCCCAAAAACCTGTTCTGTAGCCACAAGGAGAATCACACACCACTGCACATTAACGGAGAGGGGTCCAGCCTTCAGATTCCTGGGCAAGAACATTGTTGAGGATCTTTCCTGGACCACAAACATCTCAGCAGCAGTCAGAAGAGCACAGCAGCGACTCTACTTTTTAGCATCTATAAGAAAAACCACCTGCAAGCGCAGCTGCTAGAGTCCTTCTATCACCGCTCCATGGAGAGTGTAGTAACATACTGCATCTCCACCTGGTACACCAGCAGCTCAGAGATGGACAGGAAAGCTGTCCAGGGGGTGATCAGCTCACGTGAACTCATCGGCTGCTCTCTGCCTTCCTTACAGGAACTTTACACAGTGTGATCTTGTGTTATTATTTATCGCCTGCGTGTGAAACGCGGTTTGCGGACCAGAGTTGTCGTGATTCTTCCTGTTGTGAAGTCACACAGTGTGTGACCTCCTGTCACCGATCCATCATGCAGTGTGAACACAACCGTGATCTGACCACTCCCCCAGATAGTCCTGCAGTGTGAACACAACCGTGATCTGACCACTCTGAAAATCCTGCAGTGTGAACTTGGCATTACAGTAATGACCTAACCCACCTTACCCTAAAATACCTGACTAACTAACATGGCACGCTTCATCTAACTAATCTAAACTACTTAACTGACCAGACTACCACACCTTCACAACCTGACTACTAACAGGTAACACAACTAACAACCAGAAATTATAATCTGTATTGAGCAGATTCTGCAGAAGTTGGGGGAGGTGATGGATGTTTTACAGAAGATAACAAGCTCCACATTGATGGATGAGATGAAGAAACATCTGATGGAGATCAAAAAGTTGTGTGGAGAGACGAGGAGGGAGATAAATGACCCACAGCACAGAGATTGAGCTGTGTGAGACCAACACACACACACACACACACACACACACACACACACACACACACACACACACTCTTTGGGAGTAATCAGTATTAAAAATGTGGTCTGTTACAGTTATGTCTAAAAAAGAGGAATCAGATTATTTACTGTTGGTCAGTGCTGTGAAATGTCCAGCTCTGTGGGACGGTCAGAGACAGGATGGACAACTGCCCTCTCCTGCCCTCTCGGTGTCTGAGCAGCACTGAGTGAATTCTGAGTCATTTAAACACCTGTGATTGGTCACTGCGGTCACTCTCTCAGCAGGTGATGTGATGAAACTGGAGGGATGTGAAGACTGTGTGAAGGAACTGTACATTTCTCAGCATCCAGAGAGGATAAAGGAGTCACGACTCGTCACAGCTGTTAGAAAGATTTATTACAGGCAACCATGCAGGCAATATTTACAATACTCTAATAAAATAATCATTCCTCTGTGTGTGTGTGTGTGTGTGTGTGTGTGTGTGTGTGTAAACAAACCACACACATAACACAGTTTACATACAGACGCACACACAGACACGCACACAATTCACAGACATACCTGGGTCAGCGGCTGTGAATGGAGTTCCATCTGCAGTGTAGAAAGTGGGTTCATTCTGAGACACACACACACACACACACACACACACACACACACACACACACACTCATAAACCCACACATGTAGTGGAGTTGTACACACTGTCCTGCTGAACACAATCACAGACATGGTTCATATGAGATTGAGAAAGAAATCATTTTAGGCCACGCCCCCTGTCCAGATCAGACTGTGGAGAGGAGGAAGCTGACCTTTACTGTTTGTACATGTGGTGTAAATGGAGATGTTTTTGTCCAAGCTGTTTGTTTAAATAAAGTTCAGCATGTCTGAATGGTGTGTGTGTGTGTGTGTGTGTGTGTGTGTGTGTGTGTGTGTGTGTGTTGTTACCATGTAGTAGTTGGGGTCGTTGTCGGGCGTGGCCTCGCTGTATGCTGCTGCTGCCTGAACTCTGCCCCAGTTACTGGATCTCAACTCCACCAGCTTCAACAACATCTGTCTCACATCACTGTACACACACACACGCACACACACACACACACACACACACACACACACACACACACACACACACACACACACACACATCCATGCATGCACACACATGCACGCATGCACACACAAACAAATACTATCATGTTTAATAATAGCAATAATTAGAAGTACAAGTGTCTCTGCTTGATTTACTGTAGTGTTTACACACACACACACACACACACACACACACACACACACACACACACACACACACAACCAGTTATATATCAGTGTGTGTGACTGCAGTACAGTGAGAGTGATTGTGTAAAGCAGGAGTTCCCAACCTTTCCCATTCCAGGACCCACTTAGACAAGAAGAATGTCATGTCCCAGTATAATATTTGGAATGGAAAGATGGGGAATAACTCGTCCTGATGGAGGAGAGAGCAGTGTTTGTTTTCCTTCAGAGGAATGAAATATATAATTGATTAAAAAGCAAAAGCTTCTAGGAAACACAGAAAGATGTGATAAACATTGAGATGTCGAGCAGCAGCCTGATGGTTGTGTTAAGATTAGGAGAGGAAGAACTGAGTACTGACTTCTGTTTATCTACAAAGACACACAACACACACCTCAAGGACTGAAACACTCTGTTTCACACTACTGCAAGATTAACACTGAGCAAGGACCATTTATTACTGATGATCTATTACTGATTATCTATTATTGATTATCTATTACTGATTATCTATTACTGATTATCTATTATTGATTATTTATTACTGATTATTTATTACTGATGATCTATTATTGATTATCTATTACTGATTATCTATTATTGATTATCTATTACTGATTATCTATTATTGATTATTTATTACTGATTATCTATTACTGATTATCTATTACTGATTATCTATTACTGATTATCTATTATTGATTATTTATTACTGATTATCTATTACTGATTATTTATTACTGATTATCTATTACTGATTATCTATTATTGATTATCTATTACTGATTATCTATTACTGATTATCTATTACTGATTATCTATTATTGATTATCTATTATTGATATTATTGATTGATCTATTATTGTCTTTGTAGACAACTTGGTCTCAAATATTGCTGCAAGATCATTACCTTTTTGTATATTATTTTCTTTCCCCAGTGTGAAATTAGAACTTTCTGCTTGAAAAAAGAGCGTACATATGTGAAGTCAACCGTGTGTTTAATGAATCAACTGTGTATTCAATTTTACACACAAATAAAATGTATAAATACAGCACCAGTAAAATGTTTGGACACACCTTCTAATACAATGGTTTTTGTTTAGTGACTTATTTTCTACATTCTAGAAAAATACCTGGAGATTTCAAAACTATGAAATAACACACATGGGTTTCTGTAATCCGTATGGAACCACCACAACAAGCAACAGTCAGCTGTTATTTTAAGACACGAAGGGAAAAGCACCATGATGAAACTGACCCACATGAAGACCATCCCAGGAAAGCAAGAACAAAACCAACCTCTGCTGCAGAGGAGAAGTTCATGTAGAGTTACCAGCCTCCGACATCACCATCAACATCACCTCAGATTAGAGCCGTTATGAAGGCTTTACAGAGCGTAAGGAGCGGACATGTCTCAATATCAACTGTTTAAAGGACATTATGGTTTATTTCGGCCGTCTTCAGCATTGTTTTACGATGTAGAAAGAAATAAACCTCAGGAAAGAGCATGGGATTAGAAGATGTGTGCAAACGTCTGAGTGGTAGTGTATGTAGGGAGGTAATGATTGAACACTATGACAATTGTGTCGTAATAGATCAAAGTTTTATTGTAAAATTTGTTTTATTGCATCATCAACATTTTCACATGGCCAACCAAACGAGGCCTACAGCACACACACACTCTAATAAAGACATCATTTCTAGCACACGTGCTCTAAGCCTGCAAATACTCAAGTATCAGGATAATCCTTCTAATTTACTAATAAATAATCAATAAAATAAAACTAATATTTCTCATGTGTTTCATGTTTCTCATTTATATTTGGCTTTATTCTCCTCATGGGGTTCATTATGGATCATTTGCTTCAAATGTAGTCCTGTTTCTCATGTATGTCTCAGATTTCTCAGATGTTTCTTAAGTAAGACTCGTGTTGCGTCTCTGTGTGTCTCTGTGTCTCCTGAGACACCTTTAGGAGAAGGAGACAAAGTCGAGCTTGTAATGAGAAAACTCAATTCAGTCTCATGAGACTAGAACAACCTCTTTCTGAGCAACAACATTTTGTTCATATGGGTATTTATTACTGATTATTTATTACTGATTATTTATTACTGATTATTTATTACTGATTATTTATTACTGATTATTTAAGTTAAGTTATTAAGTTGTGAGGGTGTGTTGTGTAAGTTGTGAGGGTGTGTTGTGTTGTGTTGTGTAAGTTGTGAGGGTGTGTTGTGTAAGTTGTGAGGGTGTGTTGTGTTGTGTAAGTTGTGAGGGTGTGTTGTGTTGTGTAAGTTGTGAGGGTGTGTTGTGTAAGTTGTGAGGGTGTGTTGTGTTGTGTAAGTTGTGAGGGTGTGTTGTGTAAGTTGTGAGGGTGTGTTGTGTTGTGTAAGTTGTGAGGGTGTGTTGTGTTGTGTAAGTTGTGAGGGTGTGATGTGTAAATTGTGAGAGTGTGTTGTGTAAATTGTGAGGGTGTGTTGTGTTGTGTTGTGCAAGTTGTGAGGGTGTGTTGTGTTGTGTAAGTTGTGAGGGTGTGATGTGTAAGTTGTGAGGGTGTGTTGTGTTGTGTACGTTGTGAGGGTGTGTTGTGTTGTGTAAGTTGTGAGGGTGTGTTGTGTTGTGTAAGTTGTGAGGGTGTGTTGTGTTGTGTACGTTGTGAGGGTGTGATGTGTAAGTTGTGAGGGTGTGTTGTGTTGTGTAAGTTGTGAGGGTGTGTTGTGTAAGTTGTGAGGGTGTGTTGTGTAAGTTGTGAGGGTGTGTTGTGTTGTGTAAGTTGTGAGGGTGTGTTGTGTAAGTTGTGAGGGTGTGTTGTGTAAATTGTGAGGGTGTGTTGTGTTGTGTAAGTTGTGAGGGTGTGTTGTGTAAGTTGTGAGGGTGTGTTGTGTTGTGTAAGTTGTGAGGGTGTGTTGTGTGAGTTGTGAGGGTGTGTTGTGTAAGTTGTGAGGGTGTGTTGTGTTGTGTAAGTTGTGAGGGTGTGTTGTGTGAGTTGTGAGGGTGTGTTGTGTAAGTTGTGAGGGTGTGTTGTGTAAGTTGTGAGGGTGTGTTGTGTAAATTGTGAGGGTGTGTTGTGTTGTGTAAGTTGTGAGGGTGTGTTGTGTGAGTTGTGAGGGTGTGTTGTGTAAGTTGTGAGGGTGTGTTGTGTTGTGTAAGTTGTGAGGGTGTGTTGTGTGAGTTGTGAGGGTGTGTTGTGTGTTGTGAGGGTGTGTTGTGTAAGTTGTGAGGGTGTGTTGTGTAAGTTGTGAGGGTGTGTTGTGTGTTGTGAGGGTGTGTTGTGTAAGTTGTGAGGGTGTGTTGTGATGTTGTGAGGGTGTGTTGTGTAAGTTGTGAGGGTGTGTTGTGATGTTGTGAGGGTGTGTTGTGTAAGTTGTGAGGGTGTGTTGTGATGTTGTGAGGGTGTGTTGTGATGTTGTGAGGGTGTGTTGTGTAAGTTGTGAGGGTGTGTTGTGTTGTGTAAGTTGTGAGGGTGTGTTGTGTAAGTTGTGAGGGTGTGTTGTGTAAGTTGTGAGGGTGTGTTGTGTTGTGTAAGTTGTGAGGGTGTGTTGTGTAAGTTGTGAGGGTGTGTTGTGTAAGTTGTGAGGGTGTGTTGTGTTGGAGTTGTGAGGGTGTGTTGTGTAAGTTGTGAGGGTGTGTTGTGTTGTGTAGTTGTGAGGGTGTGTTGTGTGAGTTGTGAGGGTGTGTTGTGTAAGTTGTGAGGGTGTGTTGTGTTGTGTAAGTTGTGAGGGTGTGTTGTGTGAGTTGTGAGGGTGTGTTGTGTAAGTTGTGAGGGTGTGTTGTGTAAGTTGTGAGGGTGTGTTGTGTAAGTTGTGAGGGTGTGTTGTGTGTGTAAGTTGTGAGGGTGTGTTGTGTGAGTTGTGAGGGTGTGTTGTGTAAGTTGTGAGGGTGTGTTGTGTTGTAAGTTGTGAGGGTGTGTTGTGTAGTTGTGAGGGTGTGTTGTGATGTTGTGAGGGTGTGTTGTGTAAGTTGTGAGGGTGTGTTGTGTAGTTGTGAGGGTGTGTTGTGATTTTGTGAGGGTGTGTTGTGAAAGTTGTGGGGTGTGTTGTGATGTTGTGAGGGTGTGTTGTGTAAGTTGTGAGGGTGTGTTGTGATGTTGTGAGGGTGTGTTGTGTAAGTTGTGAGGGTGTGTTGTGATGTTGTGAGGGTGTGTTGTGTAAGTTGTGAGGGTGTGTTGTGATGTTGTGAGGGTGTGTTGTGATGTTGTGAGGGTGTGTTGTGTAAGTTGTGAGGGTGTGTTGTTTTTAAGTTGTGAGGGTGTGTTGTGTGAGTTGTGAGGGTGTGTTGTGTGTTGTGAGGGTGTGTTGTGTAAGTTGTGAGGGTGTGTTGTGATGTTGTGAGGGTGTGTTGTGTAAGTTGTGAGGGTGTGTTGTGATGTTGTGAGGGTGTGTTGTGTAAGTTGTGAGGGTGTGTTGTGATGTTGTGAGGGTGTGTTGTGAAGTTGTGAGGGTGTGTTGTGTAAGTTGTGAGGGTGTGTTGTGATGTTGTGAGGGTGTGTTGTGTAAGTTGTGAGGGTGTGTTGTGATGTTGTGAGGGTGTGTTGTGTAAGTTGTGAGGGTGTGTTGTGATGTTGTGAGGGTGTGTTGTGTAAGTTGTGAGGGTGTGTTGTGATGTTGTGAGGGTGTGTTGTGTAAGTTGTGAGGGTGTGTTGTGATGTTGTGAGGGTGTGTTGTGTTGTGATGTTGTATGTTGTGAGGGTGTGTTGTGTGTTGTGAGGGTGTGTTGTGTTGTGTTTTTGTAAGTTGTGAGGGTGTGTTGTGATGTTGTGAGGGTGTGTTGTGATGTTGTGAGGGTGTGTTGTGTAAGTTGTGAGGGTGTGTTGTGTTGTGTTGTGTAAGTTGTGAGGGTGTGTTGTGATGTTGTGATCTTCTTATTAAGTTCTTTAAAATGCTCTTTAGTCTTTATTCTCACTTTATTCCATTCCATTGTGCAAGAAGTCCAATTCCATGTGAAGTAAAAGCGTTGGTGTGAACGTCTTACAACAAACACGTTCCAACCTGACAAAATAACAAAAGGGTCACAGGATGAACACAACGCCCAATCTCTTCTCACAATATTATCTGCTGATATCAGGACACTTTATCAGTGTTAATCCATTTAACAACTGACCTTTGACCCTGATTGTGTGTATTTAAGCACTGTTGAAGGATAGAGCTGCCTCCATGGCCTGCTGAGGAGATCCAGTCAGAGTGTGTGACATCATCGGGATTTGGAGGGTCACATTGAAGGACTGCTTGAGTAAAGGGTCTGAAAATGTAGGACTCAGCTAGACACACCACACACACACACACACACACACACACACACACACACACACAATGAGATCCCACATACACACTCCAACACATACAGATACACGCAAAATCAAGAACTCATAATATTGTGTTATTGTGTGTGTGTGTGTGTGTGTGTGTGTGTGTGTGTGTGTGTGTGTGTGTGTGTACCCTGTATGTTCCTGGTCCAGGTGCCGTGTTTTTAGGTTGTTTAAATCGATCCTCATTAAATCCAATGAAAGCAAACTGTGAGCTAGACGTAATGTGTGGACTGTAGTAACCTGGGCCTGTAGACACACACACACACACACACACACACATAAATTTTGTGTTGGCACAAACACAAATAAATTGACCATAGGGACATGTTAACCTAACGTGTGTCCTGTAATTATCATCACAGGTGTCTTTGTAATCGGTCAGTCTGCCTATTTAAAGAGTGAAGGCGGTCACTGTGCTGTGTGATATCATGGTGTCCACCACACTGACCGCGGAGCACAGGAAGCTGAGGAGAGAGTCGCCTCAGGAGATTAGAAGTGAAATTCTAGACAAGCATGTTAAAGGTAAAGGCTATAAGACCATCTCCAAGCAGCTTGCTGTTCATGTACATTTTTATTTATTATTAATTTTGTCAATTTCAAGTTATTTCAGTGACCACTGTGGGCTTTTCTTTCTTTAATGGAAGGGTACCAACAATTTTGTCCAGGTGTGGAGCTGCACATGACAGCATTTATTGGTAGATTGCCATTTTGCTGATATCCAGTGTAATTATCTAACTGTAATAGATCTGAGGATTGCACACAAACTGAATAACATTGCATAGCCAAAGCCACTGGGCATCAGGTGATGTTTGAGCCATGTGTTTGACCCCTGACCCCTCACCTGGGATGTGGGAGTCATAGTGAAAGGAGGAGCTTCGGGGGGCGGTGCTTAAGAAAGAGCTCTGCCGTTTTCGTGCTGCTTTTGTGCGAGGTTCACCATGTCCTCCCTGTCCAAACATTTTTTCATATGCTTCCCTCACGTTGTATGAGCTCGGAGAAGGTGTGTCCTGAACAAAACCATAGTAATAAAGAAAGAAAAATAAAATGTAATAAAACAATACATTACACCTGATCATGCTTACCTTGGCATCCAGACTTGCAGGGAGTCTCTCCAAGGCTGATTTAAACACTGCTGTAGGCTGTTGCTTGTAAAGCGCCTCCCTTTTTTCCTCCACCTGCACACAGTACACACATCATACAACAATGTCTAAGTACACTATGTGTGGGTTCACTACTACCTCATCACACTGTACCTCCTCACACTGTACCTCGTCACTACTGTACCTCATCACTACTGTACCTCATCACACTGTTCCTTATCACTACTGTACCTCATCACACTGTACCTCATCACTATTGTACCTCATCACACTGTACCTCATCACACTGTACCTCATCACTACTGTACCTCATCACACTGTACCTCATCACACTGTACCTCATCACACTGTTCCTCATCACTATTGTACCTCATCACACTGTACCTCATCACACTGTACCTCATCACACTGTTCCTCATCACTATTGTACCTCATCACACTGTACCTCATCACTATTGTTCCTCATCACACTGTACCTCATCACACTGTACCTCATCACTATTGTACCCCATCACACTGTACCTCATCACTATTGTTCCTCATCACACTGTACCTCATCACACTGTACCTCATCACTATTGTACCTCATCACACTGTGCCTCATCACTACTGTACCTCATCACACTGTACCTCATCACTATTGTACCTCATCACACTGTACCTCATCACACTGTACCTCATCACTATTGTACTTCATCACTACTGTGCCTCATCACTACTGTGCCTCATCACTACTGTACCTCATCACTACTGTACCTCATCACACTGTACCTCATCACACTGTACCCCGTCACACTGTACCTCGTCACACTGTACCTCGTCACACTACCTCATCACACTACCTCATCACTACTGTACCTCATCACACTGTACCTCATCACTACTGTACCTAATCAGGAGACATGAGACACCAGACAGACAACTGCCTGGTCACTTGACCATACAGTGCTGTGGTCATTCATTAGATAGACAGAATCTAATAGTGTGCATATCATAGAGTGCAGTGTGTGTAGTGTGTACCAGATAGTGTGTTGGTCCTGGTTCTGTGGTTCTACCGATGAAGATGGTGGATCTCTTGGCTGTTGACCCAAAGCTTTCCACCTTCTTGCCCTCTAACTGTGCTTTCTTCAAACTCTCATTTGCCAGACCATAATCAAACATGTTATATGCTCCAGGGCCTAATACACAAACACACACACACACACACACACACACACAGACACACACAGACACACACAGTCACACACACACAAACACACATACAGACACACAGATTTTATTATGTGTTCTTTCTATTATTCATATGTGTTTTTGGGAAAATTCATCATTCTAGCACACAGCCATTAAAGCTGCACACACACACACACACACACACACACACACACACACCCCACCTGGTGTGGTGTTTTTTCTGTGTTCAGGTGTAAAGCGAGCTGCTGTAAGGTTAAAAGGACTTCTTTTCACTCCGTTGTGTTTATTCAGACTCTCCAGAGCACAGCGAGGATCATTATAGGATCCCACAGGGGGCACTACATCCTTCACTGAGCAGAACCTCTACACACACACACACACACACACACACACACACACACACACACACATAAAACATATGAAAATTATTTTGTAAAATATTCCATGACAGGAAAACACAAACTCCTTTGTCCTAAAGAAAAAGATAAAGCTGACAACTTCACCATATCAATAATTACACACATTGTTTACATTGTTTATCTGTGTGTGTGTGTGTGTGTGTGTGTGTGTGTGTGTGTGTGTGTGTGTGTGTGTGTTTGTGTGTCTTCAAAATGTCTCGGGACAGAACCCAGGAAAGAAATGGAGAGAGGTGAAGATTTCTGATCCACAGACACCTGGACAAAGCTGCAGGTTACAGGGAAACTCTTCTGAAAGCTGAATTAGTTATGTATTATTATATTTCAATAACATTTTATTAGAGGACAGTAATGTCCAGATGTAGTCTAATCAAGGCTGTCTCTTGGGGTCATGGTTAGCTCGTATGCTAACCCTCGGACAGAAGACAGAAAGCTTTCCAGTGACACACAGAGAACATCTGGGTCAGGAGGATAATCATGTATTACACAGAAATATAAAGGTCTGTTCTTCCAGCAGGACTCCAGAGCTTCCCAGTGTTTCCAGTACAGTGGATTAACACGAGAACATGTCCCAGTACAGTCCACAGCCACAACCACTCTAAATCTGAATACAGAAAGAGACAAGGAGCAGAGTTTACACCCCGAGGGTTTACATACCGCCGTCTGTGACAGGAATGCTGGACTGGACACACTGACTCCACTTGACTTCTCAAATTGTCCTTTAATATCATACTGACCGGGACCAGGAACACCCTACACACACACACACACACACACACACACACACAGAAAACCACTGAGTTCATTACACATGCCTTTTTTCTGTCCTCATCAGCTGCAGTTAACTGAACTCTCTCTTGGAATGTGAGCTGGACGACTTTTCCTGTACTATATATTGAAATCTGAAATATTGGGAATTCCTCAGTGAATTTCACCCCTTGTTGTTTCTTTAGACTTCAACATTCATTTAGATCGGTCAGAAGATCCTCTGAGAACAGCAGTTGTGTCCACCTTAGATTCAGTAGGTGTTCATCAGGACCATGATGGAGGTCACACTCTGGATCTTAAATCTCCGGGCTTAAATACAGAAAACAGTCACTCTTCCACAGTGGGAAGCTCTCTCAGATCTGGATGAAAACATAGCTACTGGACTGGTTTTATTGATAATGGTCTAGCAATATTCTGCCAGAGATATCTTCCATGATTAGATCACCATCCGACTCCACAGAAGTGTGTGTGTCTGTGTGTGTTGTGTGTGTGTGTGTGTGTGTGTGTTGTGAGTGTGTGTGTGCGCGTGATGTGTGTGTTGTGCTGCGCGTGATGTTGGTGTCTCTGCGTGTGTCTGTGTGTCTGTGTGTGTGGGTGTGTGTGTGTCTGTGTGTGTGGGAGTGTCTGTGTGTTGTGTGTGTGTGTTCTGTGTGTGGGTGTGTGTCTGTGTCTGTGTGTGTGGGTGTGTGTGTGTGTGGGGTGTGTGTCTGTGTCTGTGTGGTGGTGTGTGTGTGTGTGTGTGTTGTGTGTGTGTCTGTGTGTCTGTGTGTGTGTATGTGTGTATGGGGTGTGTGTGTGTGTGTGTGTGTGTGTGTGTGTGTGTGTGTGTGTGTGTGTGTGGTGTGTGTGTGGGTGTGTGTGTGTGTGGCCTGTGTGTGTGTTGTGTGTTGGGTTGTGTGTGTGGGTGTGTGTGTGTGTGTGGTGGTGTGTCGTGTGTGTGGTGTGTGTGTTGTGTGTATGGGGTGTGTCGTGTCTGTGTGTGTGGGTGGTGTGGTGTGGTGTGTGTCATGTGTCTGTGTGTGTGTGTGCTACCTTCTTGTAGCCTGCAGTACAACAGCTCATGGATATCGAGTGAATGTGTCATAGCTCTAGCTTGGAGTGTTTTATCTCTTGCTTAAGATCTGATGTGGATTACAGGTGGAGATCACAGTGTGTCCTTACACTGCTGCTGACGGTCACTTTTCTGCCCAGCCTTCACAGTGAATATTTGACTCGACAGAAGGACACTGAACTATACCAGAACACTGTCAGTGTTTAGATCCTCTCGTGATAGGATCCATTGTGTTATATGATGTGATAGCTCTCAGTGTATGTCTTTATCCTTCATTGCCTTAGACAATGCATATCCATAGGAGTGGATTAAACCAGGATGTGAGATCACAGTGTTGACTTTTACACTCTCTGTTAAATTATTTCATAAACACGTGTCCCATTTACATCCACACCTCATCAGTGAAATATTTAAACCCACTCACAGAAAGACTTACTAATCACCACTCTCATTACTCATGAAATCCCACTCTCAGTGTTTATAATGATTATAACTCCACTCTCAGTGTTTATAATGATTTATAATCCCACTCTCAGTGTTTATAATGATTTATAATCCACTCTCAGTGTTTATAATGATTTATAATCCCACTCTGTGTTTATAATGATTTATAATCCCAGACTCTGTGTTTATAATGATTTATAATCCCACTCTCAGTGTTTATAATGATTATAATCCCACTCTCAGTGTTTATAATGATTTATAATCCCACTCTCAGTGTTTATAATGATTTATAATCCCACTCTCAGTGTTTATAATGATTTATAATCCCACTCTCTGTGTTTATAATGATTTATAATCCCACTCTCAGTGTTTATAATGATTTATAATCCCACTCTCAGTGTTTATAATGATTTATAATCCCACTCTCAGTGTTTATAATGATTTATAATCCCACTCTCTGTGTTTATAATGATTTATAATCCAGTCTCTGTGTTTATAATGATTTATAATCCCAGTCTCTGTGTTTATAATGATTTATAATCCCACTCTCAGTGTTTATAATGATTTATAATCCCACTCTCAGTGTTTATAATGATTTATAATCCCACTCTCAGTGTTTATAATGATTTATAATCCCACTCTCTGTGTTTATAATGATTTATAATCCCACTCTCTGTGTTTATAATGATTTATAATCCCAGTCTCTGTGTTTATAATGATTTATAATCCCAGTCTCTGTGTTTATAATGATTTATAATCCCACTCTCAGTGTTTATAATGATTTATAATCCCACTCTCAGTGTTTATAATGATTTATAATCCCACTCTCAGTGTTTATAATGATTTATAATCCCACTCTCAGTGTTTATAATGATTTATAATCCCACTCTCAGTGTTTATAATGATTTATAATCCCACTCTGTGTTTATAATGATTTATAATCCCACTCTCTGTTTATAATGATTTATAATCCCACTCTCAGTGTTTATAATGATTTATAATCCCACTCTCTGTGTTTATAATGATTTATAATTCCACTCTCTGTGTTTATAATGATTTATAATCCCACTCTCTGTGTTTATAATGATTTATAATCCCACTCTCAGTGTTTATAATGATTTATAATCCCACTCTCTGTGTTTATAATGATTTATAATCCCACTATCAGTGTTTATAATGATTTATAATCCCAGTCTCTGTGTTTATAATGATTTATAATCCCACTCTCAGTGTTTATAATGATTTATAATCCCACTCTCAGTGTTTATAATGATTTATAATCCCACTCTCAGTGTTTATAATGATTTATAATCCCACTCTCAGTGTTTATAATGATTTATAATCCCAGTCTCTGTGTTTATAATGATTTATAATCCCAGTCTCTGTGTTTATAATGATTTATAATCCCAGTCTCTGTGTTTATAATGATTTATAATCCCACTCTCAGTGTTTATAATGATTTATAATCCCACTCTCAGTGTTTATAATGATTTATAATCCCACTCTGTGTTTATAATGATTTATAATCCCATCTCTGTGTTTATAATGATTTATAATCCCACTCTCTGTGTTTATAATGATTTATAATCCCACTCTCAGTGTTTATAATGATTTATAATCCCACTCTCAGTGTTTATAATGATTTATAATCCCACTCTCAGTGTTTATAATGATTTATAATCCCACTCTCAGTGTTTATAATGATTTATAATCCCACTCTCTGTGTTTATAATGATTTATAATCCCACTCTCTGTGTTTATAATGATTTATAATCCCACTCTCAGTGTTTATAATGATTTATAATCCCACTCTCAGTGTTTATAATGATTTATAATCCCACTCTCAGTGTTTATAATGATTTATAATCCCACTCTCAGTGTTTATAATGATTTATAATCCCACTCTCAGTGTTTATAATGATTTATAATCCCACTCTCGTGTTTATAATGATTTATAATCCCACTCTCAGTGTTTATAATGATTTATAATCCCACTCTCAGTGTTTATAATGATTTATAATCCCACTCTCAGTGTTTATAATGATTTATAATCCCACTCTCAGTGTTTATAATGATTTATAATCCCACTCTCAGTGTTTATAATGATTTATAATCCCACTCTCTGTGTTTATAATGATTTATAATCCCACTCTCAGTGTTTATAATGATTTATAATCCCACTCTCAGTGTTTATAATGATTTATAATCCCACTCTCAGTGTTTATAATGATTTATAATCCCACTCTCAGTGTTTATAATGATTTATAATCCCACTCTCTGTGTTTATAATGATTTATAATCCCACTCTCTGTGTTTATAATGATTTATAATCCCACTCTCAGTGTTTATAATGATTTATAATCCCACTCTCAGTGTTTATAATGATTTATAATCCCACTCTCTGTGTTTATAATGATTTATAATCCCACTCTCTGTGTTTATAATGTAATTTCTATTCTAAATGTTTATATTTCTGTAAAGACGCTTATGTTGATTGTTAAAAGCAGTACACAATAAAATTGAAGTGAATTGAATGTACCTGAGGTGAAGTCATGTTCTCGTTTGTATGATGAATGGAATATGGACAACATGATGGACAACATGATGGACAACATGATGGAGAACATGATGGACAACATGATGGAGAACATGATGGACAACATGATGGACAACATGATGGACAACATGATGGACAACATGATGGAGATCACCTGCAGTTCTTCACCATGTATGTGTATCCTTTCCTGGTTATTATGTCATCATACATGTTCATACATGTTCCTGTTAAACTTGGTGTGTGTGGTGTGTATGTGTGTGTATGTGTGTCTCACTCCTCTGGATGGTAGTGTCCTGGTCCAGGTCCTTCCACCACCTTCATCTCTGTCCGTTTCTGCGTCATCTGGCCAAAGTGGACTCCTTTATACTTTGGTTCTATCTGATATACACACACAGAGTTAAAAGACAAAACTTCACTTCACAACTTCACACTTCACACACACACACACACACACACACATATATACACACACACACACACCTGGGTGGGGCTGTAGTAGGCTGGGCCGAGGCTCTGGTCAATTCTGGGTGGTTTCTGCATGTACAAATCCCCCTGCTCATTCTCCTCATAACCAAATGCCTGACTGGGAGACGGGATGGAGGGAGCAGAGTGGTACAGCCACCTCACACACTGCTCTCACACACACACACACACACACACACACACACACACACACACACACACACACACACAATAAGATTAGTGTAGGAAATGAACCATGGAACAGCTATAACACACACTGGACTGACCTTAATGCCCCTGTCTGGGGTGGTAGGTAGGTGGCACTTTTGCCCCCATGGCTGGATGATGTCATAGGTTCCTGGTCCTGGAATATTAGAATCTGCCTCCTCAAAACGCCTTGAGCGGTTCTGCAGAGAATGACCACCAGGAACGGGAGCCTGCAGAACCAATGACATCCAGGAGGTGGCAGCAAAGGGTACAACAATTAACAGAAAAAAGACAAATTAATCAATTTTTATAAAAAATATAATAACGAGAAAAATAAAAAAAATACGGCTATTGTGTGGGCGGAGTTAGAGTGGGGCAGATCTACATGTGGTGCAGTACCCAGGTAAGGACTCTGTTATAGTGAGCCGGTCCAGGAGAACACTGGACACTGTCTCCACTGTCAAACACTGAGGGCCTGGAGGACAGAGACAGGAACGGAGCAAAGGACACTACAGAGACAGAGAGAGAATGAGAGATACAGAGAGAGAGAGAGAGAGAGAGAGAGAGAGAGAGAGAGAGAGAGAGAGAGAGTACAGAGAGAGAGATACAGAAACAGAGGAAGAGACAGGAGAGAGAATGAAGAGAGAGAGAGAGAGAGAGAGAGAGAGAGAGAGAGAGAGAGAGAGAGAGAGAGAGAGAGAGAGAGAGAGAGACTTTGACAAAACTTTACACAAGTCACATATCATACGCAGAATGGCTTTAAATAAATAAATAAATAGATAGATAGATAGATAGATAGATAGATAGATAGATAGATAGATAGATAGATAGATAGATAGATAGATAGATAGAAAAATAAATAGATAGATAGATAAATAAATAAGAATGTATTCAGATATTTTCAGTAAATGAGTCAAACAGGAGTGATGATTAGCGTAGCTCTGCTGCAAAGTTAAGTTCTCCTTCAGCAACAGAGCACACAGCATTCTCACAGCACCACACACACTTACACACGTCCAAATCATTCAGACTCTTATAAAAATTAAAATCAATTAAAATTCTTGACTTGATCAGCCTCTTTAAAATTCTTGTGGCCTCGCAGTCAGTGTTTTGTGCTACCCGGTTTTTTCGGCTCAGGTAAATTGCCATTTTTGCCTGACCAAAGATAAAATTGATCAGTTGGCACCTGAACCTGTGTTTCCTGACATATTTAAAACCCAGAATAAAACACTGAACAGTAAAATCAACATTAAAAGACCTTAAAATGCTCCGTAAAAACACACACAGTGACTGTAACCTGGAGCAGTGAATAAAAGCATGAAGAACAGTTTCTCTCTGTGAACAGAACGGACAGTCATGTACAACATCAGGGTTTAAAACAGAGATAAAAGAGTTCACAGAGATAATACCATGTAAAATCCTCCATTGGAGGTCGGCAGCTCTTTTGGTTAACGGTGGTTTATACAGTGCCCTCCACTCTGGTTTAATATCACCATTAAAACCCAGTACACTTCTCCATGGGGTGTCTACCCTCCCACTCAGCTTCTTCTTGTTTAAAACCTTAACACAGGCTCTGTAGAGCAGCTTCCCCGACACTGACCCAAAGTCCATCTCCCCTTCGCTCCGGCACTCCAGGAGGGGCCCTGCACACCCGTCGAGGTCAGGAGCAATGTTCAGCTGGGGAAAGGGTTCGTCCTCCGCAGGACCAGTCCCTGTACGTTGATAGTCCATCAGCTGAACACGCTCCTCTGATGTAAGTGCAGATCTCCAGCGGTGTAGGAGCTGATGGACAACACGCAGGGACCGCAGTCCCATACGCGCTTTTGGTGTCCATTAAAAACAAAGCTCTGTCCAGCCCCAGTCCTTTAACTGTGCATAATAATCCACTGGCTGCTGCTCTCCATACTAAGTCTCTGGGTCCAGTGAGGAGTCTCTGGAGGAACTGGAGTCGGAAGGCTGCAGCTCTGCTAGATAGCTGGACCAGCCCCTGCCCTCCTTCCTCTTTCGGCAGGTGGAGAACACTCTGTGGAATCCAGTGTAGACCGTCCCAGAAGAAGTCCACCAACTGGGCCTGGATGTTTGCTAGCAGGTTCGGCGGCGGATCTACACATGCCAGCTTGTGCCAGAGGGATGACGCGGCGAGGTTGTTGATGACCAGCGTTCGTCCCCTGTAAGACATCTTCGGGACCAGCCGCTTCCACCTGCTCAGTCTGCCCTTCACGTGCTCTACAGAACCTTCCCAGTTTTTATTTAAAAATTCATTGGTCCCCAGGTAGGCACCCAAGTATTTAAAACCACCTCTTTTCCACGCTAAGCCTCCTGGTAGTGAAGGTTGCCCACCTCCCCACTCCCCAACTAAAATGGCTTCACTCTTTGTCCAGTTAACCTTGGCAGAGGATAAAATCTGAAAGTCATTTAAAATAGCAGTTAAAACATTCACGTCTTCTTGTGTGTTTATCATGACTACCAGATCATCTGCATAAGCTGATAAATATACTGAGGCATTAGCGTGTGGAATATTAAAACCAGATAGAAAACTCCTTAACTTGTTTAAAAGAGGTTCAATCGCCAGAGAGTACAACATGCCTGAGAGGGAACAGCCCTGCCTGATCCCTCTGTACACTCTAAAAGGGGCACATAAACCACCATTAACCTTCAGTACACTCTCAATTTCACAGTACAACACCCTGATCATG
>JAUCMX010000021.1:46128-48628 GCA_033459395.1 Hemibagrus guttatus
TGGTTATAACATTGATAATAGCCTGTGTTCATTGAGTTTGACAATGTATGTTCATTTGTATGTGTGTGTGCTTGTGTGTAAACAGAACAGCAGCAGATCTGGATAGAAGAGCATCAGGAAAATGCAGAGAAGAGAAAAAAGTAAGTACACATTAGTACTTCTAACAAGGGTCAGAAAATATCAGCGAGGACATGCTCTTGTTTGTCCTTTATAAGATTGTGTAAAAAATACAGTGTGTTATAAGAATTGGGGAGGGTTAAGAGAAAAGGCAAAAACCGTATAATAAATAATAACAAAAAAATATATATATATATGTCTATTTTAAGGCCCTTTGTGGGAATCCAATGGTCTAGTCTAGTCTGATTGGACACTGGAAAAATTGGGCTAGTTTTCATTCCATTTGGGTGGGTTTTGAGTTGTCATTGGGTGGAAATATTTCTTGGACCTGGCAACCCTGCTTCTGAAATACAGCTCCTCTGAGACGGCCACTGACCACACGTCTCTTTCTCACCACTGTTTCTGGGTACTTCTAAATATAAATATAGCATAAGAACTTCATCATGTAAAAAAAACACACACACACACACACACACACACACACTTAACACTCTTTATGACACATGACACTAGTGCATCCACATGTATTAGCTTTTATTCAGTCTACATAAAGATGTCTTCACTCTTCTGAAGAAAACATCCATCACTCTTTACGGTCAGCTGATTAGCTTTTCGCTAACAAGAGACGAAGATGGCGGCGTCTGTGTTTATAGCAAGAACACACCGCGGTCACGTGCGACCGTTCTGAGCTCCGCCTTCTTGCTTCCAAGGTCAGCTGAATGCAGCTTTATACAGACGAGTGTACAGTGGGAGAAGAGTACAGAGATTAACAGGAGAGAGAGCAGTCTGAGAGCAGGAGCAGATAGAGAAGAACAGGAGAACTGTAGAACATCAGGAGACAATCAGAGAACTGGAGAACTGCAGTACAGTAAAAGAACAGCATTACAGAAGAACGACAGGAGAACAGCAGAAGGACAGGAGAACAGCAGAAGGACAAAAAGGAGAAACAAAACAGAAGGACAGGAGATCAGTAGGAGGACAGGAGAACAGCAGAAGGACAGGAGAACAGTAGAAGGACAGGAGAACAGCAGAAGGACAGGAGAACAGTAGAAGGACAGGAGATCAGAAAAGGGAAAAAAAAAAAAAAAAAGGGGACAGGGAAAAAAAAAATCAGTAGAAGGACAGGAGATCAGTAGAAGGACAGGAGAACAGCAGAAGGACAGGAGAACAGTAGAAGGACAGGAGATCAGTAGAAGGACAGGAGAACAGCAGAAGGACAGGAGAACAGTAGAAGGACAGGAGAACAGTAGAAGGACAGGAGAACAGCAGAAGGACAGGAGAACAGTAGAAGGACAGGAGATCAGTAGAAGGACAGGAGAACAGCAGAAGGACAGGAGAACAGTAGAAGGACAGGAGATCAGTAGAAGGACAGGAGAACAGCAGAAGGACAGGAGAACAGTAGAAGGACAGGAGATCAGTATAAGGACAGGAGAACAGCAGAAGGACAGGAGATCAGTAGGAGGACAGGAGAACAGCAGAAGGACAGGAGAACAGTAGAAGGACAGGAGAACAGCAGAAGGACAGGAGAACAGTAGAAGGACAGGAGATCAGTATAAGGACAGGAGAACAGTAGAAGGACAGGAGATCAGTAGAAGGACAGGAGAACAGCAGAAGGACAGGAGAACAGTAGAAGGACAGGAGATCAGTAGAAGGACAGGAGAACAGCAGAAGGACAGGAGAACAGTAGAAGGACAGGAGAACAGTAGAAGGACAGGAGAACAGCAGAAGGACAGGAGAACAGTAGAAGGACAGGAGATCAGTAGAAGGACAGGAGAACAGCAGAAGGACAGGAGAACAGCAGAAGGAGAGGAGATCAGTAGAAGGACAGGAGAACAGCAGAAGGACAGGAGATCAGTAGAAGGACAGGAGATCAGTAGAAGGACAGGAGATCAATAGAAGGACAGGAGAACAGCAGAAGGACAGGAGATCAGTAGAAGGACAGGAGAACAGCAGAAGGACAGGAGAACAGTAGAAGGACAGGAGAACAGTAGAAGGACAGGAGAACAGCAGAAGGACAGGAGAACAGCAGAAGGACAGGAGATCAGTAGGAGGACAGGAGAACAGCAGAAGGACAGGAGAACAGCAGAAGGACAGGAGAACAGCAGAAGGACAGGAGAACAGTAGAAGGACAGGAGATCAGTAGAAGAACAGGAGAACAGCAGAAGGACAGGAGAACAGTAGAAGGAGAGGAGAACAGTAGAAGGACAGGAGAACAGCAGAAGGACAGGAGAACAGCAGAAGGACAGGAGAACAGTAGAAGGACAGGAGAACAGCAGAAGGACAGGAGAACAGCAAAAGGACAGGAGAACAGCAGAAGGAGAGGAGATCAGTAGAAGGACAGGAGAACAGCAGAAGGACAGGAGAACAGCAGAAGGACAGGAGA
>JAUCMX010000021.1:51128-83628 GCA_033459395.1 Hemibagrus guttatus
ACTTACATTACAAGACCCTAAATGGTTCAGCTCCCACGTATCTAGCCAGTCTTCTAACACGTTACAATCCATCACGCTCCTTAAGATCTCGAAACTCCGGACTTCTGGTAGTTCCCAGAATATCAGAGTCTACGAAAGGGGGTAGAGCGTTCTCGTTTTTAGCTCCGAAACTTTGGAACGGTCTTCCTGACAGTGTTCGGGGCTCAGGCACAGTCTCCCAGTTCAAACGTAGACTAAAGACATATCTCTTTAGCCAGGCATACACCTAATACATCCCATAACTTTGTGCTCCAATACGTCCGATTAAATGCACGTCATCATCTAGTGCCTGCTAATATTATGGATAGCAGCTACGCTAATTCCTTTCCATTTGTTTCCCTTCTTCTACCCACCCCCGAGTCACACAGAGATTGTGTCAGCTCCGGGGGCCTCCAGAGATGGACCGGCTCCAGCCGGGTTCTGCTCTTTGAGGACTGGAGAAAGCGAAGCAGCATTGCCAACACTATGTGGACATTTTACACACAACATTCTACACATGCTGTATCTGCATCACACAACTAATGCAGAAAGGACATTGTTCATATCACACTCTCCGTGTGTCACCCAGATGAGGATGGGTTCCCTTTTGAGTCTGGTTCCTCTCAAGGTTTCTTCCTAATACCGTCTGAGGGAGTTCTTCCTTGCCACAGTCGCCCGAGTCACCTTAGGCTCGCTCACTAGGGAAAATTCTGTCTAACATCTAGGACTGTTTGTTTGTATGTTTATTGTTTCTTATGTTCTGTAAAGCTGCTTTGAGACAACGCTCTTTGTTAAAAGCGCTATACAAATAAAATTGAATTGAATTGAACGCTGCAGGGTCAGTGGGATAGAAAGCTGTAATGGCTTTACATGTTATGTTTCATCCTTGTGGTCAGGAGCTGTGGTGTGATGTGTGATGGACAGAGCAGGAAGACAGGAGAACACTGGATGATGTTTATTGTGACTCCGTTACAAAGCGGCGACTCGAACATGGTTCTACGCTACACCCACACATCATGATGCAGATTATTGTGTTTATTTACCTTTGATGTTCAGAGTGAGAGTTCTAGCATGTTGGACACGTGACACGTGTGTGCTCAGTCCAGTTTTTCTGTGACACACCATAGCTAATGCTTCTGTTTATCATCTACTTCAGAGGAGTGATGTACAGAGACGCCGTGATCCCACAGTCTGTGTTTGGAGAGCTGCTCCCAGGTCCGGTGGTGTTCCAGGAGAACCAGCCGCTCCCTCACTGGTTCTGACTGGGTTCCTGCAGTACCTGTGCTGTTATTTTCATCACAGTGATGTGTGTGAGATGATCTGTGTGTGTGTGTGTGTGTGTGTGTGCTAACAAAGGTTAATAATCTAGTATTAGGTGGAATGAGAGTGAAGATATGGTACGCTAATCACTGCTCCTCACACACACCTCTCTGAGCTAAAGTAACACCTGTAATCACACACACACACTTTAACTACTTCATGCTTCCTCCTGCGCCGCAGCGCCCCTCTGCTTCAGCTCTCACCCTTCAGGAGTGGTTCATGTTAAATACCGAGCTACACTGAGCCAAGGGACCAATGTCCAGCTAGTTTTACCCAACACACAGAGAGCCAACTGAAGTCAAAGGTCAATCAGGGAACTGAAGGTCAGTTGAGTGGTGGGGTCATGGTGGGGTCATTCTCAGTTGAGGAGTTGAGTGTTTGTGGTCAGTCGAGTGGTTGAGGATCTGCTATAGGCATGGTGTGCAGAACCTCGTCCAGCAGCTGCAGTGCTCTGTGTAAGTGAATCTCAATCCAGCACGGTGTTTCTTTGATGCTCTGACGAGGATAATCAGGACCCCAACCTTTAACAAAACTCATGCGCAAAATACACAACCGGCGCAGATCATCCACCCCGATACCTGCAGCCGCAGACAGACCTGACACACACACACACACACACACACACACACACAGGTGATATGTTACCACTAATGTAGAGCAGGCCACAGTACAACAATAGTCTGTGTGTGTGTGTGTGTGCTCACTGATAGCTGGTGCTATCCCTCCCACTGATCCTGGTCCTGGTATGTTTCCTGCGACTGCCGCAGCCTGAGCCGCTGCTGCAGCCTGAGCCGTGGCTGCCTGCTGCTGCATCTGTCGATGGCACTGCCTCAGATCAAACACCTACAAAACCAGCACAAAACAACAGCCGCGTTTCACGTGGCACAAAAAAGAACAGCACTTCCAGAGGGAGGGACGGAGGTGTAGAGGAGGGAGAGAGTGCTGATCTGGGATATGGAGAGTGTGACTGGAAGTCCAGTGTTTGTGGACTGTGGAGGAGGGAATAAACGTCTGGGACTTCGGTGTGGGATACGGTTTAAAACACAAGAAATGCATTTTCAAGATTTTGGAAACTGGGAAACTGGATTTACTGGTTCAGACTGGTGTTCAGGGTTCATTAATATAAACACTTAGCAAGGGTTTAGAGGTTTGAGTTACCTTGATGTAAGCACTGGGGTAAATTTTGTGGACAGCGTCACCTGGTGCACGCCCTGCTTCACGGTCCAGATAATAACTCTGGACAAACACAGCGTGGTCACTAAGGCATCGCACCCAAACATCACCCTCACCCTTACATTCCAACTGTACCCCTTTACCAATGTGTAACCTGGAGAGAAAGTGCAAGATCAGGAAGGTTATAAAAACTTTAGCACTGAAAAACGAGTTGTTCACACACGTGAGGTTCCTGTAAAATAACGATGCTAAAAAACCCTTAAAAATGACAGTCATGACGGACACCACGTTAACGCCATTAGCTCTGATCCAGTGTAGTCTGAAATAGATTAGCATGCCTCGCTCTCTCGATGGCCTCAGTGCGATGAACATTGCTGAGCTGACCCAGACAGAACCGATCTCCTCCTGACGGATCCACATAACCGTCCACTGTCACCACCGGACACGAAGACGGCACCTTAAACGTCTCGCCCACCTGAACGTCCATCTCAAAATACGCTATAGAACACCAGTAATCTGGAGCTGAAAGACAGAGACGGTCTGAGATCTGAACACCTAGTAACAATTACTACAATTCTACTCTACAAATTATCAGGTGTGTGTGTGTGTGTTACCTGGATGAGTAGATATCGGGGGCTGAAAGATCAGTTCATTATGTACAGGCCCTGTGAGAGAGACAGTAGGAAAGAGCAGAGAGAGAGAGGAAGATAAAGATCACAAACATTCTAGAGACATGTAGAGAGATGATGAAGATTTCCTAGGACTGGAAGATTAATAATGAGACAATCAGGAGGTAATGCTCTGATGACGGTAAGGTCATGATGTGACAGTAATGAGGTAACTTTATTGACCGGAACAAAGTAATACTGTGACAGTAATAAAATATCTTCAGTGTTGGTAAAAACATAATGATCTGACCATAATGCTGTAACATAACTGACCATAATGCAGAGAAGTTTCTGACAGTAACGAGGTAATGACAGGAATTCAGTAATGTTATTATTATAGACAGGTAATGTAATGACAGTGAGGTTATGACAGAGTTGAGGTAACATTATGACATAATTACATAACATTACAAGTGCACTGGAGCAGTGAGGTAATGTCAGTAACATCACCTGTGACAGCAAGTCTTTATGGTACATTGAAAGCCACAGTGTCCAGGGTAAGGTCAGCACAGCACCACAGAGGACCAACCACATCTGGTACATCTGGATACTAGCCCAGACTGTGTCCAACTCTCCTGTTTTCCTCTCACCACAACTGTTCATCAGGTGCTCTAAAGGGTCAATATTCATGTTCAGACTGCTATAGTCAAGCCTTTGGTCACTCATGCCAATGCTAAAAGTTGCTTTCAGTGTTGCCACCAGCAGACATCTTGAGCAGTGGACAATGTGAAAGATGTATTGCCCTCAGATGAATCCACCTTCACTGTCTTTCCCACATTCAGCCCCAAAGACGCTAACCACCACACTGCTATGGGTCCAGAGTGAAACCCGAGGGTGGGTCACTGATGGTTTGGGTGGCAAGATCATGGAATACCCTAGGTCCACTACTTTGGACAATTATTGTTCAAACACTGTACCTTGAAGGTGGTGCCATGTATCAGGATGATAATGCAACAATACACACAGCAAGACAAAGTCCTGACCGGACGCAGAGTCACCAGATCTGAACATTACTGAGCCACTTTGGGTGTTTTGGAGAAGCGATTCAGGAACGTCTTCCTCCACCAGCATCACAGAGTGACCTGGCCACTGGTCTATAAGAGGATTAGCTCAAAATCCCTCTGGCCACTGTGCAGGACATTATATCTGTCATGTCCAAGATCAACTGATGCTGTATTGTCTGCAAAAGGTCCTACACCATACTAAGAAATGACTGTGTTTTTAAGCCAGCTGTTTCAGTTGGATTGTCCAAACGCTGTAATTCTGCAGCACTTGAGCAGCTGTGGATTCGATTTTTAGATACAACTCAAGATTGGGGTAAAGTTACCATGGCAATGAGAAAACGTTATCATGCTATTGAGATGTAGTCATGACAGTAATGAGGTAACGTTACGAAGATGAAGGTTATCGTGTACTATAATGTAACTCACAGTATTGAGGAGGGTGGTGCTGCAAAGCTCCGCTCGGATTGGCCAGATTTGTCGGAAAGCCACTTCCTCTTGGCCATGAGCCACTGGCTGCTGTAGGTGAAAAATAAAGATGATCTTGCTGGATGAGTCCACTCCATCATTACACTGGACACCCAGATTTATGTCTTCCTATTCCCTACTCCCTCCGCTGGACAATACTGCACACTACATGGGTAACAGAATACGTGAAGAGCAATACTGACCAACAGATTTAGGTCACTACATGTATCTTCTGGTCTCAAACCACACATTAGATTCACTATAAGCAGCCTGAACACTACAGGGCATTATGGTTCATCTATATCCCAGAGAGTGCATCATTTAGACACTAATGTACTGTAGTTTCAATTCCTCAGCACGCTCACTAATGTGCACACTTCTGACCGAGAGTGACACCAGAGCGCACTACACACTGAACAGGGAGTGCACTCAGACATACAGGACCAGGTCTTACAGGCTGGAGTAGTAGCCATGCTGGAGAAAGCAGGGCTGGGGGCGGAGCTTGCTGCCTCAGGCGGGGGCATAAGAGCGGGGCTGCTGAATGTCTCGGGGAGTGGCGGGCGTGTGGAAGTGGGTGGGGCAGAGTGAGAGGGGGCCGGCTGATGCTGGATCGTCTGAATACTGTGTGATCCATCAGAGCTGGAGTGAGATGGCTGAGGGTCAAATTCCTCCTTAACCAAGAGACCGGCACTGGGACCTACACACACACACACACACACACACACACACACAGTCAGTTCACTGAATCACTGAACTGCAGTATAATTATAATCATTTAATAAATAACATCACGCTCACCTGTTCCACCCAGATTCAGTCCAGACAGATCTGAAACAGTGAGACAGAAAAACAGAGAGACACAGAGTGGGAGACAGAGTGAGAGACAGAGGGGGGAGAGAGAGAAAGGGAAATGGAGAGATGGAGAGAGAGAGAGAGAGAGAGACAGAGAGACAGAGTGAGAGACAGAGGAGAGAGAGAGAGGGGGGAGAGAGAGAGGGGGAAATGGAGAGAGAGGGAGAGAGAGAGAGGGAAATGGAGAGAGAGGGAGAGAGAGAGAGGGAAATGGAGAGAGAGAGGAGGGAGAGAGAGAGAGAGAGAGAGAGAGTGAGGGACAGAGTGAGAGACAGAGTGAGAGACAGGGAGAGAGAGAGAGAGAGAGAGAGAGAGTGAGAGACAGAGGGGGGAGAGAGAGAGAGGGAAATGGAGTGAGAGAGAGAGAGACAGACAGAGTGAAAGACAGAGGGGGGAGGGAGAGCGAGGGAAATGGAGAGAGAGAGAGAGAGAGAGAGAGAGAGAGAAGGGAGAGAGAGTGAGAGACAGTGAAAGACAGAGGGGGGAGGGGGAGAGAGAGAGAGCGAGAGATCATGGATTTGTGTAATCAGTCTGTTAATTGTATTGCACAAGGTTACACACATGCACGTTGTGTTCTTTTTTCTCTTCGCTCTTTATCCTGTAGCAGTGTGTTGTTGTACGCAGCACCAGCGTCCTGCAGGAACAGTGTGTTATGTCACTGTGTACTGCATCGGCTACTCATGGTCAAAATGACAATTAAAGCCTCCTGATTTATATAGATGTCGTGGTGGAGGTCAGAATAATTATGTTAATGTTCTTAACACTCCTGCTTGGTGTGTGTGTGTGTGTGTGTGTGTGTGGTTTACCTATACCAGGTGATGCCACCCTCTCGTAGTGGTAGGGGTTCACACACACACTGTCACACTTCAGGTCAAAGGCGTACTGGCAGTATTTCACATGTTTCAGCTCGTTCTTATGGAGATCAGGCCACCGCCATAACCGTGCGTAGATCACATGGGGAAAGCCCTTTCGACCGGCGACCTACACACACATACAAATATAAATAATACACTAAATATATAACATTATAATATATTAATATATACTACGTAATGTACAGTGCGAAAGTATTGGAAGAGCGAGAGTTCTGCTTTACACTGAAGTCATGAGAGATGCAGCCAGGTGAGTCCTGTTAGACCGAGTGACCACTCATGTCCACTGCAGGAAGAAGACTTGGAGAGCAGAAACACAGAGACCAGGAGACACCAACCTCTCAGCAGCCGTGAGGTCTGTTTCACACTGGAGGTGTAAGCAGCAGATATGTTTCTGTGCTGATGTTAGCAGGTAGGCGCATTCACACCGCTCATGTAGCAGAGCAGAAGCAGGAGGTGGATGTTCAGCTGAATTAAAGTGACACTGCAATGTTTCTGGTCACAATGCACATGGCTTACGATGAAACCAGAGGAATTTCAGCATTACAGCACAGCGCTGCTCTAACGGGTTTCCCACAGTCACCATATGACTTTCAGCACAGTGAAAGAGAAATGAGAAATTCCCAGAGTTTTTTTGCCAAAATAACAAAAGCATGTATAAATGATTTCAACTACAAGTCTGTGGATAAAATATTTCATAAACTACATGTACACACTATATTACATGTTTATACGGTAGGTGTGGGACGGGGAACACTTTCATCACGGCAGACACTGAGATCATAAATAAAACATGGCACAGGTGTGACAGATGTGACGGGTGTGACAGATGTGACGGGTGTGACGGATGTGACGGGTGTGACGGGTGTGACGGATGTGACGGGTGTGACAGATGTGACGGGTGTGACGGGTGTGACGGATGTGACGGGTGTGACGGGTGTGACAGATGTGACGGGTGTGACAGATGTGACGGGTGTGACAAATGTGGCGGGTTTGACAGATGTGACGGGTGTGACAGATGTGACGGGTGTGGTGGGTGTGACAGGTGTGACGGTGTGACAGATGTGACGGGTGTGACAGGTGTGGTGGGTGTGACAGATGTGACGGGTGTGACAGGTGTGGTGGGTGTGACAGATGTGACGGTGTGACAGATGTGACGGTGTGACAAATGTGATGGGTGTGACAGATGGGACAGGTGTGACAGATGTGATGGGTGTGACAGATGGACAGGTGTGACAGATGTGACGGGTGTGACAGATGGATGAGTAAATCCGAAGTCTGCATCTCATCCTTCTTAACTTGAACAACAGATACAGTGTGGTGGTTTTTCTTCTGTCTACTGCTCACACCTCACCACAAAGAACTGAATCTGCTTCCATGATGGTCTCACATCCAGTGACCAGGTCAGAAGACCAGAGAGGATTTCACAAAGAAGTGCTGAGATGATCCAGTGTGGAGGACGTCTGAAGGCTCTCACTGTCTGACAAAACCCCAGGAAACTAAAGAGTAAAGTGTGTGTGTGTGTGTGTGTGTGTGTGTACCTGTAGTCTCCCATCAAGTGTGCGCTGTATAGTAACACACTTGCTGGGGTGAGCTCCGTTGGTTGTGACGGCGGTGATCAGAGAGTCCAGTTCATCTTTCTTCTCCTTCAGCTTCTTCACCAGACTCTCGATGGCTCTCTTACTGAAGCTCTCGCTCTCACCACCCTGACGGTGGCACATCAGACTGTGCACGATGCTGAGACACGCGTCACTGCTCGACACCGACATGCTGCACACACACACACACACACACACACACAAGGGGCTCTACTCTACACAAAAACACTCTAATGCTCAGCTGCTGGAGGACACACAATCAAACTGCAGGGGACACACACTCCCTCATACTGCCTCTGTGTGCGGTCACTCCAGCCCCACACACACACACACACACACTCTTTTAGCTTCCAATTCCACTGGATCAACCCTGTAAACACACACACACACACACACACACACATCAGCCCTGTATGTATGCAGTGTGTGTGTCAGCCTGCAGAGGGCGCAGTGACCCATCCACCTACACGACAGAAGTACCGCGGAGAGATGACCCTGGACACAGCTGACCATCTTATTACTCAAACTGCACTGTGTGAGAAAATAATATTTTAATGACAGCAGACATGCCTTTAAGCAGATACTGATTTTTTTTTTGTTTAATATTGTGCTTTAAATCCTGAGATTCATTTCTATATCCAAACAAAGTGCAGAGAAATTTCCTTAGTGTTGTTATAACAGATATTATTATTATTATTATACACTGTTATAACGTGTGTGTGTGTGTGATGTTTTCACCCGTTTCTCTCTCTCTCTCTCTCTCTCTCACACACACACACACAAACACACACCTGCATTCTCACTAACAATAAATGCTAATGTACACAAAGAGCATGTTAGCATGGCCGTTAAACCACGCTCATCTGAACTGACCAGTGTGAGGTAATGCCACATTAATAGAGACTAATGACCCCGTAGTTGTTTAGACTCATGCATTAACACCTGATCTAATGATTAATTTTATTATAAAATCATTTCCATTTCTCTCCATCTAGCTCAGCTCACTCTCCTACTGTTAGCCGCTTGGCTAATGTTGTTAGCAGAACCAGGCTAACTGTGTGTGCAGGTCCCATTGAGTCAATTAACCACAGGTTATAAACCGCACTACTTGACATTTAACGAGTTTTATTAATGTATAAAGGTAAATGTACACTTACACAATCACCTGAGAGCTGTACAGTCCGCGGTGTGTGTGTGTGTGTGTTTTATTCCGCCATCATTAATAACAATAACACAGAGAAGCAGGGTACTGCTCACGCGCATGCGCACACCGGCGCCGTCCTCGGCTCAGGACACGTCGCGAGATCAGCGGCCGTCAGACCCGGGAGCGCCATCTGGTGGACATTCAATAACATGACCACACCTACAGGGTTAGGGTTCGACTCCCGCCTCCGCCGTGTGTGTGTGTGCGTGTGTGTGTGTGTGTGTGTGTGTGTTTTTTGATTGTGTGTGTGTGTGTGTGTGTGTGTGGTGATTGTGTGTGTGTGTGAGTGTGTGATTGTGTGAGTGAATGAGAGTGTGTGTGTGTGTGTGTGTGTGTGTGATTGTGTGAGTGAATGAGAGTGTGTGTGTGTGTGTGTGTGTGTGTGTGTGTGATTGTGTGAGTGGAATGAGAGTGTTTGTGTGTGCTTGTGTGTGTGTGTGTGTGTGTGTGTGTGTGTGTTTTTGCCCTGTGATGGGTTGGCACTCCATCCAGGGTGTATCCTTGATGCCTGATGACGCGTGAGAGAGGCCCAGGCTCCCCGAGACCCGAGTACAGATGGGATACGCGGTACAGCCGATGGAATGGAATAAATAAATAAATAATGTTTACTAAATCATCTTTGTGCTATGTCTGATTATTATTTACACATCTGGGAGTTTCGGGGTGAGTCGTGGGTCTGAGGAAGTCGATTCTGTGGAAGATTCACACTGTCACAGAACATTCAGACACACCACAAGAGAATAATCCAAAATAAACCTGGACCATGCGTCAGAAGACAGAGACCTGATGTCCAGTGTGTACAGCCTTTTTTTGTTGTTGTTGTTTATAATAATGGAGACTATTAAAATAAGATGTAGCAATCTAGCCATGGGGGTCACAGTCCAGTGACTTCTGTGCCGGTCCCAAGCCCGGATAAATAGAGAGGGTTGCGTCAGGAAGGGCATCCGGCGTAAAACATTGCCAAATTTAACCATGCGAATCGTCAGTACGAATTTCCTACCGGATCGGTCGAGGCCCGGGTTAACAACGACCGCCATCGGCGCCGTTGACCTACAGGGCGCCGGTGGAAATTGGGCTACTGTTGGTGGAAGAAGTAGAGGAGGGAGGAGAGTGCACAGACAGAGAGAGAAGAGGAAAGGTAAGAGTGTAGGACTGAGAATAGGAACTCTGAATGTTGGTACTATGACAGGGAAAGGTAGAGAGCTGGCTGATATGATGGAGAGAAGGAAGGTGGATATACTGTGTGTACAGGAGACCAGGTGGAAGGGTAGCAAGGCTCGTAGTATAGGAGCAGGATTCAAGCTGTTTTATTATGGTGTGGATAGTAAGAGAAATGGGGTAGGTGTGGTCCTGAAGGAGGAGTTTGTGAGGAATGTCCTGGAGGTGAAGAGAGTGTCAGACAGGGTGATGAGTCTGAAGTTAGAGATTGAAGGGGTGATGTTGAATGTTGTTAGTGGTTATGCCCCACAGGTAGGTTGTGAGTTAGAGGAGAAAGAGAGATTCTGGAGTGAATTAGATGAGGTGATGGAGAGTATTCCCACGGGTGAGAGAGTGGTGATAGGAGCGGATTTTAATGGACATGTTGGTGAGGGGAACACAGGTGATGAGGAGGTGATGGGCAAGTTTGGAGTTAAGGAAAGGAACCTTGAAGGACAGATGGTAGTGGACTTTGCTAAGAGGATGGACATGGGTGTGGTTAACACTTATTTTCAGAAGAGGGAGGAGCATAGAGTGACTTACAAGAGTGGAGGTAGGAGAACACAGGTAGACTACATCCTATGTAGAAGAGGCAATCTGAAAGAGATTAGTGACTGTAAAGTGGTAGTGGGAGAGAGTGTAGCCAGACAGCATAGGATGGTGGTGTGTAGGATGACTTTGATGGTCTGTAAGAAGAAGAGGTCAAGATAGAGATAGAGAAGGAAACCAAGTGGTGGAAGCTGAAAAAGGAGGAATGTTGTGAGGAATTTAGACAGAAGTTGAGGCAGGCTCTGGGTGGTCAGGTAGTGCTGCCAGATGACTGGGAAACTACAGCAGAAGTGATCAGGGAGACAGGGAGAAAGGTGCTGGGTGTGTCATCTGGAAGGAGGAAAGAAGATAAGGAGACTTGGTGGTGGAATGAGGAAGTTCAGGATAGTATCCAGAGGAAGAGGTTAGCCAAGAAGAAGTGGGACATGGACAGGACTGAAGAGAATAGACAGGAATACAAGGAGTTACAGCGCAGAGTGAAGAGGGAGGTGTCTAAGGCCAAGCAGAAGGCATATGATGTTTTAGTGAGGAGAGTGTACAGAGGAGATGGAAGGAATACTTTGAGGAGCTGATGAATGAGGAAAATGAGAGGGAAAAAAGAGTAGAAGGGGTGAACTCTGTGGGACAGAAAGTAGATAAGATTAGAAAGGATGAAGTCAGGAAGGCTTTGAAGAGGATGAAAAGTGGAAAGGCAGATGGTCCTGACGACATCCCGGTGGAGGTCTGGAAGTGTCTGGGAGAGGCAGCAGTGGAATTTTTAGCTAGTTTGTTCAACAGGGTTTTAGAGAGTGAGAGGATGCCTGAGGAATGGAGAAGAAGTGTGTTAGTGCCGATCTTTAAGAATAAGGGTGACGTGCAGAGTTGCAGTAACTATAGGGGGATAAAGTTGATGAGCCATACAATGAAGCTATGGGAAAGAGTAGTGGAAGCTAGGTTAAGGAAGGTAGTGGAAATTTGTGAGCAGCAGTATGGCTTCATGCCCAGAAAGAGCACAACAGATGCAATTTTTGCTCTGAGGATTTTGATGGAGAAGTATAGGGATGGTCAGAGGGAGTTGCACTGTGTGTTTGTAGACTTGGAGAAAGCGTATGACAGGGTGCCAAGAGAAGAGCTGTGGTACTGTATGAGGAAGTCAGGAGTAGCAGAGAAGTATGTCAGAGTGGTGCAGGACATGTATGAGAGGAGCAGGACAGTGGTGAGGTGTGCTGTAGGTCAGACAGAGGAGTTCAAAGTGGAGGTGGGACTGCATCAGGGATCGGCTCTGAGCCCCTTCCTGTTTGCTATAGTGATGGACCAGTTGTCAGAGGAGGTCAGACAGGAGTCTCCTTGGACAATGATGTTTGCAGATGACATTGTGATCTGTAGTGAGAGCAGGGAGCAGGTGGAGGAAAACCTGGAGAGGTGGAGGTTTGCGCTGGAGAGAAGAGGAATGAAAGTCAGTGGTAGTAAGACTGAGTACATGTGTGTGAATGAAAGGGAGGGAAGTGGAACAGTAAGGTTACAGGGTGAAGAGGTGAAGAAGGTACAGGAGTTTAAGTACTTGGGGTCAACAGTCCAGAGTAATGGAGAGTGTGGGAAAGAGGTAAAGAAGCGAGTGCAGGCAGGTTGGAATGGGTGGAGAAAGGTGTGGGGAGTTCTGTGTGAGAGGAAAATATCAGCGAGAATCAAGGGGAAGGTGTACAGGACAGTGGTGAGAGCGGCCATGCTGTATGGTTTAGAGACAGTGTCACTGAGGAAGAGACAGGAGTCAGAGCTAGAGGTAGCAGAGCTGAAGATGTTGAGGTTCTCTTTGGGAGAGACAAGATTGGGCAGGATTAGGAACGAGTACATCAGAGGGACAGCTCATGTTGGACGTTTGGGGGACAAAGTTAGGGAGGCCAGATTAAGATGGTTTGGACATGTTCAGAGGAGGGAGAGTGAGTATATTGGTAGGAGAATGTTGGACATGGAGCTGCCAGGCAGGAGGCAAAGAGGAAGGCCAAAGAGGAGGTATATGGATGGAATTAATGAGGATATGAAGCTAGTGGGTGCAAGTGTTGAGGATGCAGAAGATAGGGATAGGTGGAGAGAGATGATTCGCTGTGGAGACCCCTGAAGGGAAAAGCCGAAAGAAGAAGAAGAAGAAGATTAAAATAAGATGTAGCCTTTCTAACATAAGGCTGTTTTCCACTGAACTGTTGTATTGATAGTTATGACTTGAATATTCTGTACATGGAGCGTCGTTATCTAGATCACATCATCTCACACTTCCTCCTGAGGTCATGTTTTATTCCACATCATCTCCACTTCCCCACGTCAGACTCGGAAATACATCATTAAAACTCCATTCATTATTACACAAAGCTGTTAAGGCATGTGGTGGATTAGTGGTGAAGGTGTTGGACCACTGAGCAGAAGGTTGTGAGTTTGAATCCCAGGTCCACCAAACTGCCACTGCTGGGCCCCTGAGTAAGGCCCTTAACCCTCCACTGCTCAGTTGTATGTAAATGAAATAAAATGTCGCTCTGGATAAGGACGTCTGTTAAACGTCAGAAATGTAAATGTGGTGTAGAAACTATAAAGCATTAGAAGGAGTGCATTATATAATCAGATTAGATCTTCTATTAACCCTGAAGTAAAGGTCAGCGTTGGTCACCTCCATACAGCTGTGAGGATGCAGGAAGTGAGAAGACACGTGTTGATGAAATCACATGACATCAGCTGTATTCCTCCTCCACGTCTGCGCTCGCAGAACTCGCTCATTTTTACACCAGAGTTTTCTTTATTCTGGACTGTGATCGCTCAGAAAGGGTTAAATTCTCTACAGTAACACCTCTGACAGCAGTGCGCAACCCCCACACACACACACACACACACACACACAAAATATTTTATACATTTATTCATATAGCAAAGACTTTTTATTCAGAGCAACATCCAACTGAAATCAGTTCTAAATTCAGCGTACACAAATCACAAAGCTATAATAATAATAATAATAATCATCATCATCATCATCATCATCATCTTGTCCTTCTTCTTCTTCATCTTGTCCATGGCTCGGTCACTCACTGAGCTACACACACAGTGCTAAAGTGAGACTAGTAACACAGTAACACACAGGTCAGTTGTGAAGCTGAACACACACAGGTAACTGCAGGAGTGTGTGTAGTGGTGATGATCCCTTCATGAGCAGGAGGAGTGAGATGAGCAGCAGGTATCCTCTCCTGGCTTCCTCTTAGAGCTCACAGCAACACAGTGCTCTGGACTGGCTTCACAACCAGTGTGTGTTCCTGGGGAAACTCCATGTCCACCATCACTCATTCTGCCCAGTGATTTAGATGGAGCTCTCACTGTAGAGGAGTTAGTGACCGCTTTAGGAGGGAGCAGGACTGGGGAGCTGCGGAGTCTCGTTGGGAGTGTTGGGAATGAGAGCAGCTATTCTTTACACACTGACTGACTGACTGAGCTCCTGTTTAACTAACTCCAGCGTGACGGATTGTGTACATGGAGTGTGTGTGTTCTTCACGATTATGTTTGTGTGTGAGTGTGTGTGGAGTGTATGTGTCCATCATAACTATGTTTGTGTGTGTGCGCGCACTCTGTGTGTGTACATGTTTTGTGCGTGTTGTGTGTGTGCATGCTGGAGTGTTCCTGCACTAGTGAGCTGGAATCAGGAGGAGTGTTCCTGGGGAACTGGGGGCTAGTCGAGCATGGGGCTGTGGGAGACTCCGGGCCACTCGTAGGTGTCAGGGAGGAAGGAGTCGTACTGCGTGTTCCACACCACTGACCTCACATACGCCTCTTTATCCTCTGGCTCTGGGTACCGGAACGCCATGCCCTTACTGTACAGGTACTCCACCACCTACACACACACACACACACCACCTCAATATACCACACACACACACCCAACACCTCAAAACCCCGATGATCACCCCACCCCCCACATACACACACACACAGCTCACCTTGACGGCCATCTGCACAGACACCTCTCTGATACTGGACAGTGGAGGATAAAGCCGACCCTGACTCAGCTCCTCATCAGTCAGCTGATCAGTCAGGGTCTGAAACACACACACACACACACACACACAGTTGGTAAGGAAAACTACAGGAAATATGTATTACTATATTATTAACATCTTTGTACAAAATTCTCATTGCACATATTTCTTTGAGAAAACAAAATGATCATTTCCTTTCATTCTTCTTAAATGTTAGGAAGATGTTTCTGACCACAACGTGACCATAAAATCTCACACACACTCAGGATTTCTCAGAGTGTGAGCTGAACGAGAGTGGAGCTGATTAATGAAAACTAGCGGTCATGGGGTTTATTTCCATCCTGCTAGCCGTCAGTGTGACTTCTCCACACTGTTCACACACACTCTTCCTCAGACAGTTGTAAAGAAGGTCTGTGTGTGGAGCTTCACAGTTTGACTGGACCTCAGAATCCAAACCCTGCTCCAGCATGACCATGACATGGCGTGGAGGTGAAGGTTAGAGTGAAGAACTGGAATGTCCTGCACAGAGCCCTGACTCGGACTCAACCCCACTGACCAGCCACTGACCCCCAGACCTCCTCACTCTTACAACACCAGAGTCTGATCTCACTAATGCTCTTGTAGCTGAATGATCACTAATCCCCACACACACTCTGGTTAGATGATCAGATGGAAGCGATCTGGAACCAGATGTTCTACATGAACACAGTGCTGGTGTTCCTCCTCTCCCTCACACAAAGAGGGATGTGGTAGCTTAGTGGTTAAGGCATTGGACTACTGACCGGAAGGTTGTGTGTTTGAATCCCAGATCCACCAAACTGCAACTACTGGGCCCCTGAGCAAGGCCCTTAACCCCAAAAAAATGCTCAGTTGTATAAAAAATGAGATGAAAAATGTAAGTCGCTCTGGATAAGGGCGTCTGCTAAATGCCATAAATGTAAAAACAAAGAGTTCAGCTGCAGGAAGTCTTCTAACATCTGTATATACACCCTCATATTTACCTTGGCAGCCTCAAGGAACACCGTATCACTGATGTGTCGAACTCCACTGAGGATCACAGCCAGAGCTACACCTGACAAACACACACACACACACACTAATTATTTCACCTGAGCAAACTTAACACAGCCACCAGAGGGCAGTGCTACTAAAAACTGAGAATATGAACCAACCAAGACACACACACACATATGTGCACACACACAGATACACAAACACACACACAGACAAAAAAAACACACACACACAAACTCAAAAACACACACAAACACACAGACACACCAGGAAATATGTATGCGTTGTTTCCCTGTCCTGGGATGAGGATTCTGCCGTCATCCAGAGTAACGGCACCAAATGGACTGCCACTGGCAAACAGACACCGCCCCTAAAACACACACACACACACACACACACACACTGCTGTAGCCTAACAACATCCAGATGATTATTTCTGTACACAATCTAAATGAAAATGAGAGCAGTTTATTAAGAAATGATTTGTTGTAGAAATCTTCACTCAGAATGTGTAGGAACATCAGCTGTGGGTTGTGTCAGTGTTCCACTGCTCCAGGCTAACACGAGGAACTTCAGCAGAAACCCTTACACTGAGCATCAAAATATCAGAACCATCAAAAGCTGATACTGAAACCCTCCAAAATCTAGTTCAGGTCTGCTCAGACCTCCAAAATCTAGTTCAGGTCTGCTCAGACCTCCAAAATCTAGTTCAGATCTGCTCGTGTGCTAGAGTAGTTACTGCTCTCTAATTTCAATGGCTGTGTTTTAAAACATGCTAGCAGGACACGCTAGTAGAACATGCTAGCAGAACACGCTAGTGGGACATGCTAGCAGAACACGCTAGTGGGACATGCTAGCAGAACACGCTAGTGGGACATGCTAGTGATGTAAGCCACATCTAATATTCCTTCATATTCTGAACAATTAAAATTAATAATATTTCAGAAAAAAAATTGTTCTCTAATTTTCATCTCCAGTTCATGTATGATTGATTACATGATTATTACAGAAAAGCTGGTTTTTGTGTGTGTGTGTGTGTGTGTGTGTGTGTGTGTGTGTGTTATGTACATGTGTGAGGCTGTAGGCGTCCTCTGCAGTACACTCAGCTTTAGCAGTCGGGTTGCTGAGAGCGAAGATGATTGGCCGCTCATTAAACGAGCCCATTGCTCTGATGACATCATGAGTGAAGAGACGCCCCGCCCCTGCCACACCTAAACACACAGGAAAGGATCAAATACCCACACACACACACACACACACACACACTCTCACACACACACACACACACTCACCAATGATGGCTGTGGGCTTAATGACATTAACTGCATCCAGAAAACTCTTTACATCTCCTGGACTCGGGTGAACAAATGCTTCCTGATTACTGTCTGTGGACTGAGATCTGCCCTGAACACACACACACACACACACACACACACACACACACACACACACGTCATGTATTTGGAAGTAAATGCATTAATTTTTACCAAACACACCGGATCTAACAAGCGCACACACACACACACACACACTCACCTGGACTAGGAGGCCGTCTTTGTCGAACATCCAGATCTTCTTGCGTGCGTCTGTGTGACTCACGCCCTCCTCCATCATCGCCATGACGATCAGGTTAGCGATGCCCAGAGCCGCCTGAACACATGCACCATTCACACACTGCTCATTAATGCTAATGCTAACTGATCCTCAACACTGCCATCTGTTACGCTAAGCTATATTTTGTATAAATAAAACAGAATTTGGAATATTATTAACTTTATTAAGAGTGTCTCCTGTCCATGGCCAAGGGGTGTGATGGGTGGTACATAACTTCCTGTTTAATGATGGAGATTAGATATGAACTCTGACCTTCTCAGGACCAGAAGTCTAATGAGGGCAGCCGTGTGGTCCGAGCGCTTAAACTGAAAATACTGAATGGAATGATCGTGTCTCATGCTGGTCTGCACCTTCTACTACAGGAACAGCTGCTGGTTCTCCTCATGGTTCCTGCACAGTGACGTGCAGTGCAGCCAAAAGGAGCTGTTACTGGTCACTTCTCTGGTCACTGCAGTGGTCACTTCAGTGTTTGCAGCAAAGGAAAATTAACTAATAAAAAAAGGACGAACCTGGTGCTCACTAATTTACAACCCTCTGTGCACAGAAGTAATCATACAGTCGATCCATGTTCCAGAAAAGCACACCTGTGATAATGAGTCCAGAATCACTCCTCAGGTGAACTGAAGCATTAACACCGAGTGAGGCACCGGTCACTGTACTGGTCTGTAGTGGTGAAGCAGATTCACTTTCTTTAACAATCAGCACATGCTCCTTTCCTCATCTATGGTCACTGAGGGCGGTGACCAAAAGAGCTAGGTCATAAACACAGGCAAATGAGGGAAGGGAAATGAAGCTGTTCTGCAGAGCTGCTGAGCGTACTCTCTCTGAAGAGTCAGAGCTCAGTCCAGGAGTGGTCAGGAGTGGTCAGGGTGAGAGGAACAACTGCTGCTCTGAATCATGAGGAGGTGGGCTCCAGAAGAGTCATGAAGGAAATAATGATTTAAACAAAACCTTTTAATATGTGTGTGTGTGTGTGTGTGTGTGTGCGCATGTACCTCTCCAGCTCCCAGAAACAGAACTGTGTGCTCAGTGATTGGTTTCCCCACCACACGCTGTGCTGCCAACAAACCCGCCAGAGCTACTGCCGCAGTGCCTACACACACACACACACACACACACACACACACACACACACACACACACACCAAGCTATGGAACGTGCGGATCTCTGATACACAGTCTTTTAAAATCAGATGTTCAGTCTTGATTGTCTTTTTGGAAGTGGAGATGTGGAGAGCTCTGTGTGTGTGTGTGTGTGTGTGTGTTTTTTTTTGGGGGGGTATACCCTGGATGTCATCATTGAAGGTGCAGTATCGATGTCTGTATTTTTTCAGGAAGCGGAAGGCATTGTGATTTCCAAAGTCCTCAAACTGTATGAGTGTGTCCTGACCGTACTTGTCCACCACCGCCTCCATGAACTCATCGATCAGGTCATCGTACCGCTGTGAGCGTTCACGCCGCTGGTACAGCCCCATGTAGAACGGGTCCTTTAGCAACTTCTACACACACACACACACACACACACACACACAAGCACAGTCAGTGTATCAGAAACCTGAAGAGTCAGAAGATTGAGAAGTCACTCTGTAATAAAGGAGTCTGTACTTCTGACCTCCTCAGTGGTCTGTGGGTTAGAGATCAGAAGGTCCTTAACCCTCTGGTCCAGAGAAGGATTTCACTGTACTCTAACAAATATCTGATGAACAAGGCCTTTCTTTTTTATTCTAATTTAAAGGACACTAAACTATTGTCATGACTCACTCTGTGCGGTCATTTCATGGATCAAATCAGCTTCTCACAGCAATCAAACTGCACTAGAGTTCACCTGACCCAGAGCCAGAACGCCTGACCCAGAGCCAGAACGCCTGACCCAGAGCCAGAACGCCTGACCCAGCGCCAGAACACCTGACCCAGAGCCAGAACGCCTGACCCAGCGCCAGAACGCCTGACCAAGAGCCAGAACGCCTGACCAAGAGCCAGAACGCCTGACCAAGAGCCAGAACGCCTGACCCAGAGCCAGAACACCTGGGTAGTTCTTTGGGTCCACACCTGGAACTGCACTTCTGTGCATGTCATGAAACAACCAAGTGATGTTTTGACCAATCACAGGCAGAAAAACGTGTCAAGGTCAAGGACACAGTGTGTGTGTTTGTTCTGTTTACATTTCAGAACGTTCATCATGTCATGGAGCTGTGTGTGTGTGTGTCCTGTACAGAACCTGCTTCAGTCCCTGATTCTGGAAACACCATGGAAAGAGTTCACTGAGAAAAGCAGAGGACAAGAGGCACAAAAGTATATATGTGGCATGTGGTGGATTAGTGGTGAAGGTGTTGGACCACTGAGCAGAAGGTTGTGAGTTTGAATCCCAGGTCCACCAAGCTGCCACTGCTGGGCCCCTGAGTAAGGCCCTTAACCCTCCACTGCTCAGTTGTATATAAATGAAATAAAATGTAAGTGGCTCTGGATAAGGACGTCTGCTAAACGTCAGAAATGTAAAATGAGCAGCACTGAGGAATTCAAACAGACACAACCCCAGATACACATCTGGATCTTATCACAGTGCTGAAAAACCCTGGACCAACGTCCAGAGACGGTCAGTGCCTGAAGATCCCTCAAGTGTAATGGAAGCACATGCTGCAGTCTTCAAGAACATTTCCTACGTGAGCTGGACCTTCTCAAAGTGTGTGTGTGTGTGTGTGTGTGTGTGTGTGTGTGTGTGTACACTCACCTCATTATCTGTTCCCACATCGATACACACTGGCAGGCAGCTTTCTGGTCTGATTCCAGCACAGGCAGTGTACAGACACAGCTTCCCTACAGGAATGCCCATTCCATACACACCAAGGTCACCCAGACCCAGGATCCTCTCACCGTCTGTCACTACCACAGCCTGTATACACACACACACACACACACACACACACAGAGAGTTACTTCAGTTAAGCTCTTATTAAATGAGAATATTCTTCCTGTCCCATGGAAAGGTTAAGAAGTGTGATGTTCGCAGGATTTGGTGGCCCCTCACACCCTGCGTCCAGTGGAATGGACATCAAATGTTTTTTCTGTAAACCAATTTCAGAATTTGAAAAATGCTAGGTCACTCACTGACTGGTCCCTAACTGACCAATTACCATCAACCTGTCACCCCTAATGAAATCTGAGAACGCTTCAGGACTCACACCTCACAGCCGTGGCTCGCCTCCTGGACAAGAGGCCATTTTTAAACACTATTTTATGTCCATGGCTTCATCAGTTAGCACTGTTTATCATTTTAACACTAAGTTTCAAGTGAAAGAAATCTGATCTAAAGTAAATATGAAGACAATCCAAAGTTTCAGGGATTTAAAAAAAAAAACAGTTTAATGTCCATCCCAGTGAACGTCAGGTCTTCAGGAATCATCAGGAATCTTGTTGTTTGTGTGAGTATGGTATGATGAGGGACATTCCTGGAGACAGATACTTCACATTGTGACTCATCAGTCCAGAGACCTGCTGCCATTTTCCTGACCCCTCAGTTCCCCTGGTTTTGCGTGTAGTTGAGTCTTAACCTTGTCTCCATGTTAGAGGTCTGGATTTTTGGCTGTAATTCTTCCATGATGACCATTTCTGTCCAGACTTCACCAGAGTAGATGGCTATACTGGTCCCACTGGTTTTCCCCGGTTCTTTGCTGATGGTTCTGCTGGACATCTTGTGTCTACACTCCTCAACATTCTGAAACTCCAGTCTGCTTTGAGCTCTGTTCCTGGGAGAGACCTTGCTGCAGTAGAACTACCTTGTGTCTTGTTGCTGTGGTCAGTCTGGCCATGGTGTTGGACCTGTGACATGAAACTGACCTCCACAACCTCACCTTAGTATTGAGTTTGTTAGTTCCTCACCCAGGTTCAAGCTCCTACACAGCTGTGCTTTCAACCTACACATGAAACTGACGATCATTAGCACCTGCTTGGTGTAACTGGTTAATCAGACACCGGACTCTGATCCTACACACTCCTTACACAAAACGTTCTGCAAGTGTAAGAATTTAGGGTGGTTTGATTCAGTTATTTAGTAGTGCATTCTGTAAATTGATCAAAAATAAACGATTAAAATATACATTTTTGAGCTGATTCTTGCTGTAGAGCATCTCTTCACAGCTGCCTAAAACCTTACACAGTACTGGATTTCAGAGCTAAAATGTGACTTTATGTTTACTGCCATTTTTAACTGTTACTGAGTATACAGGGAAAGACATTCCTGAACTTCCGGTAAATGGTGAACCTTCTGATTGCTTCTGCTCGGATTCAGAAGATGAGACGGAGACGGAGTGAGACAGAGGAGATAAAATCTCGCTTAGCGGTCACAGCTTGTTCAGACAAATGCTGCACGAAATACAGTGTACAGTGAGAGGAAAAATGTTTACCACAGGGTTTACAGCACTCGAGTGTTTCAGTTGATTAACAGTGGAAAGGGGGGTGTGTGTGTGTGTGTGTGTGTGTGTGTGTGTATAAAGTACCTTCACGTTAGTTTCTGGCCAGTTGTCCAGGATGGAACGGATGTGTCCCTGATCCATAATGGAGATAAATAGGCCTCTAGAATACCACACACACACACACACACACACACACACACCCATGTACATACATATAAGGAAACACACGATAGCAGTTGAATGTATAGTTGTGTGTGTGTGTGTGTGTGTGTGTGTGTGAAGAACGTACTTGGGCCTGCGGAAGATGTGTCCGTATTGGGTGCAAGCCAGTCCCACAGTGGGCGTGTACACAATGGGCATCAGAGCCTCTATATCCTCCATCAACACTCGATAGAACAAACGCTCATTACGCTCCTGAATCCCCATGAGGTAGATATACCTATACACACACACACACACACACACACACACACACACCACGACTTCCCTGTAGCATACATTTCTATTTAAATTATTCTGTGTTGAACAAATGTGAATAAACATGTTGCTGTGGTGAGGTTGCTATGGTGAGGTTGCTATGGTGTGGTTGCTATGGTGAGGTTGCTATGGTGAGGTTGCTATGGTGAGGTTGCTATGGTGAGGTTGCTATGTATATGCACACAACCACAAAGTCCAATATGCAAAGAACACTTCCTGTCTCTGCTTATCACCAGCTGATAACAAAAGGAGTGGCATGTCTGAGTGTGTGTCTCTCACACTCTCACACACACACTCACACACACTCACACACACTCACACACACTCACACACACTCACACACACACTCACACACACACTCACACACACACTCACACACACACTCACACACACACTCACACACACACTCACACACACACTCACACTGCTTTTTATGCATTTGTTCTGACATGTGTATTTATAATTTTGTCCGTGTGTGTGTGTGTTTTTTTAGTAAAACACTGAGGGATGTGATTTTTCCCCGTTAATTCCACAGCAGTTTAACAAAAAGTTGGCATTTCCTCCTCTACATCTATATGAAGAAATAACGACAGCTAAATGAAAAACAGAGCGCTCCTTCCACACAAGAGACATAAAGATCTTACAGAAAACCCACAAATGAGCGGTTACTATAGAAACGGCAGCGCATCCGAACGAGCCCCGTTCATATTAACCTGTGATTTGAAGCTGCGCTACAGTCAGAGCTGCTGTTAGACAAAATGGCTCGGTGTGTGTTTGTGAACAGAGAGGATTATGGGTAAGTGTTCAGTACTTCTGCAGGGGGTCGGACATCTTCCTCAGGTTCTTCTGAAAACGCATGGCCTGGAGGTCCTGAGTCTCAATCTTCGGGGGCAGCAAACCGTGGAGTCCCAGAACCTGTCTCTCCTTCAGTGTGAAGGCCATGCCCTGTACACACACACACACACACACAAAAACCAGTCTACTAATCCTATGAAGAAACTGACATGTATCCATGTATAATACACGTAAAGGAAATGCAGCAACACAACAGTCTCTACAACCCCTGAGAGATCCTTCACAATGTGCACTAGCTCCCAAAGCTGAGATTAAATTGTGTAGTTGTGAGATTTCATTAGAGTTCTGTACATTTCTCCTAAAACACGATCCTGTTTGCATTTTCAGGGTCACTACGGATGATCTGTCAATCAAGCTCTCAGTTTTAGGGAAATGAAAAATTGCATTCATCTTAAGGAAGTGGTTATGAAAACATGGAGCTCTCAGCAGCAGACGTTGGGAAACGTCCGTGTCTTCCCGAGGACACGTCACTGCACACACTCCGTCCGCTCTGTTTCAGATGCGAAGTGATCCTTGACCGGCTGGGAGAGTGTGTGTGTCTATCACCACCACACACCACCTGAACCAAGCCGTCTGGACAGACCTGTGTCCAGTGACCGCCGGGCTTCGAGTGGACAAACGGATAACTGCGACCCACTGTGTTGGTTTGTTAATAACGGTTCATTAGTTAAAATAATTTGGTTTATTAACCTTGGATAATTAAGTGTTAATTGCGTCACATTTCTCCAGCAGTAGTCCTGATGCACCGCTCTGCTGTTCTCTAACGTTCGGACGTTTCTCTCAGAATCACTTCCTGTTGTGTTTCACTCCTTCACTGTGAATGACCAGTGTGGGTTTTAGCAAATGAAGTGTTCTCGCTCTGGTCAGCAGATTCCTCTCTTCCTCTGAATGTTTTCTTCACTCTTTCTGATGTTTGTGGAAGTCTCCTTCAGTCTCAGGCTGTATTTATGAGGACGCGTGAGTCCCGTGATTTCACTAACTTCATATTTCTGTGAGTTTCTGCCTGAAAGGTTTAGGCACAGCGCTACAGCGTGAGGACCTGATCTGCTGAGTCACGGCTCTAATGACTTCCAGACCCAAACACTTCAAAGAGTGTGTGTGTGTGTGTGTGTGTGTGTGTGTGTTACCTTGTTGGTGCGTGGGTTGAGCATCAGTGGTTTGCCCTTCTCTTTAGTGTGAGCCAAGCGACACACACTCAGACATGGCCACACACTCACACGCATTCTCGACAGCATAATGACACACCTAACACACACAAACACACACTCACACACACACACACAAAAACACACACACAAAAAAGAAGAACTTGGATTTAGAGCACCATAATAATCCTGCCTACAAACACACACACACACACACACACAGATTATGCTGTTATGCAATACCAGAGGCCATACTGTGAGCGGTGTGTGTTTTGAAAGTGGTTTTAAATGAAGTATATAAATTTTTAAAAGTGTGTATATAAGTGGATAAATATCAAAAGGCATTAAGGCAATATGTTTATTATAACTACACGTTATTGAGGGAGGATGATGTAACCCTACAGTTTACGACTTATTCTGTAGATTATTAGCAGTATTTATACAGCTTCGGTGATGTCGGTGATGTCGCTATTGTGATTCTGATCACAGCCGAATCGCTCAAGTCTCTCAGGTCTAACCTGTACACTGGGACACACTGGGACACACTCGGGGCACACTGAGACACACTGAGACACACGGGGACACACTGAGGGCACACTGAGACACACTGAGGGCACACGGAGGGCACACAGGGACACACTGAGACACACGAAAGGGGCACACGGGGACACACGGGGACACACGGGGACACACTGAGACACACTGAGGGCACACGGGGACACACTCGGGGCACACGGGGACACACTGGAAAGGGGCACACTCGGGGCACACTGAGACACACTGGGACACACTGGGACACACGAGGACACACTAGGACACACTGGGACACACGGGGAAAAGGGCACAGGGTTACTTCACAAACGGGGACGTCAGGTTTTATTACAAAATTTCCCCAGGGCTTATTTTTAAAAATTTTTGCTAATTATAAAACGATTACATAAATACCGAGATTAAACACTAAACAAACACCATATACTACATAACTGTGTGTGTGTGTGTGTGTGTGTGTGTGTGTGTGAATAACGGTAAATGACAGCGACGTCACCAGTCTCTTACCTTCAGGCGTCTTGTGGGTCCTGCGCTTCACTCCGCGCATGCGCAGTAGAGTGCGTTAATAACGACTAAAGCTGCACATTCTCTCAAAGTGTCACAGCACGAGCTACTTCCGTCGCGCGAGCCGTCGCGGCGCGTGAAGCCAGAAGTGACCTGACTTCTACTTGAGTCTCGTGTTGCATTTGTGCGCATGCGCATTAAAACCCCCCCCCCTCTCCCCCTCCTCTTCCCCTGGATGAAACCACCAGCGCCTACTATCGGAATTACACGTAATAACCTGGGTTAATAATCTCCCTATGACGCGTTATTCCGCTTCATCCAGCACACGCTGGGACTGGATTACATCCCGTCCACGGGGTCAGGACATGCAGCGTTTATAGAGCTCTTTATTAACACTTTATTAACACTTTATTAAGACTTTATTACTTCCGAAGGGAAATTCATGCAGTGCAGCAGCAATATAAAAGTGTTTATTATAAAATAAAATGACTCCGAAGATTTTAAATAGCAGGAAAAACCCAAAAGAAAGTAAATATAAGTGTAGACTCCAGTCCTTTGAGTACATGTGAGAGAAAGATCCATCAGATTATCCACAATGACGTTTTACTGAAGCTCTGCTGACCAGTAAGGGCAAGGATGGACACTCCTTATTTTATTCTCTAAAGGCAAATCCCCCGTGTCCAGGTGAATCCCAGGGCGGAGTCAGTCCTCTTCATCGGTTCGGCTGCTCCAGCGCTACGACAGACTGGTGGAACATCGCCACCATCTTACTACAGATGCTAAAGGATCTGAACTTCCACTGAAAGTGGAGTCTGCTCTTCACCTTCCTGTATGCAGTTGACCCTCATGTTGTCCAGCCTGTTGTTGAGATTAACATCAAAATATCTGTAGAATGCAAGCAGCCAAACACCCTTACCCATGATGTTTACTGGTCTAATTGTGGTCCTCTTCCTCCTTGAATATACCACCTTCTCCTTTGTCTTGGAGGCACTGATGAATATATGTCTAAATAGTTTCCCAGGTCCATATACACCTCTTCCTGTCCATCCCTGATTGACCAAACCACCACAGAGTCATCTGAGAGCATCTGCAGGTGTCAGAGGTCTGACTTGTCCTGGACAGCACAGTTCTTCACGTCCTCATTCATAATGTCATAAATTACATCAATTCTGTTGAAATGCTGATATTATCTCTTCTGAAAGACCAACAATTTAACAAGAATGCCACCGCCGTCCACTAGCGTCCTGATGATTTGCTCACCTGTCAGGAGTTTGTCATGCGGCGCGCTCACTGCCCCATTCAGCTCCACACAGTAACACACCTAGTGGTCAAAATGGGGACACCGAACGGTCTGCTGCTGCTCTGTGAGGATTTCCAGCTTGGCATGTAGCTGACTACATTAATACACATGCTTTTATTTTTAAAACGTTTCCATAAATCATTCCTGTCTATTTTGCCGTGTAGATGAAATAAAGAAACAGAGGGACAGCTGATAACTCCACATCAAGAGCCGCTGCCAGGAGCTCAGGGTCAGGGGTCAGGATAGAGATGACCTTTGGGATTCACACTTCAGCTGTTTAAGTGTGTTAAGAATAGATCTAGCCAGGAGACATGAGACACTTCCACCAGAATTCTTCCCAGAATTCTGGGAATGGGAGAACTTTTACATTTACAAACTGCATGTCAGGTCAGTGTGTGTGTGTGTGTGTGTGTGTGTGTGTGTGTGTGTGTGTGTGCATTCTAATCTGTGGAAAGACTCAGAATGTAAAGTTTAAGTTTGGTTTCTAAATCTGGTGTTAATATTAACGCCATGTTCACACGACACATGACAAATCACTTCTGTTGTTCTCCATAAGGATCAAGGATCAGGAACTTGTACAGGAACTCTGCTGTTGTCCTTCAGGAAGAGTCCAGAACCTCAGTGGTAAGAAAATGGACGTGTATTACTGCTGTCACGCCCCCTTTGAACAGCACTGTGACATCATCATGGGTGGAGTTACCGCAGAAAGGTGCTCTGCTCTCAAGAACTCAATAAATCAGCACTGAGAGTGTGTGTGTTTCTGAAATAATCTGATTTAACAATAATCTGATCAGTGTGTTTATTTCTTAATCCAAACACATCAACAACTGGATTCAGTCGCTAACAGACACACACACAGACGCGAATGAAAAAAATGAGATAAAAAGGTTTGAGTTGTAGGTTTGTTACACTTTTTTAATACTTTTATTGGTGATCTACACAAAAACTGGTTACCGTGGTTACACCACCATAATGTGTTTATTATTATGAGCCACACCTTTAACCTAGCGTCAGAATTATCATTAAAAATCAGAGCATGAGCGAAACTGAAATGTTTATAGATATCAGAGCAGAGCTGGGATTTAACAGCCGCGGCAGAGCGCTGCAGTTCGGGAAGGTTTTTAGGCCTTTAATTAAGATTTTGTTTGTAGTATTCTGGTGCTGAAATTAGCCACACCCCCTTTCTGTTCTAGACTCTAGGCATGTGTATTGTAATTCCCTGTACAGGCAGCAGAGGGAGCTACACATTACACACTGCACCTTTAACCAGCAACAAACAACTCGTCTAAATGTCACGTGGTGTTTCTACAGCCTGGCGCTAACGAGGAACCTCACACACTGCCTCATCATCATCATCATCATCATCATCATCAGCAGCAGCAGCAGCAGCAGTGGATCTGTGTAGTAACAAAATTCTACATCACACTGTGACAATATTAAAATATAAAATACATTTCCAATAAATAAATAAATATCCAGGGTGAAGCGTGTAGCGTGTTTCTCCAAAGCTGTGTGTCCATTCTGTTGTGTCTGAAACACACACACACACACACACACACACACACACACACACTGTTTAATTCTCTTTAATATTTCCCCAGGGTGGATTGAGGAATAATTCTTCACACTCCTGCGCCAGTGCTGTAAGTGTGTGTGAATGTAGGATACACACTTCGGAGTGATCAGGGGAAGTAGACGAGTGTGTGTTGGGAACAGTACTGGGGATAAGGCCTGATGAGCAGGAGGAACTTTATTTGTTTGTTTGTTTATTGTTACCTGCAGGAGATGCTCTGTCACACTGCGCTGTTGTACTTCTGCAGTTTGTCACTTTCATCTGCAGCACTGAGCAGCGCTGCCTGGAAACTGTGCTGAGCTCGGTAACTAACACACACACACACACACACACACACACGCGCACACAGAGTTAGTGCAGAGATGTGTGTGTGTGTGTGTATGTGTGAGAGAGAGAGGGCTTACTGCACACAGATGATGAGTAGGAGGGCGGAGCAGCTAATGATTGACAGGACGACTGTGATGGTGATGAGTGTGATGTGCAGTGTGTCGTCATGGTGATCATCACGCCCCACAGACCCCGAACCCGTCTGTAACAGCTGGATACCACATCGCACACCATCATACCCCTTCATACACCTGTCAATCAAACACACCTGTCAGTCAGATCAAACAACCTGTATATCACACTGTACATCTGTCAATCATCTCACCTGGTAAATTACATTACATTTACAATTAATAACAGGTAAATTACATTAATAGTTACTGCACAAGCTAAACAACTGATTAACCGTACATTGAGCAGAGTGTGTGTTTGTGTGTGTGTACTTACACACAGACGGGCTCCTTTAGGTCGTATAAGTAGGTGCAGTATCCATGGATGCAGTATTCTCGGTGGGAGGTGCGACAGGGGTCAGGGGCGGAGCTGTGGTTTGTGATGTGGGTGGAGCTATGGGAGGTACTGTGGGCAGGGCTATTGGTGAGATTCTGTGCAGGTGTGCTGTTTCTCTGTTTCACACTCACCTGGGCCTTATTCTTCTTTTTCCAACCATGTTTCTTGCGGCCACCTCGACCTAATACACACACGCACGCAAAACACACACACACACACACACACACACACACACACACAAACTACAATAACTCCAACACGTACACCATCTAGTTTTACTAGCAAGGGCATGTTTGTGTAGATTTGGTTGCAGTAATGGCCTTTACTCATGAGGACTCATCTCTCTCATCACTGTACTGTAGTACACAACGCTGACCTCACGTGATGACCTTCATCTCTCACGGCAATCACATTCCTGAGATATTTCAGTCTGGATTCAGCATCACAGTCATGAGTAGAACAAGAATGTGAAATGCACCATCTACACCATCTACATCATCTACATCATCTACATCATCTACACCATCTACATCATCTACATCATCTACATCATCTACATCATCTACACCATCTACATCATCTACACATCTACACCATCTACACATCTACATCATCTACATCATCTACACCATCTACACCATCTACATCATCTACACATCTACACCATCTACACCATCTACACCATCTACATCATCTACACCATCTACATCATCTACACCACTACACCATCTACATCATCTACACCATCTACATCATCTACATCATCTACACCATCTACACCATCTACATCATCTACACCATCTACACCATCTACACATCTACACATCTACACCATCTACACATCTACACCATCTACATCATCTACATCATCTACACCATCTACACCATCTACACATCTACACATCTACATCATCTACACCATCTACACCATCTACACCATCTACATCATCTACATCATCTACACCATCTACACCATCTACATCATCTACACCATCTACACCATCTACACCATCTACATCATCTACACCATCTACACCATCTACATCATCTACACCATCTACACCATCTACACCATCTACATCATCTACACCATCTACATCATCTACATCATCTACACATCTACACATCTACACATCTACACCATCTACACATCTACATCATCTACACCATCTACATCATCTACCATTCATCTACACCATCTACATCATCTACATTCATCTACACATCTACATCATCTACACATCTACACCATCTACACATCTCATCTACATCATCTACATCATCTACACCATCTACACCATCTACATCATCTACACCATCTACATCATCTACACATCTACACCATCTACATCCATCTACATCATCTACACCATCTACACTCATCTACACCATCTACACCATCTACACCATCTACACCATCTACATCATCTACACATCTACACCATCTACATCATCTACACCATCTACATCATCTACATCATCTACACCATCTACACCATCTACATCATCTACACCATCTACACCATCTACATCATCTACATCATCTACACCATCTACATCATCTACACCATCTACACATCTACACCATCTACATCATCTACACCATCTACATCATCTACACATCTACACCATCTACATCATCTACACCATCTACACATCTACACCATCTACACCATCTACACCATCTACATCATCTACACCATCTACACCATCTACACCATCTACATCATCTACACCATCTACATCATCTACACTCACTCTACATCATCTACATCATCTACACCATCTACACCATCTACACCATCTACATCATCTACACCATCTACACCATCTACACATCTACACCATCTACATCATCTACACCATCTACATCATCTACACCATCTACACCATCTACACCATCTACATCATCTACACCATCTACACCATCTACATCATCTACATCATCTACATCCATCACACCATCTACACATCTACATCATCTACCATCACATCTACACCATCTACATCATCTACACCATCTACATCATCTACATCATCTACACATCTACACCATCTACATCATCTACATCATCTACACCATCTACACCATCTACATCATCTACACCATCTACATCATCTACACCATCTACATCATCTACACCATCTACATCATCTACATCATCTACACATCTACATCATCTACACATCTACACCATCTACACATCACATCTACATCATCTACATCATCTACATCCATCTACACATCTACATCATCTACACCATCTACATCATCTACACCATCTACATCATCTACACATCTACACATCTACACCATCTACACATCTACACATCTACATCATCTACACCATCTACACATCTACATCATCTACACATCTACACCATCTACACATCTACACCATCTACACATCTACACATCTACACCATCTACACATCTACACATCTACACATCTACTACATCTACACCATCTACATTTTACACATCACATCTACACCATCTACACCACTACATCATCTACACAATCTACACATCTACCTACATCTACACCATCTAAAATTTACATCATCACACCACTACACAATCTACACCATCTACATCATCTACCTACATCTACACCATCTACATCATCTACACCATCTACACATCTACACATCTACACCATCTACATCTTTACACCATCTACACATCTACACACTACAGCACACATACTACACATCTACACAATCTACACATCACCTCATCTACACCATCTACAATACATACAGCACACCTACTACACAATCTACACAAACTACACATCTACCTCATCTACACCATCTACAATACATACAGCACACCTACTACACAAACTACACAAACTACACACCACCTACATCTACACCATCTACAATACATACAGCACACCTACTACACAAACTACACAAACTACACACCACCTACATCTACACCATCTACAATACATACAGCACACCTACTACACAAACTACACAAACTACACACCACCTACATCTACACCATCTACAATACATACAGCACACCTACTACACAAACTACACAAACTACACACCACCTACATCTACACCATCTACAATACATACAGCACACCTACTACACAAACTACACAAACTACACACCACCTACATCTACACCATCTACAATACATACAGCACACCTACTACACAAACTACACAAACTACACACCACCTACATCTACACCATCTACAATACATACAGCACACCTACTACACAAACTACACAAACTACACACCACCTACATCTACACCATCTACAATACATACAGCACACCTACTACACA